>RXPK01000084.1:1544906-1860178 GCA_004143645.1 Protaetia brevitarsis | reverse complement strand
GGTAAAAGCGATCAGCTTGAGAAATTAAATTATGTAATTTCAAAATGCCTATTTATTACTTGCATTGTTGAATACTTTATATGTATAGTAAAGAATAAGCTATAGTTAAAAATGGGTTTTATCAGAGGAATATTATATACTTTTACATTACAGCATGAAAGAATACAATTAAAACGGTGCTACATTACAATACACATGCATGTTGTGATGTTTCCAAGAATTTTTCGTATTAAATAAGCTCCAAATATTCCTGCACTAAAATACTTTTCGATCAACTTCAAAAAAGAAGACGCCGGTTTCTCCTATTCCCACAACTTAAAATTTTCCGCTACAACTGTAACAATGAGCGCAGCTGCGAAAGCATCAGTCCAAATTCGACAAGATAACCTTCTAATTAACACTAATCCAGAATAGACCTTAAACAACACTTTACCGACATCACTTCAAGTACAATATAAACGGAAAATGCAAATTGTGAGACAATTAAGAAAAACAGCTATTATGTGCAACGAACGAAATATGTCTATTATTGACAGTTTGTCAAATCTTACGACAAAGATGAGAAGGATAGCGTTCTGTACGCGATGCGGTATAAAGTATTTAAGTGCGTTCACCCAAAATAATTTTGAAGTGCAATTTGAATACATTATTAGTATAATAAGTATAGGAAATTGACATTCATTCAATTCTTATTAGATTAATTAGCATAAATCCAATTACTGTATCCTTCAGTTGTTTTTGGGCAACATATTGTACAACGAAAGAAAACACAGGCAATAGCTGCCAATAGCTGAATACCTTATTTGCGAATAATTAAAAACACGGAAAGCAAAATGCAAGTGCGATGCTGAAAATAACGTCAAAGCGTCCATTTATGCTCTACCACGGAAGAAGTGTAGCCTTTTTTATTGCAAATATAAATATACAAAGAATCGTTGAAGATTTATTAACCCGATATGCCCATTTTTTTTTTGTCGTTAGAAATTTAATTTTTTTGGTAAAACACGTTTAGAATTTTAAATAACCAGACAAAAATGTCCGAAAAAAATTATTTTTGGAAGTGTTCCAGGAAATTAAGGCGTCTTTTAAAAGTACAGTGGGTAATTGTAATTCAAAACACAAATTTATTAAAGTTATATATTGTTTAGTATTTATAGGCTAAACAATTATATGTTATATAATTATTATATAGAGACATATTTAAAATGAAATTACCACTAATTTGTATTGGTACTTGTTACATGGTACGGTTTTAAACATTTATGTGAAGCGCAACATACATTTTCACATTTCGTGGACCTTTTTTTGGACACAAGCGCTCGGTTTGTTTATTTGGATACAATCGATGATCTAAGCGATCAATCTGAGTCAGCATTAGGAAATAAGGAAGGGCGACTGCGTTTATTTGATATTCTATTGTGAGTCCCACAAGACATTGCAATTCTCGTCTAAACGTCAGTAAATCAAATGTGCCTCTTGGTTTCTTTTGCAATTGCCAAGCGTTTTGTATCGGATGTCGGGACAGTGCATTTTAAATTGCATGTACCATTTTTTTCCTCTTATAGCTGTCTGTATAGACTAATTTTTTGATCGGAGCCGATCTACACCACCCATTGGCTATTATACGTTTGATCAATTGGGGTCGATTAATTACACATGTTTTTTTTTTTCTTGGAATACCTTCTAACTTTCTGAGCGGAATACGCCCTCGCAATTGTGCTAGTTCAATATATGTTGTCGTTTCAACGAACAACACGACAGACTTACTTCAGTAACCCTATAATCAAAACATCTCTCTTAGCCTTTTTCATGCTTTGCTATTCAGTGGACATCTTGATGTTCTATTTTCCGGTATTGTTCCGGTCCTTTGTATTCCATTATTACCAAGTTCTTCCAGTAACGGTACTGTTGTAAAGAAGTTATCGAAAAAGTTATGATAGGATGCTTCCCTAGGGATAATAAATATTTGCATATTTTTAAAACAACTGATGGACCCATTCCAAAAACCTTGTATTTTTTCTTCTATATAACCTGTTTTGCACCCTGATATGGTTCCATCCAAATAATATATCCATTGTGTGTGCATCCAATCCATAATTTATCGCCGTATCTTATTGGCTTGTTCCGTATGAACTGTTTACAGGGATGCTTGCCAAAGTAAGGAACCATTCGCCTCGTCGACGCTGTGATTTTCAACATGTTGGCGCATGAGTTGAAATCCTTTGATTGAGTGCCGCTACTAATGGCCTAATTTTGGTGAAACGGTCTCTTGTTCAAATTTCATTGTCACAACATGAATATTCGAAAATATGTATTCAAATCTGTTTCTAGATATCGAATTTGCAACTAAAGTATTATGAACGTCCGCAGACTGTTCCAGTACATACGACGTCTGCTCATACAGTTTATAGCCGCTTAAAATCAGTACGCCTATAAAAGCTTTTAATTCGCTTTTTAGATATGGTCCGTATTCTGATTTCTTCGAGCAGCATATGTATTAGTAAAATTGTGTATCATTGTGAAGAGTGCATCATCAAAGGAATAGAAAGAATAATTCGCTAGGGCGAACATAAATTATTTGCCGTACTTTTCGGAAGCCAATCAGTTGCACTTTTTTGTATATCCCTTTTTACCCATTTTGTAATTTTTAATATTCTTGGTTTGTTTAGGCGATCTTTTAAACACTTGCAAAGGAATATTATCTTCAGGATCTGAGGATTCATTGTGATCTGATAAGTTTTAACTCGGCTGCTGCGTTGAGTTGTGCAGCAGGCAAGTTATTTATTGAAACCAACTCTTCATCGCCCGAGTCTACGTCAGTTTCGTCGTCACAAGCGTTATTTGGTGGTATTAAAACAATATCAATTCCACTGTCTGGTAGAGCAATGTCTTCATCATTATTTTCGATTTCTGTAAGCAGCTCATGTAAAGTTAACCCCCTAAAAAAAGATCGTGTAAGTGCCCACCGTCCTTTTAAAAGAACGCCTAAACTAAGACTAAAAAATGGCAATCTGTATAAATTTTTAAGGTTAGTACACATTCTGTTTGCAATGTTATACTCAATAGGTTACTGATTCCAGCGGAACTTATTTAAAATATATATTATAATGTCAGAAATCTTACCCAGTTAGACGAAGGTCGAGTGGAAAATCCATATCCAAAGTTTGGAGACATGAATTGTAAAATTCACACTTGACTGATACATTAGACGCCACAAAATAAATGTTTACACTATATTTAACCTTGTATTTTTATAGCCATCTATGTTTTTTACTGGAACTGACTTTGAAAAGTGAACTACAGATACCTATGTTTGCTGTCCTTATAGAAGGACGGTGGGATATCTGTGTTAGGTGAGTAAAATATTCGTACCATATTTCATATTTGTTCACATTTATATATTTCAACAGATGCCTAGACGAAGTAAAGGTCAGTTAACATCGAAAAAGGGTCGTTACGCGGATGGAAGAAGGAGGGATCATCCGCAACAACAGCCACAGTTGCAGAGGAGGTAGCTGCTGCATGTAATCGCATTTTATTACAATTTCATACAGGCCCTTACTATTGGTAAATGTTATATTCTTATGAAGATATCTCCCCCAGGGTAGGCGTATCGAAAGTATCGGTAAAATGTGTGTAGAACGTGAAAATTCGATAAGAGTTTAGATTTTTTGCGCGAACGGCACTGGAGACCGAGAAATGTCACATGGCGGCCAACGACAGATTTCGCGTTGTCAAAGTTGGGCGATTTCGCGGGATCGCCACGAGGCTGTGGGCGATACTTGAAAGTGGGATGGATGTGGAAAAAGTTTCTCCGCATTTTTCCTCTTGCGATTCGAACCTTAAAAGGGGCAGAGACGGCTTAATTTCACAGACTGACCCGATTTGTAGAGGTGTGTTTTGGCGGGGAAGAGCTTGGAAGTTTGGCGGGTTTCGTGGGATGTCAAATACCGCTGTCATGCGGTAAAATGTAATGAGCTTCTTGAGACGATCTCTAACGTATATGGGTGTTTAAGGACGGGTAAAAAGTGGAAACGTTGATCAGAGAGATGTTAAGAGCCTGAACGTTTCGTCGCATATGGAAAAGGTGAATAATTTGTTGATGATACCGTTTGCCGTAACCTCACACGCAATTTCGAGTAACGATAATAGGGATTCGAGGGTAATTTACCGTTAATTGAAAAGGTAGAAACGGTTCATGATACACGCTCAGGTATGTTTTTGTGATAATAAATATACAGTTTTTAGCGAAATTATTGAACAAGGTGCGAGAGAGATGTCAAACTAAAAGCGTCGTTTTGTCGCGCGCTAATATCGGCTCAGAAACCGTAACGTGGTGCGAAATTATTTTTGAGACGGCTTTATGTATCCTTGATTTAGCAGTTTGAACCCTAAAATAGAGTGGAAACGCGAAATTTCGCTCAAAATCAATCGATTTATCGCGTCACACATCTGGCCGAAATCGTTAATTGTGCGAGTGACGCCCGATTTTGTTGGCACCGATACGGCTCAAAAAACCGTATCCAGGTATTGAAATTACTGTCCGAACGGTCCCACTCATGTTTCATCGTACAATTCGAACCCTAAAATAGGGCAGGAACGCGAAATTTTCTACAAAATTAAACGATTAATATAGATATGTTTGCAGGGGACGCCTGTCAGATTTGACAGAAGTCGTTGAAGTACGTTCGGCAAATGGCCGGTAAAACCTACATAATTCAGTGCGACGTGTTTTTGGGGTAAAGATGTACTCCGAGCAAGTGTAAGAAGACAAAGTTGATTCGACAAACGTTGGTGAGGCTATATTAGCAGGAAGATTTGAAAGGGAACATGCCGATTAATTCGCGAAATTATAGTCTTTTCAGATGGAGCTAATAGTCTAACCTATACCACATGTCAATATGGAACAATACGAGGTACCATTATTTTCGTTTACGGCCTCAGTTCGTGGTGTTAAAACATAACAAAACAGTGTAACAGGCGCTCAGGTATGTTCGTGTATGTGATTATTCAGTTTTTAGGGCTCAGAGAAAACCGTATCGTGATGGGAATTATTTTTGAAACGACTTTATGTATCCCTCATTTTTACAGGTAATTTCATTGGTTTTCTTTGGTAACAAGCCTGCGATGCCTTTTAATTGTGCTTGACGTATGCAAAATATCACCATTTAAGAAAGGATAGAGCGATCGGCTGAATGAGAAAATGTCTTACAATTATAATAATTATATAATTTCAAAATATGCTTATATTAATCTCTATTGTTGTATACCTTCACACATATTGTATAAGTAATAAGTTAAATATAAAATGGTGTTTCATTCTTATTATGTCTACATAAAAAGTGATATTGTGCTATAATTTTGAAGGATAAACTAATACTAAAAATATATTACAATATATATATCAGTTACGTCAAAATTCTTTATTACTCTGAAATGACAAGCCCGTACTTTCCAGCAAGTATTTTTACCAGTTTCATAATAGCCACAATGATAAATAGTGAACTGTATGCAGATGCGCATTAATTGTTGACAAATTCTGACAGATGTCATTAGAAAATCCTTAGGTGACATTATTTATCAATATACAATATAGTAGCCACCAAAAACAAATAAATGAAACAAGTATTGTCGATAGCAGAAGCGTCTATCCGCCATTATTTTATACATAATTATTGTGAAATGCATTATATCGAATTATAAATCTTTGTTACTATAAGTAATTCAATTAATTCATACTGACAAAAATACTCCAAACTGTGGTACTGGAAATGCTGCAAACTTCTCCTAAACCCCTCACCACTTCATACTGCTTTTTCTATATTAATATTATTATTTTTTATTACAATAAAAGATGATTATATTCACAAACATTCATAACATTAATGTTAATAAACTAATTTATTTATTTATTTTTCATTTGTAACTTAATATACAAATTTTTTAAGTAACCTAAACTATTACTTCTGTCAATTAAGATTTAAATAAAATTATACGTAATAAAAATATCACTTGCCGAAAAGATGTTTTGTAAATAAATCATTTAAAAATATCATTTCAAACTTTAACAAACAAAATATAAAATAAAAGTCCAGATATAATATAATAAGTTTTTTAATATCTGAAAATTAAAAAATACACACATATATATATATATTATATATATAAATATATTATACTTATAACCGTATCTCTAACTTACCAATCAGCTAATGCCGGCTAATGGCGACACATTCTGAAACAAAACAAAAAAAAAAATATAAAACCATATATTTACAAACATACCTTTAACTTACCATATTATTTTTCATTATATATGAATGTGCCGCCATCAGAAATGAAATATTTGTGCACAACAATTTTCGTATTTCTGCGATTACTGTCAACAAAAGAAATATATACATATATATAAACATATCTCAAATAAGAGTATAATTATTATTACGTTAAAAAAAAAAAACAATACATATTCACTGAAGAATACAAAAATATTTATGATAATTACACTTACTTTCTTCGACCCCGACCGCGACCCGACCGCGACCCCGGCCGCGACCCCGGCCACGGCTGGGTTCTGCCGCCACCGGCCTGTGTGATCTTTCATCCACTTCCATCTAAAATTAATTAAAAAAACCGCAAAAGAAAAAGTTATAAATGAGTTAATTATGTTCATGATGCATACATACTATATTATGCTGTTTTCAATTTACTACACTTTCATGCATTGATTGTATTTCTATCTTATCGTAATAAAGAATATTTACATTTTCATAGGTGGTGGCCGACGCCGTCGCCACCGCCGTTTTCTCGGCGGTATTCTCCGGAACTTCTTTCTGAAATGCATAAATAAATTAAAGAAAATGTATAAAATGCCGCGTTGAAAAAAAAAATACCTCAGCATTATTAGTACAATCCGCCATCTGAAAATAAAATAACACGAAATTAATACAAATTGTAAAAAGAAAAGAAAAACATAAAAATGAACAACAATAAATAACAACAAAAAAATAATCAATAATGATAACAATAAACTATAAGAATAGAAATGTAATTCTTACCTTCATAAAGCGTCAACAAACACTATTATTTAAACAAAAACGCAACAATCCCATACTTTCACATGGCAACGCAATCATGAAATATTTTAAAAAAAAAAACCCTAATAAAAATCAAAAAGAATATTTCTAAACATAAACATGTTTCCTCTTACCGTTTGGCCCCTAAAATGGGGTCGAGACGCAAATTTTTTCTTAAAATGACCCGATTTATAGAGATGCGTTTTAGGGGGAGTGCGCATAAAAGTCTAACGGATTTCGTCGTTTGACAACTGCTGCTGTCACACGGTAAAATGTCGCAAACTTCGATGAACGATTTCTAACGAAAATAGGTGTACAATCGACACATATTAAGTCGAAACGTGACCAGAGAGATGTTTAGAAACTGTATTATTCATTAGCATATGAAAAAATGTATAATAATTCGTGTAATATTGCCATTTCAGATAGAGCTTATACTCTAACCTAACATATCAATTTGGAACAATTTGAGCTAGCCTTATTTTTGTTCAAGACTCAATTCGTCGGTTTAAAGGTAAAAAATAACATTCGTAATACACGCAGGTATGTTTGTGAAAGTGCTTATTCAGTTTTTAGTTAGATTATTGAACAAATTTCATGAGAAATGTCAAATTATGACACGCTCATATTCCCAAATTATTATCGGGATGATTTCGGAATGAGAGAGGCGCGTAGGTAATACGGAAAAGATAGTAAAATGACTGGATATAGGTGATGAAGCCCTGTGATAACGAAAATTACTCGCAAATACTCAAAATGATACAAAATACTTCCGATAAAAGTAGCGCACTTTTTAACAAGATACGGCATTATCGGACAGTAGTGAAGGTAGGTTTTCGTTTTCGCGATATTTACTAATTAAACAAGAACAGCGAAAGGTCTTTTAGTCATTGTACTGACGTAACGTAGCTAAAATTTCTAAAATGGTATAAAATAAATTGAACTGTCAGTTGATTTCATATAGTGTATCCATTATTTATAAACGGTTATTTCGAAAACTACGAACACGAATACATTTGATCTAGCGGAGTTGGCGTGCGACAAACGGACTTTGTCGACGCAAGGTACCCGGATCGAATCACTGGCGCGCAAGATTTTTTTTTGCCAATTTTTTTTTTTTTTTCATTTCGTTTTTTTGTTCGATGGTAATTACATGATTATCTATTAATAGTGTTGATGTATATACAAAAGAACATGTATTTTACGTAGACTGATGTATGACAGTGCACATTAAAATGAAACAAAAATTCAATCGGTGCATAAAAGTGCAGTAAGTCGAAAACGCTATAAAATATTGTCGCAATAAATTAATTTTTGCAACTTGAAATAATTATAACTTTAAAATTAACATTTTTACATATAGTACTACAAAAAAAAAAGGTTCTGTTTTTTTTTCTCCGTATCTGATTCCATCCGAAGGCTGGGTCGTTGATTACAGCTCCATTTTTGCATTTAGGAAAAAAATCTTTTCTACAAAAGTTGTACAGAATTGAATGCTGCATAAGTTAAAAATATTTTCAAATGTACCGGGTGTTCAAGAAGACTGAGTTTTAAGAAAAAACTTTTTTACAAAAGTTGTAAAGATTGCTGCATACCCTAAACATAGTTTCGACTATACAGGGTGTTCCAAAAGTAAAAACAAAAGAAAACTACACTTAAAACGTATTGCACATTGTAAAAGTGGCAACTTCCTCGAATGGGGACCGACTTCAAGAAACCACCTTCCTCAAGTAACCACCTTCCTCAAGTACCACCTTCTTCATTGACTAGAAGCGCAGCTTCTAGTTCATCAACATACAGTAGACTCCCGATTATCCGAGGTAATTAGGACCGGGACCACCTCGGATACGGGAAAACTCGGATAATACGGAGGTTATGTTCAGTTATGGTAAAAAAGACGTAAAAGCCCGTGAAAGATTATAAAACTGGTTTATTGGAGGCAAAAACATATAATAAACACAAATATGTACATACATACATACAGACCTTTAAGCAAGTAGAAACATAAATTATTTCTTAAAAAAGTCTTTGATCGTCTTCTGAGATAACCTCTTCCCTCGCTTGGACGATGCAATGTTGCGCCAACGCTGTAGAAACAGGATGTCGTGCGGCGTACACTCTTCTTGTTGCTCTATGAAAGCAAGAGCAGCGTCGATCGACTTCAGCCCGTCGGTGTATGATATTTTGGGAGTTATCTCGTCCATATTGTCATCTCCTTCACTGTCCTTAGCACCGGTTACCATGTCGATGATTTCCTCGTCGGTAATCTCCATCTGTACATCTTGATTGCACCAATCACGAATGTCTTCGCTGTTGATTTGATCATCAACGGGTAACTCATTAGCTAGTTCGACTAGTTCACTCATGTTTTCGGGTTCTGGCACTTTTTTGTATGGTCCATCTATGCCAAATAAATTTTTCCACGACTTTTGAACGGTGGTTATTTTTACTTCATCCCACGCTGACGCAATCCAGTACGACACATCTTTTAATGTGACTTGTTTTAAGGCATCCTTAACAGTCATCCCTTCATCTAACTTGGAAATCAGCATCTGGAGAAGCTTTCGCCGGTAAATCCTCTTCATCGCTTCTAGAACCCCTTGGTCTAGAGGTTGTATAAGTGAGGTTACATTAGGGGGTAGAAATATTGTCTTAATACCATCACTGCACAGTTCTTTGGCATCAGGGTGAGATGGCGCATTATCTAATAGCAGAACAGCTTTCCGTGGAAGCTTCTTTTTTTTCAAAAACGCTTCAGTGACAGGTACAAATTCGTTGTAAAACCAATCACTAAATATCGGGCCGTCCATCCATGCATTCCTTTGATTGCGGTACATTGTTGGCAGGCAGTCGACTTTTACATTTTTAAAGGCTCGAGGATTTTTCGCCTTTCCAATAAGCAGCGGCCTTAGCTTCAATGAGCCAGAAGCATTAGCTGTAGCTAGTATCGTTACCCTCTCTTTGCTTTTTTTAAATCCAGGAGCAGTCCGCTCGGATTTTGCTGCCAAGGTTTTAGAAGGTAGCATTCGGAAATTAAGGCCCGTTTCGTCGGAATTAAAATTGATCGGAAGTTAATCCTTCTTTAACACAATTTCTTCCATGTTCTTTTGAAATTCAGCGATTTCAGATGAGTCTGCTGATAGCTTCTCACCACTAATATTTAGCTGCCTTACTCCATACCTCTTCTTCCATCGGTCCAGCCATCCTTCACTCGCGGTAAATTTTTCCTCGCCGTCTTTAAATTTCTTATGAAATTCAAGTGCCTTAGCCTGTAGCATCGGCCCACTCACAGGACTGCCCATTCCTCGAAGCTGGGAAAACCACAAAAAAAGGGCTTCACATGTCTGCTCATAGTCGCCCTTCTTCAAAGTCTTTCGGCTACTAACACCACCTACACTCAAACTTTTGTTAACATATTTTTCGATTTCTTCACGTTTTCGTCTCCAATCGCCAACAGTCACTTCCCCAACCCCCAAATCAGCAGCCACTTTTTTAATCGATTCACCATTGTCCAATCGTTTAATGGCATTAAACTTTGTTTCAAGAGAAACTACAACTCTCTTCCGTTTTCCACTCATAATTAGCTCAAGTGCGACTAATACCAACCAAGTTCAGCGCGAGTTCAGAGCCAACTGAGACTAAAAGTATGTACATATGTATATCAGGTGGTGTGAGAGTGCTCCGATACAGTACAACAGCCAGTAGAGGCGCATATGGCTCGACCGCGCTTGTTATAAACAAATAAACATCGTGGCTCCCCGTAGATGTCTTGCTATTAACACCTTTATTTATGTTTGTTATTTTTGAATGACAGGCTCGGTTAACCCGGAGGCTCGGTTAACCCGGAGGCTCGGTTAACCCGGAGGCTCGGTTAACCCGGAGGCTCGGTTAACCGAGACTCGGATAACCGGGAGTTTACTGTAATTCAAAACTCTTGCTATAGGCGAATTGTGTGCCTCTGTTTTCTTCTCTATTACAAAATTTGAAGGTCCTAGTTTAACAGAATAAGCATTTTTGTGTGCCTCACATGTACCAACTAACACCTATAAAACAAAAACAAACTTTTTTTAATAGATCATGAAAGTGTGTTACGGTATTTTTTATAAACATTACCCCTCGCTCTGGTACGCTACAGCCTTGATAAAAAGTCAGTCCAAGGAATCCCAAAACTCTTTCATCTTGACACGTTAATTTTTTTTCAAGTTCAGGTCCACCTCCTGTTTTTGCTTTTGACCTTTTTATATCCGCAGCCGTGATCTCATGTGTACATACTGCTGTCTCCCTGATAGATATGATTGTACTGGGTTGTAGGCAATACCGCGTATTCCATAGTATGATAATTTACCCATCAGTAGTTGGTGATCAACGGTGTCGAACGCCCGACTCAAATCGCAGCAAATTGTTGTATCCCATAATTATTTCAAAAAATGGGAAACAAGAATAAATATGGACTAAAAAAAGGAATAAGCAGTCACGTGCTTTAAAAAAAATATTTCAAAAGGAAAGAAAGGTAATTGCTGTAATAATTGACATCTGCACACTTTTAAATTGTTTCTTGATGTGTATTATAGAGCAAATATTCCGCCAAAGGGTGTTGAATTGGATGAAACGGTTGGAACTTAGTAGTGGAAACTACATTTGAAAGTGATATTAAAGAAATTGAATCTCATGAACTAGTTTATGAAAAAGTTCCTGTATTCTGTAGTCCGACAATTCCAAGTGGCTATAGAATTGTAGATTTGGGCTTTATTTTAAATCAGTTGTCCGATGTATTTCTTAAGCATCTGATTAATTGTCAGTTTGGAAATCTCTTTCTTAAAAGTGAAAAAAGGAAAGGATTGCACAGCATACTACAGTTTGAATGTAATAAATGCAGTTGCAGCTACCAAATGTTTACAGAAAAAGAAGACCGAATTAACAAAGCGATGGTGTGGGGTACTCTTTATGCAGGGTCAACGTGCACTCAGATTGACTGCATTTTATCAACCATGGATGTTCCGATGGCCACAGATAAAACGTTTACGAGTATTGAACGTATGATCGAAAAAACATGGCAGGAAATGAAGACAGTGAAGACATTGCCCAAAGTGGCATAAAAGACTACGAGTTGGCAGTAGCTGAAAATAGAATAGCTAATGATGTTGGACTAATAACAGTATATGTTGATGGCGGGTGGTCGAAACGATCGTA
The DNA here is from genome assembly GCA_004143645.1 of Protaetia brevitarsis. Lineage (NCBI taxonomy): Eukaryota > Metazoa > Arthropoda > Insecta > Coleoptera > Scarabaeidae > Protaetia > Protaetia brevitarsis. The sequence goes on along the minus strand of RXPK01000084.1, from coordinate 1,847,912 downwards.
TGGACACAATTTTAATGCTAATTCTGGTGTGGTATATTACCGTATACAGTATAAACTTGAAATTTGGAGGCTTATTAATGAAGTTCATTTTAGGCGGTTATTATTGGAAAAGAAAGAAACAGAATACTTTTCATGGACGTGAGAAATAAGTATTGCAGCGTATGTAGCAGGGCTGAACAACACGGCAAAGAGGCAAATGTTCACGAGTGCTTTAAAAATTGGACAAAATCTTCCACAGCTATGGAATCCGATATACTAGTTGAAGGTTTTAACAACAGTATACAGATGCATAATCTAAAGTATATCAGATTTATTGCTGACGGAGATTCATCCGTATATTTCAAAATAAAGAACAATGTTACATACGGGGAGGAACTGGAAAAAATTGAATGTGTTAATCACATAATGAAGAATTATAAAAATGATTTATACAAGGTAGTACATAAATTCTGGTATGTTTTTCGTGAAAGATGTTATACTTATATTTTAGATAATAAAAAATACTGATTTGTCTCTGGAAGGACGCAATTTAGTCAAGAGCAATATGCATAAGTTAACCTTGGCTGCGAAATCTGCTATAATTCATGCTGCACAAGAGCAGACAAGTGTATCTGTACTCCAGGGGGCTTTTGCAAAACGGTCCTCATCATGTATTTGGTAATCATGCCAATTGCAGGAATTATTTCTGCAAGAAGCAAAATATTAATAATTCTGTGATTATTAACGCATTGCACAACGCGAATATTATGCAGAAAGTGGATGATGCTTTATTAAAAATAATAAGGAAAGCAGACCGTTTGACTAACGACACCAATAACAGATCGGAGTTGTATATGAGTCTTGTAGCAAAATTTAATTGCGGCAAGCGACTTAATTTAACACAGAGAGGCTCATATTACAGAAGATGTACACTGGCGGCATTGAATTATAATGCTAAGAAAAATTGGATGGCACCTGCTTGGGAAAAAGAGCTGCGTATGGACCCAGGAAGGTATTTTCTTAAATATACAAAAAAAAAAACGAAGGACTCATGTTCTGAAAAGAAAAACGCCAAGGAAGACTTCCGTTGCTACTGCTGACTTTGATTACGATCCAGAGGCAGACGATCCTTACACTGACGCTGAAATTGAAACCTTAGTGGCTCTAAAGATCAGTGAAATGCAAGTAAGAGACATTATATATTTACATCAACTTCATCGTTTAGTTTATTTATTTTGCCATAGTTAACAAAAGAAACAATTATTAAATTAGAAAGAGAATCCGTGGGGCAGCACGGAAACAAAACATATGATGAAGCAAGGGCCAACAGATTATCTGCTTCGCACTTTGGAAAAGTGTGTAAAAAACGCCCAAGTACCTCATGCCATAATCTGGTCAAAGTGATTTTATATCAAACAAATTTGGAGGGAAATATTAATGTGGCATATGAAAAAAGGCACGAGAAAAATCCGTTGTCAATATTTGAAGCCAAGTTTAAGAAGAAATTGTATGATAGCGGTATATTTATTTGTGAAAAAATTGGTTACTTGGGTGCTTCTCCAGACGGTAAGGTACCATATTTTTAGTAAAGTGTTTTGCTTACAATTTGTGGAATTAACAGGTGTAATACTGCACGAAAACGCTGTTGTTGAAGTTATGTGTTTTACCTCATTACTGAAAAACAAAAAATCTTTTAAAGAGGCCATGAAAACTATACGTAACTTCTGCTTACAAATCGACGATGATAGGTTATCTCTAAAAAGAACTCACAGTTATTATTATCAGGTATTTCTTGTAGTGCATTTTGTATCATATCTTTTGGAGGTAGGTGCCGTATTGTACGGTAACCTAATATTTGTAGATCCAAGGACAACCATATATATGCGATACAGATTATGCATACTTTATAGCATATATTGACGAGGAAAGTGATATTTTCGTAGAACAAATTTCAAAGGATCCACAATTTTGGGCAAATATGTTAATTAAATTACAAATCTTTTATGAAACATGCGTAGCGCCGGAAATAATTTTACGGCAAGTGGAGAAAGGTGGACGCTGCAGAGATAGTAAGGCCATAAAGGACGCTCAACAAGCAAAAGAAAACTCATACTCATTCGACTTACTTTTTTTTTATTTAATATTTGAAGAAATTATTTCCAACACAAAAACGAGTACCTAACATTCACACCATAAAAATAATAATCGTATTTATTTCTTGTCGCTATTTGACTGATCTTTCGTAAGACATCGTGCAACGATAGAGTGAGAAACTGATGCATATTGACACCCCTTCACCAATAAGCCACGCCTGGGTTGTAAATTATGTTACTGATCACAGCGACATCTCTTGATTTTGAAACAAATTCAAGTTTACTACGGCGTGCCCTTAAAACACTGAAGTACTTTTACGACTGACATACATTTTCTAATTCATAATAACAAGCTGTTTCCAGGCAACTCACAATATAAGAGTGTACATACATAACAGTTTCTTCTTGAATTTGTAGTAATTTGACATGCAAGTGCCTTATAAAGGGTTTTACAATAAGAGGTTTCATTTTAAATAGCCTGCTATCTGGGCAGCTGTCACTTTTGAATCTGTCTTCTTTTGACATTTGAAAGCAATAAATTACGCCATTACTAAAAATGGAACGATACACGCTTCAACAACGCATTGAAATTGTTAAAATTCACTACAGAAATGGTGAAAATTTTGCAGTCACAGTTCGCAAAACTAAAGCACTTTTGGGTCGTCGTGAAGCACCTACTTGGCCAGCAATAGTGAAACTGGTTAAAAAGTTGAGCTGTTGGGACAACTTAGTGATGTGAAGATCGAACCGTGGTGCGTCGATCAAGAACAATTGAGAATATTTGCAGCTGTAGCCCACAGTGTTGACGAAACCCAGGTTTGTCGATTCCTCGTCGATCTTTTGGAAATTAGGCATTCCACAAACGACATTACAACCGTATTTTGCATAAAGACTTAGGTTTTAAGGCTTTTAAAGTTCAGTTAACACAAGAACTCAAGCCGGTCGACCACCAGCAACGTCGTATCTTCGCTGATTGGGTCATTGAAATGCATCAAAATGATCCGGATTTTCATCGAAAAATCATCTTCAGTGATGAAGCCCATTTTCATCTCGGAGGCTACGTGAATAAGCAGAATTCCCACATTTGGGCTCGGAAAAATCCAAGATGCTGTTTGAGAAGCCTCTCCATCCTCAACGTGTCACTGTTTGTGCGGTTTTTGGGCTGGCGGTTGATGGACCTTACTTATTCGAAAATGAGGCTGGTGCAACTGTTACGGTGAATGGATTGCGCTAATCGAGCTAATGATTAATGATTTTTATGGCCGAAATTGGAAAGTATTGATGTGGACGACGTTATTTTCAAGACGGCGCTACGTGCCACACAAGCAACGAAACAATCGCACTTTTGCAAGAAAAGTTTCCTGGCCGTGTTATTTCACGAAGAGGTGATCACAATTGGCCCCCGAGATCTTGTGACTTAACACCTTTAGACTTTTTTCTTTGGGGCCACGTGAAAGATAAGGTCTATGCCAATGCTTCACAATCGATTCAAGACCTTAAAGATGGAATTCGTGAAGTTATCGAGGACATACAGCCGCAAATGTGCGAATTGGTCATGAAAATTTCATGAAAAGGATATGGTGCTGCAACCCGTAGCCGTGGCGGCCATTTGGCTGACATCGTTTCCATCTTTAATGGCATACCTTTCTCTTTACAACGAAATAAATATTTATTGATTTCTCTTAAAATATACTCGTTTATTTTAAATATCAAAATGAAACCTCTTATTGGAAAACCCTTTATTTACTAGTCCATTATTTACTTCCGGAATTATTCGACTTTCACAGATTGTCCTACCGCCACCTAAAAATTTTGTCCCACACACTTCTGGTAACCACTGTGTTCGTAAAAATAGTTAAATCCTTAACCCAATATACTTGAAAATATAGTATTTCCATGTTTGAAACAGATATTCCTACTTTTAAAGTGTATTAGTGTTTGTCTTTATTGCTGTATGAATGGTTCTATTTGTTTATGTGAGCACCGTATTCTAGCTATCTACCTATAAAAATATTATGAAAATGTCAAGAAGTAGTTCAAATGATCAAGTCAGATCTGACTAATTTCAATTAACAGAATTATCCTACAAAAACACAAGATAATCTTTTTATTGTAAATGTACCTTTTTGATGCCTATTTTCAGTTAGTGTTATCATTAACAGTTAGAAGTTGCTCTAATAAACCAACAGCCAACAAGTTCTTGAAATCATTACTCATTCTCAAAAATCAACTCGTTTCTATTGACAATTCAGTAAACTTTAACCTCACTTTTGTTTATAACGTTCGCATAACTGCAAGGGATCGCATGGCGTTATTTTATTCCACATAATGTACTGTAAATAACATACATGTTATTTTATAACGTATACTTATCGGATACATCATACCACTTCTGACAGAAATAACGTAAATGATACAGCATAATGGAGATGATGAATTATACCATCCAAAAAGAGGAAATTTTCATGGGAAAATCTCAGTAACAATAGATGGATAAAAATAGCAGAAGAGATGAATGAAAGTGGTTTTTTTTTGTAGGACATGGTATAGGTCTCCACCTCGCACAAGTACTCCAGTAAGTGAAATTGATAATGATCCAGTGGGTAATAGCTCTAATAAATTCAAAGACTGGAGAGAAAACCAAAAGGAAGAGAAACAGTGATAGTGACTAAAGAGATTCCAGCTGAAACCACTTGTAACGGTTCAAGTGTTTTTCTGTTAGGCGTTGTCTTATTATTTAAACAAAATATGTTCTTAAGGGGTTTTCGTTTTATTTAATATAAATAAAAAAAACTTAAAAATATTAATAAGATTTAAAATAGTTAACAAATAGCATTTTTGTAGACCTGCGTCATTTTCTATACCTCCATTGTATTGCTCTTGATGCTCGCCAACTAATTCTGGACTGGTTGGAAAAGTATGCTCAATTACCAACCTGGTTTTACTGAGAGCATTATTATGAGCCTTCTGTTGATGGCTCAAATGTCGGTCATCACTAGAAAATTTTAAATAATATGGAATTTTACTGCAAAGTCAATAGTTACCTTAACCCATTAACCGCCAACGTTGCGAAAACGCAGCACAATGTGTATATATTTTTTTAAACATTAAAACTTATGCTGTAAGTGATTTATTTGAGGGTGATGACAGCGTAAAGTATCACCAGTGTATATGTAATTTTACACTAAACAAATAACATACAGTTCCATCAAGAAAAAAATTTAAAGTTAGTAACATGAGCCGTACTGCGAGATGACCATGGGAACAATGCGAATCATCACGTACAGCTGATAAGAAGAATAGCAACTTGTTTATTTTACATATAGTTTAGGCAGTCGTTTTGTAGAGACAGAATAGTTTGTTTGTTTTTGTAATTTACATTAATAAAAGCTTTTGTTTTTAGAAATTCTTAACTCGAATCGAATCATTTATTTAGTTTGACCTTTTTTTAGTTCTTAACACCCTAATATATTATCCCCCATATCTTCCCATGATTTTACAAAATGATGTTTGTTTACTCTTAGATTATTTTAGGACAATATAATAGCTATGGTGAAACGCTAAAAGAAATATTATCTTACCTAGAAGTGGATTTTTTGTACAGATATATGTGGTGTTGCGTTATCGCTAGAGTTGGGCATTTGTCCGGCGGAGCAGATACGTATTACGACGCGGGTCTCAAATAATATAATATAAATAAAGCAGATCAATCGTATTATAAAAGATGTCATATTAATAGAGTTGTGCAAATTTTCCTTGAGGACAAAATCGAACAAAGCGGGCGAACGAACGGGCCACCTTGCGATGCATTCGCATTTTATATCACTACATACAAGTGCGAAAATGTGTATATTTATAATTTTTTTTTCGTATTGGTTTGTCGTTATATATTATACATACGTCAGTATATATAAGGTTATATACTAAAGGTTTAAAATTTTGAAAGACGAAATAGTAAAATAGTATTCCTTGATACCTACCAGCGTTACATTGTTTCATAAGTATACTGTGTGTGTAATAAGTGATTTCCGACTTTTTATTTTGTGTTCAGTGAAAGTTCTTCTAAGAAAATATGGTATGAATTTTTTTTCGCGATACATGAATTTGATGATTTTCGATTGTTCTTATTAGGCATTTAGCAGCGAGTATGAGCAAATGAGGAGCCCTAAGTTATAAAGAATTATAAGGGATAATTGAAAATATGTCTGATATTGATGATACAGATGTCGTAATAATTCCACCTAATGTCGATGATTTAACAGGTGAAGAAGATATTGATGACACAGAAGCGAGTGCACCTGAAAGCATTCCAAATAATATCACAAGTACATTTGAAATAATTAATGTAGGCGACGGGGATGCATGCACGGAATTAGCATCAGAACCAACAACAAGTCGAGCTCATTCTTCAAAACATTTAGCCGTAAAGTGGCAGAAAGCATACATTCCGATAAAAAAAAACAGCCAAATAATGTGGAAGCAGAGGCCGTAAAAGAATTACAAGAACAGTTTGGTAATTGTAGCCCTTTCGAATTGTTCGCTTTGTTCTTTAATGACACTGTCCTCAATGCAATAATAAATTATTCAAAGAAATATGCATGTAGCAAAAACCGACACAATTTCCACATCGATATGAATGACTTACGTAAATGGTTAGGTATTGTTATTTTATCAGGCTACCACACTTTGCCACAAATAGATTTATACTGGTCTCTAGATGAGGACAAAGGAATCCCATTGGTAAGAAAAACAATGTCGCGAAATCGTTTTAGAGACATCAAGCAAAATATTCATCTGTCAGATAATACAAATTTACAAAAAGAAGATAAATTTGCGAAGTGCGGCCGTTTTCGACCTTGTGAATGAGAGATTCTACAATTTGGCATATTTGCACACCATTTATCAATAGATGAACAAATGGTTCCTTATGGACCCTTCGGCAAAGATGTTTATAAGAGGTAAACCCGTTCGGTTTAGATTTAAAATTTGGTGTCTTACATCATCTGACGGATACCTATACAGGGTTTGTCCGGAAAGTAATAGGACTGATTTTATTCCGCCGCGACTGTACTTCGGAGCGTGCGCGCACCGACTGGAATCGGTAGAGGGCGTTCCTAGCTAACGAACGACGGCTGGTCAGGTGTCTCGAGCACCTGGAGAGTCAGGACAGGCTTTTTTCGCGCGACGTGTTTCTGTGAGTGGTGCAAGCCGAAAATGCAGCGTTCGTTAGAGCAGAGGTACGCGATTAAATTCTGTGTGAAACTCGGCAAATCTGCGACAGAGACGTTTGATATGATCAAGCAGGCTTACCCAGATGATGTTTTAGTAAGAAGTGGTGTGTTTCGGTGGCACAAGGCCTTTTCGGAGGGCCGGGAAGAGGTCGCCGATGAAGACCGTGCTGGAAGACCTTCGACTTCGACAAACACCGACAATGTGACTCGTGTGCGCAAAGTTTTGAACTCAGACCGTCGACTAAGTATTCGTTTAATTGCCCAGATGTTAAATTTATCAAAATCTGTGGTTCATGACATTGTGACGGAGCATTTGAACATGCGCAAGGTGTGCGCGAAGATGGTCCCAAAAGTGCTCACTGACGGCCAGAAATTGCGGCGAGTGGAAGTGTGCCAAGAAAATTTGAACATGTGTGAAAGTGACCCCCAATTTTTGAATAACGTAATCACAGGTGACGAGTCATGGATCTTTGAGTATGATCCCGAGACAAAGAGGCAATCTTCCGAGTGGCACACGCCGGCGTCTCCTCGCCCAAAAAAGGGAAGAATGAGCAAATCCAAAGTGAAAACGATGCTCATTGTCTTTTTTTATATCAAAGGCATCGTCCACCATGAATTTGTTCCTCCTGGACAAACCGTCAACGCCAAGTTTTACGTGGAAGTGCTCAAGAGACTCAAACGAAGGGTCAATCGGGTCCGACAAGACATCGCAGCCGACTGGAAGTTGCATACCGCCTTTCTTGTGAACAGCTACCTGACAAAGGCCGGCATCCCAACGCTTCCGCAGCCGCCCTACAGCCCAGATATGCCCCCCCCGGACTTCTTTTTGTTTCCTCGCCTGAAAAGGCCGAATGAAAGGCAAGCATTTTGAGACGACAGAGGGATCCAAGCAGCTTGCACCGCGGATCTTAAGCTATTCCGGAGAATGCCTTCCGTGACGCCTTCAATGCTTGGAATCGCGCTGGCAGCGCTGCATCGACGCCAGAAGGAGCCTATTTTGAAAGTTTTTAAAGAATTGTAACGATTGGCTCAGTAAATTTTTTAAAATCGTTTCAGTCCTATTCCTTTCCGGACAAACCCTGTATAAATGCTTTCCTTACGATGGAAAACTAAAAGAAAACCCACAACTAGGTTTAAGAGCTCAAACTGTTATTGATTTGTTGCAAGCAGTAAAACGTCCAAATAATCACAAAGTATTTTTTGATAATTTTTTTACAAGTTACTCTGCTTTCGTTGCTGGATGAAAAGGGATTTTCTGCAACTGGTACGATACGAGAAAATTGAACCGCCAAATGTTTATTGGAAACAACAAAGCAAGTCGCTAAAAGAGATCGGGGATGGTTTGATGCTGCATATAACAAAAATTCTTCAATCAGAATGGTGCGTTGGAATGATAATGCAGTTGTTACTGTAGCATCTAATATAGATGACGTAGAGCCAACTGGAAGCATCAAACGATATAGTCGTAAAGAGAAGAGGGAAGTACAAGTAAAACAACCAAACATAATTGAGAAATATAACCGCCACATGGGCAGCGTTGACTTGCACGATAATATTTGCAATAGCAAATTATAGAATACGTGTAAGAGGTAAAAAGTGGTGGTGACCCCTATTTATCAACCTAATAGGGTGTGCATTGGCAAATGCATGGAAAATACACAGACTTTGTAATGAATCCAAAATTCTACAACTAAATTTTCGCAGTAATATAGTTATGCATGTGGTGAATACTGAAAAACCGTCAAACCTTTTATTAGGATACCCATCTACGTCGACTTCCGATGCGCGCTATGACAATGTAATTGAAAAGTCTGCGACAGAACAAAGAACAAGATGCCGAATTTGCCACAGCACTACAGTTTTATGTGTATCAAGTGTAACGTACATCTACATACCAAATGTTTTCACCCACACCACCGAAAGTAGAAAAATATGTACATATACCACCAACGTTGCGTTTTCGCAACAGCATTTTTCTACTGTATGAATATATCAATAAAATTTTGTAAGTGACCTTATTTTATTCTCCTTAGTTAATTTAACAATAAAAATTTTCAATTTTTTAATTCTTTTTATATGCGGTGGTTAATGGGTTAAGCATGGTTTCATCAACCAATTTGAGAGTGGATAAGCTTTGTCTCCAACTAAATGATATTGGTCCAGAGGAAAGTATGTACGAATTGACCATTAGTTGTTATTTCAAAATATAAATTTGAATTTCGAAACACCTTCAATGAAAATGTTCTCAGTTTTTTGAAAACATTTTTAGAGTTATTGACACAGGGAGGTTGATTTCAAGCGGCGACATACAAGGGAAGCATATTTCTCTCTTGATAAAGGTATATATAAACGGGTGCTAGACTATTTGTACTGCTAGCTGGTGGAAGGGGAAGAACAACGTACTTAGATGTTCTATCATACGATAGACGGTGACATAATACAATTACATGCAAAAGACAGTGGCGCCGTTAGGTCTTTGGTTAGCGCTGTTGTATATTAAAATTAAAAAAGTTATTATTAAATTATACAACGTACAATACGCAGTGTATTTAAGTAGCGTGATACTTTTAATAATTGTAGATTTTTCAGTAATAATAAATTTCTATAAAAGTTGTAGTTAATTAGTACTTCGCACTAATGTAATTATAAAACAAGGTAAATAATATTAAAGGCGTTCATGTATAAATGCAGCCGTACGTTATTTCAATAAAAGGGAAGAATTTACATGGACTATTACCAATTTCTCCAAATTTTCCTCCGTAAAGGCGTTTCTTTTTGTGGTTAATATATCTTTGTAAATGGAAAATGAGCATTCCACATTACAACTTGTTACAGGAGCAAATTTAAAAAATGATATAACATCGTAATATTTTAATTGTAATTCTAAATCAATATCTCTTTTACAAAATGCCGCTAAAATTTGGATGTCTGGGTTTCGCTTAGATATAGCATCGATTTTTTCACGAAGGCTCTCAGATAGATCACCAGGTACTGATTTTAGTTTGGCTATGAGGGAATCTCTCGTGCTTATTGCATCGGCAAGGGTGAAATTCTGGCCTTCGAGGTACTGTATTACATTACCTACATCCGAAAAATAAGTTGCAATGAATTGCAGTTGTTGCTGTAAATATGGAAGTTGTAATATCTACTTACAATCTATAATACTTTTGGCATCGTTGGGCAAGGTCATAATTACATCTTTCACACGGTCGTAATTTTTGGCATAAAACAAACTAGCTTCTAGCCAAGTTCCCCACCTTGTGATTACTGGAGCCGGAGGTAAATGCAAGTCGGGACATTTCTCTTTGTACAATGATATTCTCGAAGGTGCCTTGGAAAAAATTTTTTTGGTTAGGTTTATTAAGTTATTTACGTCCTCAAAGTTTTCACGAATAAATTCGCAAATACGTTGCAGACCGTGGGCGACGCAAGTAACGTGTAACATTTTCGGATAAATATTCTTTAATAATTTACCAGCTTTTAACATGTATGCCGCCGCATCGCTAACGAAGAGGAGAACAAGATTGGTGTGGTTAGTGATACTAAGGCTAAGTATATCAGCTATACTTTGAGAAATAGCTTGTACGATCAGTTCTGCATTTACATGTGGCTGAATTTTTGTTGCTATTAAATAAGAGGGATGTGGTTGGCTTGGATCCAAAACACCAGCAACAACATTAAGCACGCACCGACCCATTATATCGGTAGTTTCATCAGCACTTATCCACATATATTGATCTTTTAGTTTTTGTTTGATAGAACAAATTATTTTAGTATAAGTTTTTGTCACGTGATATTTTCGTATAGTTGATTCATCAGAAGTATGCTATCTAGTATATTTCGCCAGGAATTTCTTTAAAATAGGGTTATTCAATTTTTTAAGGGGTATATTGGCTGCTAAAAATGCTTCACACAATTCATCGTAGAAGTTACCAGTACCGATCGGGCCTCTTTCAATATGTTTTTTGTTTTTGTATGAGCAGAGATGTGTGTGCTACGAGTGCAAGTAATATTTGTTTTGCAAATGTTGCAGTAAACCTCTTTATCATTAACAATTGAAAATATACTTTCATAGTTAGCAATCCATTGCTTTAATCAAGCCATATATGAATTTGTTTCCATTGTTCGATCCCAGATATAACACAATACAAAAATAACAATTTCAAACCTTTGACAAGCAAAATAAGAACTAAAAAATCTTTATTCTACCAAAACAATATCCGCTGTTTATGGGAAAAAAGAATTATAGCTAAAAATGTATTCTGAAACAAAAATAAATAAGGTATTTTCACGAAGTAAACAAAAATAAGAAACGCCTAAGAATATAAAATAAATAATATTCGTGTAGAAAGAAATAAGAAAAAATTAAATAAATAGAAAACTCTTTGATAGCCAAATATATGGAAGTAATTCTAATATATGTATATACAATTCTCAACAAAGTTCAAGACCCGGCTTGATACAAGCGTCATTTACTCTTGAGTTAAAAATAAATAAAATATGCTTTCAAGCTGAATATGTATATAAAACAATTCTCAACATGAAACAAAATGCAGCAACACAGGCCAAGTCTAGTCGGCACGATGCGGGCACATTGCGGACGTCCGCCTCTGCCTTGGATGATATCATGCCAGTTCGCCCGTAATTGTCCGCCCTTTGGTTATTGAGTTGGGTTGTTTCTTTACCCTACTATCATGTACTGAGCCAGGAAAACCAACCATTGTATTTGTAAAAAGTTTGTTTTCTGTACATATACCTTGTAATTTTATGCTGTATTGGTCATGCAGGCCAATAAAGCTTTGTTGTTGTTCTTTAGGTGCTTTGAATGCAATATTTGTGCAATCTATAGCTCCGATGACACCTAGGAGCCTACTACCCCACCTAGGTAGTATCTAACATTACCAGCTTTTAAGAATGTATTATGTACCTGGATAATTACTTCTTTCTCTAAATGCTGCCTCCACAGTAGCCATTTCATTTTTATCCGGCTAAACTATGCATGTATCGTTCAAAAACACAAGTTTTTTTCTAAAATCAAAGTGGTTGCCTTGTAGACAGTTGATACTGATACATTAAATTTTTCTGATACACTCAATAAAACTTCTTTGCCTAACCACCACAGACACATTAATAGTTGTAAATGACCAAGAATTCGTACTCCTCCACCTTGATAAGGTAAATTAAATTCAGGACCATCAATTTTTACCCAGAGTATACAAAAGTTGCCCTATTCATGCGGAACAAATTAAAGATATTAAAATCCAAATACTTCTGTTAGGAAAACTAATTATATAGAGGCGAAACCGTTTGAGAAATATTTATTACACAAATAGTGTTGTATATAAAAATGAAACCCTATATTAAAATATATACACAGGTATTGTTATACGAACTTTAAGCATTCTTATAACTTTTTCTTGTTTAAATAAATACGCTTCATCACACTGGTTTTACAAATTATATTAAGTTACTTTTTTGTACAAACACGCTTATATGTCAAAATAATAATAATAATAAACAAAAACAAAACTCTAACATAAAAAGAGACACCGCCTCCTTAAACCATCCACTTTGAAGACGAGAAGGGGGTTGCCTACATACAAGGCGAGAAGAGGGTTGCCTACATACAAGGCGAGAAGAGGGTTGCCTACATACAGGCAGTCAGTACGAATGCACATGCCCAAAAGCAGTAACAGGTATCCACATACATTATACATATGTAGCATGCACGCTACTCGCTATCATCTATGGATTCCCTTCGGTAGCGCTGGCCGCTACTTTGTTGCCGTTATTCCCCGACATTCGGCCTTCCTGACTGAGTCCGTCCTTGGACTGGGAATCATACGACGGGCCTAAAACACGTACGGACTTTGGTATTCGTACGAAACATAATTAGTGTAGAATCAAGACTGGTATCGGTCCCATGAGCGTCAGTCACCTAGTTATGCCCATCTCAATATTCCTGAGCTTGACATTTAACATGACTATCTCATGAACTGAACACTAAACATCTCGCCTGCGTGACCTTGACATCTAGCCATGAGGCCATGTCAATTCATACGACTGAACCTGCCATTTAGCCATGCCTATCTCTGACAAGATTCTTACTTATGCGAGCTTGGCATCTAGGCATGGCCATCTCAATTCATGCCTATCTCGTCTTTCGACTCACACGATTTCCGTACCTGCATAATCCATGGTTTTAGTTTGTCCACTGCAACAACCGTTGCGAAAACTTTCTTTCCGTCTCTCAAATCCTTCACAAGATATCGGTCATTACAGAGTACACGTTCAATTCGAAACGGCCCCTTAAACTTTGCCAACAGTTTCCTACCGCTGCCAGTTGCTAGCGAGTCCGTCCTTAGCACCATAAGCAGATCATGTTCAGCATATTGTTTTTCTGAGAACGCCGCTACTTTGTTGCGGTTATTCCCCGACATTCGGCCTTCCTGACTGAGTCCGTCCTTGGACTGGGAATCATACGACGGGCCTAAAATACATACGGACTTTGGTATTCGTACGAAACATAATTAGTGTAGAATCAAAACTGGTATCAGTCCCATGAGCATCAGTCACCTAGTTATGCCCATCTCAATATTCCTGAACTTGACATTTAACATGACTATCTCATGAACTGAACACTAAACATCTCGCCTGCGTGAGCCTGACATCTAGCCGTTGCCATGTCTATTCATATGATTGAACCTGCCATTTAGCCAGCCTATCTCTGACAAGATTTCTACCTATTGCGAGCTTGACATCTAGCCATGGCCATCTCAATTCATACGATTGAGCCTATCATTTGGCTATGCCTATTTCCAACAAGATTCTTACTTATGCGAGCTTAACATCTAGCCATAGCTATCTCAATTCATACGATTCAGCCCACCATTTAGCCATGCCTATCTCCAACAAGATTCTTACTTATGCGAGCTTGACATCTAGCCATGGCCATCTCAATTCATACGATTAAGCCTACCATTTAGCCATGCCTATCTCGTCTTTCGACTCACACGATTTCCGTACCTGCACCTTTAAGGATAATCCACGGTTTTAGTTTGTCCACTGCAACAACTGCTGAGAAAGCTTTCTTCCCTTCTCTCAGATCCTTCACAAGATATCGGTCATTACGGAGTACACGTTCAATTCGAAACGGCCCCTTAAACTTTGCCAACAGTTTCCTACTGGCGAGTTCGTCCTTAGCACCATAACCAGATCAAGTTCAGCGTATTGTTTGACGACAGCCCTTTGGCGATCGAAACGAGCTTTCTGAGAACTCTGATCTGTGGTAATACGATTGGAGACTCATGCTCGTAATCACACAGGTCTAACTGTTCTAACTTCTCTTGCACTTCGCTCAGAACTTTAGACTCCGCCATGGTTCGTGGCTTGTATCCAGCTAACACTTCCATTGGACAGGTCCCAACAGACTTGTTGTAGGTACAATTAATCGCGCTCTCCACCTGCTTTACGATGGTGTCCCATTTGTCGTCCGGTTTGCCTGCAGATGTCGTAGCCAGGGCACTCAAAATCGTTTGATTATACCGCTCGCACTGCCTGTTTGCCCGTGGAGTCGCAGCAGCGTTTAGAATATGTTTGATGCCGTAACTTTGACAAAATATCGCGAAGGTTTTCGACGTAAAGGCCGTACCACGGTCACTTATCAACCGATGCGGCGCACCAAACAAATACATTAAGGGCCGGTTCTACAATGCTAGTATAAGGCATGGAATAACTATACCAAGAATAAAATTATTTAAGCGTAATTCTGGGTATAGAAAGGATAGCGTTCTACAAGTCGCTTCGCATCCCAGTATAGTAATACTGGGTATACTAAACCGTACCGTGTCTAAATTTGGTAACAAAAATGAGGATTGAGCATGCGTGATTTATGCAAATACAAATTATAGCGACTAAAAATATTGTCTTGTGTAGTTGTGTGATCAATTGCGTAAAAAAAAAATGGAGAAAAGAGTTAGATGCTGTAATTTATCAGTGAAAGAGACAGAAGTATTAGTAGGGCTAGCAGAGCAATATAAAAATAAAATCGGTAGGTATAAGTTAAAATTGCTAACCTATAATATTTGTAATGAATGTTTATGATTATAGAGTGCAAAGTAACAGATCATGTCTCTAACAATGAAAAAGAGAGAACGTGGCAAATATTAAGCAACGAATTTAATGTTGTGTCAGGCACAGGAAGATCTGCCGAGATACTGCGAAGTAAATGGGATTTACTTAAGAAAAATACGCGTAAGGAATATAGTAATTTGAAGAATAGTATGTATAAAACCGGTAGTGGTCCTCCTCCAGATTTGAAATTAAGTATAATAGCTAAAAAAATATTAGGTGTAATTGGAGTAAGTGTGACAGGTACCCCATGTGAATTCGATTCGGATTTCTCTGGTTAGTACAAATAGTTGTACGCATGTCAAAGTAACCAAAGAGTTATATATAACAGCTACATTTGCAATATGCCTAGGATCTCAAGAGTATTATATTATCGTAAAAAAATAAAGCTGTTATTCTCTTTAACATAGTAATATTTACTCATTTTATATAATGACGTGCTACTACATACATCTATATGGCATGCGATAGATGTTAGCTTTTGAATCTACCATAATTCCATAATTTTTACTGAAATTTTTAATTTTTAATAGTTTTAGGAAAGGACAATGAAACAAGCTCAATAAATACAGCTTGTGTATCTGTTTTTGCAGAACAGGATGTGTCGATGCAAGAAGTGGAAGTATGCAGTAATGCATATATTTTGTAGTCGTCACCTTAGTCTAAATGGAACCCTGTTGTATTAAATCAACCTATCAATGATAGGTTAATAGTATCTGATATATTACATTGGAAGGTACATCTATTATGTAACTTTCGATAAAATTATAAAGTATTTAATTTCAGTCAGTGAAAATATTAATGATGTAACTGGCACATCTAGTAGCACCACTACAATCCACACTGCTACACTGTCAAATATTGAAGAATCCGCAACATGTATATATTTAATTCACATTCATAACCACCTAATATAAAATGTTTCTTTATTAGCTGCACAATCAAGCAAGGTTCCATATTGCCCAAAAAGAAAAGGTAAACAGGGAGATAATTCGGAATCATATCTGGTCTTGGTAAAAAAAAAATAGTGTTAGGATTTATTGTTTTTTTTGAGTGTGGCGTCACTGTCGATTGTTCAGAACGAACAAACCTTAGGCAACTACGCGAAAGCCGCCGCCTGTCAGCGGATACTGCGCGCGATGCAAGGGCAGTCTGGGAAGTACCGCTGCCTGGGTTACAGTGTTGCTGCGCTATTGCATTTATTTGTTGTTGTTCATACATATTCATTAGTTTATAAAACGTTTCTTTTAATAAAAAAAAATCTATCAGTTGTAATATAATCAAATCTATCATCAGAAGTGGGATTGTTCTCAAATCCAACAAGTCTAGTTAAATAAAAGTGCCGAATTGTTAGTCGTCAAAATGGAGGAGTTAGTCGCTGAGCTAATAAAGGCTATCAAGTCCAACAGGCCACCACCAGACCAAATTGATCTGCCTGTCTTCCATCCGGAAAGGCACGACGCTCCCAAGTGGTTGAGTCAGGTAGAGGCTATTAAAGTTACATTCGAATGGTTGGATGTGGAAGTTTTGGCGAGAATCGGACGCTTTTTAATTGGGGACGCCAAAAAATGGTATGACGAGTGGACACCTGAGGTATGTAATTGGGTAAATTTTAAACGCGAATTTGCCGAAGCTTTTCCGCCGCGTCGGAATTTGGGTCGATTGTTGTGCGAAGCCGCCTCATACGATAGCAGCTCGTGTAACACCTATAACGCATATGTACATAGAAAGACGGCATTATTGAAGAATTTGCGGGTTACTTGGAACGATAGCGACCTTGTTGAACTGATTGTGTACGGTATAAAAGAATCGCATGTTAAAGATGCTGCGTTAGCACGTGATTGTAAAACTATACCAGAACTGATAGCGTATTTGTCGACCTTCGCAAAAAGAACGCTATCTCCGGATACTAGTGAACCGCCTTTTAAGCGTCGAAATTACGGCACACAAAATCGGGAAGGATTTATCGCTAGATGTCATAAGTGTGGTAAACCTGGCCATTTACGGAAAGAATGTCGAGCCGGGCTGCGTAATAAAGCGTCGAGGACGGATCGGCGTGCCGTATCTCATACGCAAGCGAGCACATCGGCTGATAATAGGTTGATATACACTTTTTGTGCGAAGACGGGGCACACCGTCGACAAATGTTTCATTAAAAATGCTATTGAGGAGAGGCGTAAGGTACATTTTTGCACGATTGGTAAATCCGCAACCCCTACTGACGTTCTAATTGACGGAATTAGCTTCACCGGATTGATTGATACAGGTTCTGACGTCTCACTGATATCGGATGCTTTTAAATCAATTTCTATCGACAAACTTGAAAAACAACTGACCACAATTAAAGGTATTTTGCCTGGAAAATTGGAAATAAGTGAGCAATTTGAAGCTGTCGTAAGAATCACGGGGGGTGGAAACGAAGCTTACTTTCTTAGTAGTCCCTTCTCATGTTTTGGACTTTGATGTACTTATTGGATGTAACTTATATGAGGATCCTGATTTGGTCACGCTTACATACCAGCACGGAACAAAAGTTGTTCGGAAGCAAGTACCTGGAATCCGCCGAGTTTTTGAAAGTCGTTTGCAACGAGCATACGAAGTGTCCAGCGAATTTGCTGACCGCATTTCTTCCTTATTGGCTCAATTTTGAGATATGATAACGACTGGGTATAAAGTACCCGCAATAAAATCCGCCAGCTTACAAATCAGATTAGTCCGACAACCACATAGTTAATCGGACGCCGCCGCGCCTTTCTTGCAGTGAACGTGCAGCTGTGCGAGATATTGTAGCCGAACTTTTGGAAAATAACATCATAAGACAAAGTGAATCGCCATATGCAAGTCCAATTTTGCTTGTACCCAAGAAAGAAGGCACGTATCGAATGTGCATTGATTATCGGGAGCTGAACGCTCACACGGTCAAAGATCGATATCCCGTGCCATTAATCGATTCACAAATTGACAGATTGGGTAAGGCGAAATATTATACATCCCTTGGTATGGCCTCTGGGTTTCACCAGATCCCTGTCCACCCTGATTCAATTGAAAAGACCGGATTCGTCACTCCAGATGGGCATTACGACTACTTGAGAATGCCATTCGGGTTGGCCAATGCCCCAGCCGTGTTTCAAAGAGCTGTCTTTAACGCTTTAGGACCTTTGGGGGGTTTTCGTTAAACATCGCCAAGTATAAGTTTTTGCAAACGAAAATCAATTACTTAGGACGAGAAATTTCAGCTGACGGTGTACG
Source organism: Protaetia brevitarsis (assembly GCA_004143645.1). Taxonomy (NCBI): domain Eukaryota; kingdom Metazoa; phylum Arthropoda; class Insecta; order Coleoptera; family Scarabaeidae; genus Protaetia; species Protaetia brevitarsis. Next base: position 1,829,230 of record RXPK01000084.1, on the reverse strand, counting down.
TCCAGATCCTCGTAAGATTGAGGCGATTTTATTTAATTGATTAATAATAAAGCGTTACTGTTACAATTCTTCGAGCCTTTTATTCACAACATTACTATCGCGACCCCATCAGTACGTCCTTTGTGTGTTTACCGCTAATTTTACCAGGTTACCGCAGGTGAAACAGTGTACTGCGTCCGCAGGCCCGCACACCGCAACGTAACAATAACATATCAGCAGATGCTTGCCAGTCAGTTAGGGACCACATACAAAGTATCCCTAAATATAGTAGTCACTATAGTCGAGAAAAAAATCCCGGTAAAACATATATTGATCATGATTTATCAATATCTGCTTTATACCATGACTACTATAAGCCTTGGTGCAGCGAGAAAGATATTCAATCAGTCAGCCAAGACAAATACAGACGTATTTTTTGCACCGAGTTTAATATTAGTTTTAAGCTTCCTAGAAGTGATACTTGCAAGATATGTGATGAACTTAATGTAAAACTAGTAAACAACAAAGATAAAGCAGACATTTGCAGAGAAGTTCAAGTCGAACTCGAATTGCATCATAGACGTGCAAAAGCAATGCAAAAAAGTTTGAAAACTGCTGTGGAACTTGCTGACTCACAAACTGCTTACGTAATATCAATAGATTTACAACAAGCACTTCCGGTTCCAAACTTGACGACAGGCCCTGCTTTGTATCTCAGAAAAGCTTGGGTTTATAACTTAGGAATACATGATTGTATTGGAAATAAAGGTTACATGTATATGTGGTCTGAGAATATAGCTAAAAGGCAGTGAAACAATTGCTAGCTGTATTTATAAGCACTTTAAACACCGTAACTCTTTGCCCAGGCACCTAATTGTTTATTCAGACAACTGTGGGGGCCAAAATAAAAATTGGATTTTAATATCTGCTTATGAAGACAGCTAGTAGCAGAAGGTATGTTTAATTCTGTAGAACATCGATTTTTGGTAGTAGGGCACACTTACCTGCCCTCAGATCGAGATTTTGCAGTAATAGAAAAATATAAAAAGAAAATGAAAACTGTCTATGAACCTGAAGATTGGTACACAGCGGTTAGATAATGTAAACGAACCAATTCTTTTGAAGTAATTGTTATGAAATCAGACGACTTTTTTTCATTTAAATTTTTGGAAAACAACATTACAAAGAAAAAACTCACCGATGAAAAAGACGACGTCTGTTTTAGCAAAATAAGTGTTTTTAAATTTGAGAAAGAGAATATAAATTTAATGAAAATAAAACACTTATGGAATGAAGATTTTAAAACCGTGAATATTGGCAACAGAGGCCGTATAAGAAAAGTATCGTTAGCAGGCAATTTGAAACAAAAATACACAACACCTGTTGAATTAAACGAAAAAAAATTGAAAAATTTGTCCCTTTTATTACCATACATACCAGAAGTAAATCACGGGTTTTACGAAAGCATTGGAGCCAAGGAAAATTATCTAGAACATGTGAGTTTGTCCCAGAGCGATACGGTCGAAGACGTGGACGAAGAGCATTTACTTGATGATGTTGATTTAAACTTTGAGTAGTTTTAAAACATTTTTGACGTTTTTGTAAGTTAAAAGGATCTTTACTTTTTTTTATGTAACAAAGATGCAAGCCACATTTTCTGAGCAAATAAAGGCTTAAAAAATTATGTGTTTTTTTTTGTTCTAGGGATTTTGGTTTGTGTTAAACTACGTAATATTTTCTATGTTTTGATGTTTTCACAATCTTATTATTAATAATAATTGATTTACCAGATTTAAAACAACGTTTGAATTGAAATAACTTGAAATATCACCAATGTGGCATGTATCCTTATTACGCCAAGGTCTTCAATTACGCCAATACTAGCATCAATGATTCAGGGGATAACGACGGGATTAAGTGTTTACAAATCAATTTAGGACGGGGTAGAAGAGGGAGAGATTAATAATAATATAATATAATATAACTAAAGGGAAAGTTTGCGGATTACTAGCGCGGTTTAAATCGTTTTATATCGGGGACAATCAAAATTGCGTTGTAGCAGCGTTAGTAATGGCCGACGATAATCTAATTACGGCGTGCTAATTAGGGATAAAAGTAATCAAAATCTAGTTACTGCGGAAATTCAAAGGGCCAGGGGATTAAAGATTATTGCTGTGTCATTATATTTACCGCCAGAAGAAAGATACACCAGGGAATTTAGGGATAATTTAAATGTATTTAAGCATACTATTAACGCATTAAACGCGGGAATAAACAATATAATAATAGGCATGGACGCAAATAGCAAGCATCAATTATGGGGAAGTAATTTAGAGGATAGGAGCGGTAGGGAATTAATTAACGATGAAGGATTAATAGTATTAAATAATAACGAGAAACCAACCTTTGTGGGGCACCACCGTAGTAGTTTTATCGATATTACGACAGTTAGTAGGAACGCGTGCGCGCTTATAGGACAATGGGAACTTTCAAACGAAGAAACGTTATCGGACCATAAGTATATAAAGTTCACGGTAAACGATGGGGCCGCAGAAAGTAGTGTCGGGGCGCGAACGGGATTTTGTGCTGAAAAGGCTAATTGGGATATTTTTACGCGAATAGCGGGGCGGAGGCGGAAGTACTAGAAGCGGCTTTAGATAACAACGAGTCGGGTGGCGATACCAGAATTAATGCTGAGGAATATATTAATATTTTGGAAGAAGTATTAATCCGACGGTGTATCCCGACCATCCAATATTGCTTGTGCAAGTCAATTCGTCTATTCACACAGCCAGGCAAGTATCGGAATGATTTGCCAATCACCCTGAGGTTGAATTAATCCGCTGGCCGTCAAAATCCTCCAGATCTGGACCCCATAGAAAATCTATTGGGTATTATGTGTGACATGTGGGAGAAGCAAGGTGTGCCAATTCCCCGGAATCGTGAGAACTTGCACCACCACGTTCATGAAATATGGGAGAATCTACGAGGCACGAATATATGCAGTAATCTAGTTGCATCAATGCCTAGGCGACTAGAACAAGTTATTTCGGGAAATGGACATTGGAGTTCTTATTAATTTATTTGCTTTTACAGTAGAATGTTTTTTTATTTATTATTTGTTTAATTATTTATTATATATTTTTTATTTGCCATTTAACTTCTGTGATATTTCTTTATCTTTTCAATAAAATTTCAAGAAAGCCAAATGAAGTTTGCTGTTTCTATACCTAATATATTTATTTATTTTCTATTACAAGGTGGTTGGCACTATAGAAGTGCATGGACACCAAACATAATAATTAATTACAATTTTTAATAAGTTATTGATAATGAACTACGTTCTTAAAATATTTTGGAAGTTACCGCTTCTTGCTAAACCATGTAACATGCTGTTTCAGTTTAAAGAGAACACTCTGTAGTTTTTCATTATTTGTTTCCTTTCCTACTAACAATAATTAAATGTGCACATTTTAAACATTAGAGAACCGTTGGACTAACTTACCATGACACCCAAAATTAATTGGAATACCTATACCGAACTTTTTATAGGTAACATTTACGGCTAATGGGCCAATAAACGCTGGTAAGGAGGTAAATTTACAATTAATAATGAATTATAAATTATAATTAATTATAGAAGACAAATATAATTAGAAATTCCCTGGGACTGATGTCCCCGGAAGCACGGAATCCCAGTGACACAGACACTAAAGGCCGGATTCCGGAATTCCAGACCACCGGGAATAAAAGACTATTAAGAATAATATAAACTCATTAACACTACTAACATTAGGTTCAGGCTAGTTGATTAAGACTTTAAACTACTAACACACTAACATTAGCTTTTAGTTTACTTTACGACATAAAAACTTCTTCTCTCGACTTCATGTTAATGCACATTGTGGGAAGCGTACCTCGCATGCGTGGAGATAGAGTGAACACTTAAGATTCCCGTCTTCTCGTGGTTAGGGACGGAAACGAAGTGTAGTTAACTGCGTAAGCAGCAATAAAAACCCTAGATACGGTCAAATAGAACACACAAGATCAAGTGGGAACTTCTTTCTTTTATCTCTACCGTAGTTGGCGGTTCAATTTTCTTTTCCTTCTGAGGCCATAGCTCTAACTCTTCTTCATCATTTTGCGCATATTCATTCACTACCTCATTATTTAAAAGTTTAAAAAGCATCGTAGTCAAATATAATTATAACTTAATTTATTACATTATAATTGGATGATGGTGAGACATGTAAGAGTAGACCTAAACGTAATCCTATTTATGAATCAAGTGAAGATGAAGATGAAGATGAAATTCTGTTAGACCTGCCTATTAGAGGTGGTTTTTAATGTTATTTTTTCCATCAATATAATCAAATTAAAAAAAAAAACCCACGAATTTATTATTTTTTTAAAGAAATTATGTAAATCACCAGGCTTTACGAAATTTGGCGGTTCTTCAGATCCAAATTTATCAAACCAATCCGTTAGAATTAAAAATATTACCAATAATACTGAATGCGTATTAAATATTAATAGTTTCGATGATGAACAGAAATCTAAATAGTGCTCTACTTTTTCTAAAGTACCTCTGCAAGCTAGGTTTCATATCCTTTTTCATTAATATAAAACTTGAATCAGTTCATAATTTCATTTTTTCAGATTATCCGAAAAAAAAATGTGAAATTGGATGGGATAATAATATAAAATAAACATAATGCTTTAATAATTTTTCAAGTTATTATTTTTAGAATTAACCTCAGTATCTGCCTGCAGTAAGGACTGTCCACGCAGTTGTAAGTTAGTTTATTAAAGATCTCTAAATCTTACGCAATGTCAATACGACTTTTTCGAATATGTTGAAAAAATAATGGATCCGAACATAATCCTCAATGTTAATGTTTTTTATGTATCTGGGCATGTGATTACTTTCTATACACATTGTCAATCTTCTAAAATAACTAGCCTATACCCACTAACTCTGTTTCCAACTATCTTATGTTCACAGTATGTACCAATATTCTTATAATAAAATCACTATTCTTACACTCAACCAAAAACTTAATGACATGTTGGCATATATTACATATATTCATTAAATAAACGCTCTAAAAATTGTTAAGTTCCAGTGAAAGAGACTTATGATTTTAATTTACCAGTGAATAACAATGAGGAATTACAGACATTAGGGGAACAACTAAAAAATCCTGAAAAATTCAACGAAATGGTAAATCTTAATTTACGCACGGCATAAATAAGAGACTCTTTGTGATAAAGTATCATATATGCAAAGATAAGATGTTTACCACATATTAGTATATTCTGGAACAATAGATACATATGGGAAATGCAAGCTAGGTAAATTTAATAGTATAAAAGGTACCAAATAGAATCAAAAGACAGAGTCTAGATATTGTCGTGTAACAGATGTAGTTCATCGTTTAGTTAGCTTCAAATTGTTAATACCGTTGTGTTAATGCTGTTTGAACCTACAAATAAAATTCGTTTAACAAGTTTTTAAAGTCTTTTTTAAAACTCCCCGCGCGACCAGAGCCTGTTAACTGACGCAGTCAGTAGGATTTGGTCATCGCTGAAGAAAGGACACACTTCGAGGCGAGAGAATTCCAATTCTTTGGACCAGAAAACGACACTTCAACAAAAGGATTACGCGGTCGCTAGATCAAAATTTCCGTCGACGCGGTGCTGGCTGTGGAAACAACCGTTGCCGTTCAAAATCACGACAGGGTTCTCACCACACTATAGTTAGGAAGGAGGAAGAAACGAGAAACAAAGAGAAATTGAAAATTGAAGAAAACCCAAAACTAGAGAGACAACGAAAGCCAACAATCCTTTGATGTTAAAAAAATCTAGTCTTGTAAGTAATTTTAAGTTATTTATTAAAAGCACAAAATTGTAACTTTGCTAAATTCAAAAAGCTCCTCTTCACAAAATTTTATGAAGAAATTTAACGTAACTGACCTGCTAAACGAAATCGAATCAATTGCGGAAAATATGGCTACTGCGGCACCAATAACTCGCAATTCAATAAGCCAGACAGAAGTTCTAACCATCCCAATATTTAGTGGCGATTCTAACACGCTACCATTATTTATCGAAGCTTGCGAGAACTTAATACGTAGTTACGACAGAGCTAACGACCCAAATTCAGTTAACCCCTATTTGAACAGAATTATAAAATCCCGATTATCTGGACAGGCGCAATCACTTATTGGCTCACGAAATTTGAAAACATGGATTGAAATAAAACAACTACTAGAACTTAGCTTTTTCGATCAACGATCGGAAGATTGTCTATTAAACGACCTCATGACAGTCACAATTGGTAAAAACGAAAATCCCTTACATTCGGACAGAGGATCAAAGATCTACTATATTTGTTATTGACCAAAATGAGGCTAGACACCGTAGAAGATCAAATCCCGTTGAATACACCACTGTATAAAAACACGGCTTTACAAACTTACAAAAGGGGGCTGATGAGATATGATAAAATTGGAGAGCTAATTTATTTAAAGAAGCCCACAAATTTAGAAGGAGCTATGGCAGAAGTTTTGGAGTACCAGAATTGGCAATATAAATGCGGAATTAGAGAAATACCACAAACCAACACAAAAGTTATTACAGCAAAATTACACCCGGACATATGGGAGAGATACAAAACCACAGAATAATTTCCAGAACCTTACCAAAATCAATTTCCAGCATACATACTAGATTTTTCAAACCGTTTACAACAAAAGATTAGTAATCCACAATAATTTAGAAATCCTTTCCCGAATTTTCAAAATAGATCCATGATTAATAGACCCCAATTTGTGAAACCCAACTCATTTAAATTCCAAAAGTCACCTGGACAACTATTGGAGAAAAAACAGTTACGCCCACAACCCATGGATATAGACAGCTCACACCGAACGAGGAGACAGACACCGTTTGGACCAGTAACACCTAGAAACAACCAAATACTGGTTGAAGAATTACATCAACAAAACTACGATGAATCAGGAGATTATTATCAAGACTATCAGATTACCAAAATTATGAGAATTATTAGCAGTACATGCAAGAACTCCAACCAGAAGAGTACCAACCTATTTGGACGAAAGACACTGAACTATTCTCACTGGGAAGCTCAACCAGAAAGGCAAATTTGCCCAGAGCCAGACGTCACATCCACCGGACACCCAGCGTGACCACACCCGCTAACCGCAACAACCACAGAATCCCTAGAACTAGAAAATTTAGAATTTAACCCTACTCAATCAATACGACTACCCTATATTTTCATTCCCGAAATAAACGCGAAATTTTTAATTGATACCGGAGCATCTGCATCTTCAATTTCAACGAAAATTGCAAAAACTATATTTTCAGAATACATAGTGTATCATCCATTTTCAGTTACAACAATGGGTGGTACTACATATCATAATTTTATTCTAAGTGCAGGCGGTCAAATTCATAAATACAACATAGTAGACTTTTCTAAAAAAATATGACGGAATAATTGGTTTAAAATTAATGAAACAAATGAACGCAGTTAATGATTTTTAAAATCAAACCTTGAGGACACCGATTACTACCGCAATAACCGAGGTAGTAAACTTCAACAATTATCCTGTGGAAATCACATTACAAAAGCCGATAGAGGCAGAGTTGTATCAGAAGGAATATTTCGAAAAAACAAAATTAACACCGTAACAAATAGCTAAAATTCAAAAAACAAAATGTGGAAAACAACTTGGATTAGAATACCTAATCAAAGAAGAAAAGGCAGTAATTAAAAAGAATATGCCAAGAATATAAAGACATTTGCCACGACGAAAGATTACCATTGACATTCACCTCCTTAATAAAACATCAAATTAGACTATCAGATGAAATACCTATCTATCAAAAACCGTATAGGAAATCACCGTTACAAAGGGAAGAAGTGAACAAGCAGGTAAAGAAAATGCTCGAACAGCAAATAATTCAAGAGAGCGCTAGGCTTTGGTCGGCACCAGTCTCGATTGTACGGAAAAAAAATTAGTCTCAAGCGGAAAACGAAAATACCGTATGGTAATTGACTATCGAAAATTAAACGACAAAACCATTGATGATAAATTCCCAATACCCAACATAAACGACATATTGGACAAACTAGACAGAGCAACTTATTTCACCACGCTAGATTTAGCTTCGGGATATCACCAAATTGAAGTAGACGAAAAAGAGAAATGCAGTCTAACAGTGAAGTTCATCGTTAGTTTAGCTCCAAATTGTAATACCGTTGTGTTAGTGCTGTTTGAACCTACAAATAAAATTAGTTCACAAGTTTTTAAAGCGTTTTTAAAACTCCCCGCTCTACCAGAGCCTGTTAACTCTTATTTCTTGTATTACAAATACTTTTTCAGAGTTTCTGAGTGAGTGCTTAAATAATAATTTGTCTGCTATAAAAATATCTTTGTACTATATGGTTTGGGTATTCCACAAAAACTTTCGCAATCTTAGGGATTAAAAGAAGATTAGTGTGGTTTTTATATTAAAATGAGGTTACACATAAAAACTGACGCAAGCAATTTTAGTTTCACTGGCGTTTTCTTAGTCATCTCATTGAATTAGTTCATACCCATTACACTAATTACGCGTTAATCTCATATTCGTTGAAATCTTTATTAGTAGAAGATGTTTTGCTATAGTATTATCGGGTAATAAAAAAACGGAATTTGGTTTTAATAATTCTCTTCAGAAATATCAAAATGTAGACACTGCCATTTGAATAGGAAATATGACGAACTAAACTAAGGAAACTTCACTGTTTATGATGGTACTTTCTTTGTACAGCCATTATCTACTAAATTAAGCATACACACTATACAAATTAGGTTAGGTGGTAGCACTGGTTGTACAATGTTAGGACAAAGGTTAATGGTTAAAGATGATTTCATGGGAAAAGCAGCCAAGGATTGATGATAAAGCGATTCCTTGTTAACATGTATTCTAAGCATTCGCTGTATATTTTCAGCTTCATCAGAGAACAAATTTTTATAAAAGCACATTTCATCTAAAGAGACAATACATTAATTAAGATGTAATAACTTACAAAAGGAGAATGAAAGCGACGAACACGTAATTGTTGTAAAATACATAGTTTTAAAAAGTAATTTAACCCACAACAGGAATATAGAACCACGTGCGGTGATAAGGTTAACAAGACAAACTGTCAAACAGTAAGCCCGCGAAATAAGAAAACGGTAGTGCCAACTGAGGAAGCATATAAAATACAACTTTATGACTAGAAAATAACGCTAAAGTGTTGTAAACTGGTTTAACCTGATGTATATTATTTTGGATCATTCCAAACCTCTTGTGGCAATTTTCAGAGACATTGAAAGGCGAAACAATAACTTGTAAATAAATAGGTTGAGATTATCTTTATTGTTGAAGTTGCGCTTAATTTGTTACGCACACGAAAAGAAAGCGAGGAAGATGCCATCATTAGCAGACGCGTACTTCATTGCAAGTTCCATCCTATCTTATATTTCTTGTGTTTTGTAATCTAAACGTAGAATAAACGAATAAAAAGCCCAAGTGTTTTATTCGTTTGAAACAACAGGTTATGGGCCCAGTTTCGCAAAGAACACAAGATTAAAGAAAATAGGAAAATCGTGTGCAAGTTTTTAGAGAAGGAATAGAAGGATTCCGTTATGGTCGAGGAGAGTCTAGCGAAGAATATTGTAAAATTCAACGGCACGAATTTTCAGTTGTGGAAATTCCAAATCGAAACTGTTTTTGGAGCGTATGGTGTAACCGAAGTAGTAAATGGAGAGTCTAGGAAACCGGAAGATCTCACAGACGCTGAAGGTGAAAAATAATGCCAAGGCAATGTGCGTTATTTCATCTTCGGTACTCTATCTTTTTTTTATTTTCCACTAATTCTTGTAGTTGAATACCTTCTATAAATACTGAAAAGATCACTGATCTCGTGGTCCCATTGTGATAGTATAATTGTATTGAAATATATGTATCAGCATAGCCTATTCATAAGAATAGTTTATTATAAGGAACACAAGTTTATTACCATATCGCCCTGCGACGCACCATGAAGTCACTTCGCACTGCATCTAAATTTTGCAACAATATATAAGGCCATCCCAAACGAAGTACTTATTACCAACAACAACCAAAGCGCAAGGATATTATTTAACACGTACCAAGAACGACTATTTTTCTTAAATGAAATCAAAGGTATGTATCATAAGTATTTTATTAGTGCTTAGTACACAGAAAAAAGTCTATACTTAATTCAACTCTTACAATATTGTGTATGTTTACTTTAATGATACATCTATTTAAGTTAAAAAATGTAAAATCAATCCAAATCAAGTAGAATGATTGGAGTGACAATATTATCGGACTGCGATCGCTTCATTTATGGATTTTAGTTAACGATTATTGCTAAATTAAATTAAGAATTAGACGCTGCAACGCCATCTAGCAGCTAAGTTTCGTACTTCTTGCTGGTTTCAACGCATCTTTAGTCACGTGATAGTCAAAAGTAATGTCTCATTTTTGTTATTCATTCTTCAGAATTATTTCAGTAATCATTGTCCGTTACAATAGCTTTATTATTTTTCAATATGTTCAAGTTTCATTAAATTTTTCTTTGCGTGAATTACTCCGCATTGTTAGTTTGTCAGTGACTGATCTGATTAATGTTACGCATTTCCCGGTTCCGTCCGCTTGGAAAGTGAACATCACATGATCGGTTAGTCCACTCCGTGAACGTTTTATAAGTTACCATGTTTGTTGTGGGGATATTGTATGTGAGGAACTTCAATATCGAGGGCATTTCTATTTTACTGGGCGTGCCAGGAGAGGGTTTGTTTGCCGCATTTTCTGAAAGGTGTTTACAAACCATAGCGTTAGCGGCATCCGTTAATTTAATGGCGTCATCTTTGTGTCACTGTAAGCTGAATTTTTCTTCGGTTGTTAACTTTTTTAGTTTTTGTTAATCGGTCCTTCCTTTTAGGACCTTTTTTTGTTTTGTTTTGAGCTTAGAGGGAGGTTATTTGTAGATCTATCATATAAATGTATGCCATAAATTGATATTATTATTGATTATTATATATAGTCAATTTACTCATTGCACATAATTAATGTACAGTGATGTTTCACTTTTCATGGGGACCACCTAAATAACTTTTTTATTTTGAAAGCAATCAATATAAATTTTTATCAGTTATGGTTAGGCCACGACAATGCATTCTTTGTTCATCTGAATAGAGTTTTTATAAAGTCAAATCTAGCGAACTACGATTAAAATAAAAAGTAGCGTTTCAAGTCGGTCATAGTAGCGATTAAGATAGAGCAAATAAAGTATTAAGAAAAAGTTATTACAAATCATCTCGAAGAACTCCACATACCAAATTTCTCTCTGAAAAATTTTGTAATTTTACATTTTCTCCATTTTTATGCCATCAGCAGATGATAATTTGTTATTGCAATAATAAGAGTGCTCATGAAAACAAGAAATCGATTCATCATTCAAACGTCAAACATTCAAATCGTCAATTCATTAAACAGTTTACTTCAGTTGCAACTATCGAACTTTGCTAAGCAATGCCGATAGACATTTAAGTATTACTGCAAAAAGTTAGAAATTATTTCGAATTTGTTTTGTGACAATGTTCTTCTACCCGAGAGGCGGCTTGGAGATTGTTTAACGCGAGGCACCTGAACGTCCACCCATCCGTCATCGAACTGTTGCATATCTTGAATAATATTTTCAACACTACTGGAAAGTTACTAAACCACCGCCCACGAGGATTTGACAGATCGAGAACACCATTAGATGCAGTAATATTAGCAGCGTATTCGTAATAATCCCTCACACGAGTTTACGAGATTTGTCTAGAAATTTAAATATCTCTTTACTTCTAAATTTGGAGATGTCTCCGTCGTCACAAATTGAACCCGTATAAGCCAAATAGTGTTACACACTCTTGAAGATTGGAGATCTCCATAGCAAGAATGAGTATTGTCTATGGCTCAAGTAATTATCCAAAGACAGAGACATTTTTGAAAAAAATTATGTTTAGTGATGAAGCTACATTTTACTACTAATCGGTGTAGTTTTCGTCCCAGAACCTGTAGATACTGGGGGCAATCAGCAACCCAAACTGGTGTATCAACTGTAAAGACAATATCACAGAAATAATTGTGTGGTGCGGAATTTTTAATGCAGACATTTGGCCCTTTTTTTTTTTGACACGCTAAATGCAGAAAGGTTTTTACATTTTTTAATACTGAATTATTGATGTGCTTTGATGATTTACCCTGGATGAGAGGCGAGATTCTGTATTCCAGCTAGATGGATCCCGGTTATAACGCAAGAATAGTGCGAGCATGGTTAGCCGAGAACTTTCCGTTAAGATGGTAGGTCGTAAAGCTCGTTATAGAGTGGGCTCCTCGATCGCCTAATACACCACTTGACTTCTTTGGGGACTATTAAATGTGTGTATGCATCAAGACCTCAAACATACAGGACTGTGTCGAGAATTCGCAAGCTGCGAGAAATTTTCCCAGAAATATATTTCGACGAGTTGTACTGAATCACAAAGACGATTTGGAAATGTATCCGTCTTCAAGGTATCTAGTTGAAAAAGATCCTATTTTTAAATATGTCGTTATTGTTTCTTTTGTTTTTTCTTTACTGATAAAATTGCGAATCGTTTTTGTTTTCATGGCACTTCTTATTATTGCCATAACCAATTATCATCTGCTGTATGCATTAAAATTGGAGAAAAATGTAAAATTACAATTTTTCAGAGAATCTTTGGTATTTGTATTCTTGAGTGATTGTTAATAATTTTTCTTATATTTTTTGCTCTATCTTAATCGCTACTATGACCCGACTTGAAAGCTACTTTTTATTTTAATCGTAGTGGCTAGATTTTGACTTTATAAAACTATTCATATGAAAAGATGCTTTTCGTGGCCTACATAACTGATAAAATTTTATATTGATGCTTTCAAATTAAAAAGTTATTTGTGTCCCATGAAAAGGAAACACACTGTATTGCTAAACTGGTTTAGTTAAGTTAGAGCGAACAAATTGTTGATCGTGTAAAAGGTGTCACTTTTACTGATTTTGTATTCATTTTTTTTTATTTGTTTCTTTGTAAAATATATAGTGTTCGCTTCAAAATTTTGTTTTAAATGAATTATTTCGATCGATGGGCCTTAAACGCTAGCGAATTGTGAGCGAATTGAACTTCGTAACAATTTTTAAGTTTAACACTGCTGTTAATATGTCAGAAGGTTGTTTAGCAACATTGTTCGTTTTTGACTTTAAATGTTGAAACTTTATGCACTTGAAATGAACTAAATTTCTATGTAAGGCACAAACCAATATTTTTAAATATTTTAAATGTTTGTAAATTAGATATAGTGTTAACGTCTTATACAATTTTAAAATGTTTTGTGTTATGACGAACCAAGATGTTTGTAAACAAAAGAGGAATTCTTTACAACTCACCTTAATTAATCTTTATTATGAAACTTGAAAAGCCAATAAAAAATCGTCGAAACGTGTTTAATTAAGAAAATGCATTCATTTAAGCCATATCCCGGAAAAACTTTTGGTTGCATATTTTTGGATATTTTAGAAGCTTATGCAGCATTAATTAGTTTCGGTACTGTTAAGTATGAAAGAGGAGGTTCAAGAAGGGGTTAAGTTTTTGATTTTGTATTTCGAGTTTTTTTATATTATTTAGTATACCTGCTCGCCAATTTAATGCATTTAATTTTAAAAAAAGTTTTTAAAAGAAATAGCTTCAATTATTTGAATGTTTGATCTCATACATTTATATTATCTCTTGATTTTTGCCGTTGTTTTATCTAAAATTGTAAAAACGGCGGTGTTTTTTTTTGCTTCTTTTACGAAGAGTTCATAGAAACGTGATAAAAAGTGGTTTATTCAATGTCATAAATTTTATGTGAGTTTTCGTTTGACAAACACTTCGCATTGTATCGATATTTTCTGCAAAATGAACCCAACAGCGATTAGAAAAATCGAATTCTAGTGAAGCTGATTACATAAGAATCGTTACTCTTCGTGAACTCAAACTGAATTGGCTGAACGATTTAATGTAAATCAGTCAACCATTTCTAGAGTCTTAAAACGATTTGTGGCAACTGGAAGTAACGCAAGAAGACCAGGTCAGGCTCGTGCAAGAGTTACAACCCCTGATCAAGGACCGTTTTCTTACGAATGCGTACCTTTTGGCAACGATTTGGACGATACTTTGCTTCAAAATGAATTTTTGGAGCGTTACAACGTCAGTATTAGGCAAAATACGGTACGGAGAAAACTCGCAGAAGCGGATTTAAGGCCTAGAAGCGCAGCACCAGGTCCGTTACTTACTGCAGACCACAGAAGGCAGCCACTAAACTTTGCTCGCGGAACACATTAACTGTGAAATGGAAGATTGGTCTAGAATTATAACAGATCAATCCAGACTAATGTCTTTTCTCCGATGACAGGCCGGAAAATGGGTATAAAAAGGCCGGGGAAAGACACCTAGTTGTAACATTTTTTCAAACTGTGAGTTTACGGCTTGTGGGTCGGTAACCGTGTGTGGGGTGGGATTACTTTGGAGGCCCGCACGACGTTAGGTACTGTTTACATATAGTGCCCATCTATAAATGACAATTATCACCACTGGATCATCATTGTAACAACATCGGCCATTGTTGGACATTAATAAAACGTACTGCTATAGACAGGCACCCCGTTTTTTTCGCGAGTGTATTTTAGTTGCCTAATTTGTTCATAATTTTCCGTTTGCTGATCATTGTACGAGAATTTTTCTCTATATTTAGTTTGTATAAATTTAGTTAAAGAGTTAATTGTATAATTTATTTAATTAATTGTTAAGTGTTTTTAAATTAATTCCTTTCTTTAAGATGATGCATTTGCTAGTTCTATTTAATGTTTGTTCTACTAGATTTTGTCGGTAAATTTGTGTGTTTGTTTGAGTTGGTTGTGAGAAACGCTGTTTGAATTTGTGTGAGGCAGTTCCTTGGTTGATTTGAGCGTGAGTACATGTATTTTTTGAATCTTTGCTTGCATTTTTGTTTATTCATTTGTATATAGATTTTTTTTTGAAATTTCTTGTCCATCAAGGAATTCGCTTTTATAATAATTTTTGTTATATTGATGTGTGCACATTTATAGTATAAGATCATTTATTATTTTCGTGCAGGAAGATAGTTTTTAGTTTTTATTTTTCTCATTATATTTTTAGAGTTAATTTTTCCGTTTTTCTATTTTTCTGTTCGTTTTAATTATCTATCACCTCGGTTTGGGTGAGTGGAAGCTTTGTGCTTGCATTTAAATTTTTCTTTTTGTTATTTACTTGAATTTGTCACGCTTAATTAAGTTGTATTAATTTGAAACACGTGGATTTAGTATTCAATTGGATTATCTTTCCTGAACAACCTATCTTTTGCTTTGAGATAGGAAATAGCATTGTCCTATTGTAATTTAGAATCACATACAGTTTTTAAATTTAAGCCAGAACCCTCAGCTCACGGTTTTTTTTTTTCTGCACAAATTGTAATTAACCTTTTTTCTTTTTTTATAATAAAGTTGATTGTTAATTAACAACTTTGGGTTAAAAATTCTGTTCTTTTATTTTTAATTAAACCTTTTCAATCTTTGGGGTAATTAAGAAAGTCAGTTTTCATTCACTCACAATTTACTTTTCGTGGTTAGATTCAAGTTTTAATTCGCGAGGGTAACTCTGAGATTAATTGTTCTTTTGCGCCCTTTAAAATTTTTATCCGTTGAGCTAGCTAATTTAATTTTTCGTTTTTAATATTCATTTTGCAAGTTCATTTATTACATTCACTACACAGCAGTAGATACAACGTGGTATGTGTTTCTCTAAAAATCCTAAGAATCTAACAACATCTTAAGGATGTAACAAGTACGGATATAAAGAGGGCGGCTTACCGGAGAAAGGTACATTACAGATCTTTAGAAGAGTATGTTGTGCCATTTGCACCGTTTATTGTGAGAAGAATTGCATGCTTATGCATAGATAACGTCGGCCCAACATTGCAGAAATTGTGTCCACAGCTATCCTGAAGAGGTCGAAATTCCCACTATGATTTGGCCTCCCAGAGTCCTGGACCTCAATCCAATTGATACCATGTGGGATGCTATGGAAGGCGGCTAAGGCAATTACCGAACCCTCCAAACACATTAAATGATCTGTTTCTGAAACTGGTGGAAATTTGGAAGCAAATTGATCAAGATCGAGTGTGGACGTTAGTTGTCAGTATGAGGGATCGATTAGAGATAATGAGTCGATCGAATGGTGGGAATTTTTTAGTGATGTTGCTAAAGACTAGATAGGCTACGGCATGATATTTACATAGTTAGTAGGGTAAGCACGTTTATAATGAATATTTTCATGCTCTTTAGTGGTCGGAATTGTTGTTAAACTATAAATATTTAAAATATAAATCTTTATTTAATTACTCTTGGTTAGAATAATTAGGATTAAGTTATGTTAAGTATATAGAATAGGTCACTGCTGTTTTTTAGGTCATCATCTTTCTGTTCAACTTCTGAATGCGTGGAAAAGGGAGCAGCTACGCGAGACGGCAAGGCTGTCGGAATTTGAGGAGACGTGGAGGGCTGTCTTTCGGCACTCAGAAGGATAATAATAATTTGCGGCTATCAGTAATAAGGTCTGGGACTTCTTCCCAGATCCTCCCAGAGTCAGGTTTTGCCATGGTTTTCCCTTACCCCGTGGCCATTGATTTTATATAAGTATATTATATATAATCAGTGTCCTTGGCGAATGCTGGGAGATAACGAAAGTCGTTCCATGGGCGCATTTAATAATAACTGAGAGCTGACTGATTTACAGTAGACTCGCGATTATGTGAATTAATCACATTTCACATATTTTATCATTTCTCAAAAGTAGTATTCATATGGTCGCGAGGCTACTGTATTATATTTTTGTTATTAAAAATCATAGGGATAACATGGAGTTGTTTACAGTCTATAATCGAATTTGTGCACAACTTCATCCAATCTATAGTTAACTTTATTAGTAAATACGTGGACTACTTAAAAACTACTAATGGGTAAGTATAATCATACAATATAGTCGTTTTAATTTTTTGCGGTTGCAATGAAATTACCATAGCGTCCGTTTAATTTCTATTTTCTGTTGATTCAGTTTATATGTAGTAGCTTCAAACATACATATATCTTAATTTAAATATAAATATCAGGTTCAATTTACGATATTGTTGGCTTAAACTGTCAAAGTTGATATTGTTATTCCCAACAGTAAGATATGGTTAAGTATCAAACAAATAATATTCTTGAGGTAAACGAAAACAATTTTTCTCGTGAACCCGCTGTCATCAAATAACTTTTGAAGTTTTTGTTACAAATCTTTGACTTTGGCTTTATTTTTAATGTGCGCATATAACTTTGGATCAATGGTCAATACGAGTTTTGCCTTCGCTTTTCTGTCTTCTGCTTCACTTAAATCGAGAGGAATGGCGTCTATGTCAATACCTTCCAACACAAGGGAATTCCTTGCAGCAAATCCCCGTTCCATCAGAAATATGTTCTTATTATAACAGCATTGTTGATAATTCAATAAATACAAACTTCTCTGATTTGTGTTACTTGCTGGGTAGGTGTTGAATTATTTAGTATGTATTTGGTACTGTTTTAATTTTTTCTTTTTCTTTATTACTATTGCACTATTAGGCGTTTGGCTGTAGTTCCGAATGAGGATCACTGATTTTAACAGAAACAGCATGTTCCACAGGGGGTAAATACAGCGGAAAATAACACAGAGCGGGATAACTTTGAAACAAAATTATTTTCGTTAGAGGCTCGTGGTAAATAAATATTGAAAAGCTTTATTGGACAGACACACAACAACAGTGGAGATAGTCGTTCTCCAGATTCAAATCCGATAGAGTGCTATGTCATTTTAAATATTAAAAAAGAATATGCAGTGTGTGTGTGTGTGTGAGGTTAGATCATATTAGCGTCGTATTTTCTTTTTAGCGGGAGATCCTTACATGATGGCTATTAACGTCGATGATTTCGAAGTATTTTGACGTAACTTCCAAAACAATGATGAAAGTAGAAGCGAAAGTAAAAAAATTGCCAAAATTAAAGATACACCACCGAATTCAAACAGATGTATTAATGCAGCACATTATTAGAAAAGACACGTTATTAGAAAAACTGGTTGACAAATTGACTGTGAGTAATCCAATTCGGCAACATCATACAAACGACTGTAATGTCTAATTTATTTCAAAAAATATCAGGTTTCGATGGTGAACCCAATAAAGCTAAATTATGGCTAAGTGACCTCAATATTGCATTCGCTACCAGATAACTATGTACAGGGTGCGGCGGTCAAACCTGCAATTTTGAAAAAAGCGCGGTAGCCAAGAAAGTGGGCGGGGCAAGTTGTCAAGGTTACCGTTGTGTTCCCCTTTCAAAGCATTTCAAGAGCCATGGAAAACTGGTCCAAGCAAGCACGGTCCTTCGCCGTGAAGGCATTTTATCAAAGCGATAGTTATACAGCCGCTCAACGCCGCTTCCGTGTTCATTTTCATATTAATCGTAATCGACCCGTGCCTTCTGTTAACTCAATAAAGTTATGGGTACAAAACTTTGAAAACATCGGTGAAACGAGAAACAGAAGAGGTGGCAGTGCGAGATCTCGCACTGCCACATCAGTGCGAACTCCTGCGAATATTGAACGCGTAAGAATCGCTGTGACAAGAAGTCCTCGGACATCAGCGCGTCGACACACTACTCGGCTTAAGATTTTTTGAGGTTTGATTTACACTATCACCTCTACAAAATTCAAGTAGTTCAGGCTCTAAATGAAAACGATTTCGCTGCTCGACGGCACTTTTGTGAAAGGTGTTTGGAAATGATTGAAGAAAACGAGGAACTTCACACCTTGCTCTGGATGAGCGACGAGGCGCATTTTCATCTCTGCGGCAATGAAAACGAACAAAATTTTAGATATTGGAGCGATGAAAACCCTCAAGAACTCCATCAAAACCTCTCCATTCGGCCAAGGTAGCTTTGGTGCGCAATGTCTTCAACGGGAATCATAGGCAACATTTCTCATTCCTCGTCTTCGCAAACATGGACTGAATGGTGAAACCTTATTTCAACAAGATGAAGCCACAAGCCACGTGGCCCGTGTGAGCATGAATCTCCTCAACGAAGTTTTTACAAATCGGATGGCTCGCCCGTTCACCCGACCTCACTGCATGTGATTTTTTGTTGTAGGGTTATCTGAAGAGCAACGTTTTCAAAGAACGACCTCGTACTCTTGAAGAATTGAAGGCGAGAATCCGTCAGGAAATCGAAAGAATCCCTCAGCAGATGCTCCGTGATGTGGACAATTTTAGAGATTGTCTCTAAGAATGCATCGATCGAAATGGACGACATCTTAATAATGTTATTTTTAAATGAATAATGTTTCTTAAAGACTTTTTAACGTAAATTAACATGGTATCAATAAAATTGTATTTTATTTCAAAAAATGCATGTTTGACTGCCGCACCTTGTATTTGAAACGACTCTGAAACAAGCTCGTAGTGAGAGCAAAGTATTGGCGTGGGATGAAAACAACATGAAATAAATACATGGGATGACTTTGTGTAGAAGCTTACAGAAACATTTGTAATAGAAAAGGACACTACTACGAAATTTAGGAAAATGGTAGATAGAGTAAAAGAGGAATGAAAAGGTTACTACGTACTTTCATGAGAAAGTACAAACACTTAAATGCAAGACCAACATAGAACCTCTCTCTTACAGCATCATATTTTTTTAGGCTTTTTTTCACAAAAACCAAAATAGCATATAGCTTATATTGGTAAGTAGATGTTTTATAAGCGGGTACCCGGTTTCGAGCAACAGCCGTAATAGCTATCATTTGCGGGTCAACTCTATAACAGAAAAAAAAAAACTAAAATTAAGCGTAGCTTATAAGTGAACTTTTATTTTATTAATGGCACGTTATATATTCAATAAAGTTATTTTAATTCTACATCAATAAAACGGGTATGTCTGTACATACATATTCGTGATTATAGGACAGCCAAATCCGCAGCAGAAAAAACAAATAGATAAACAATTGAACTTCAAATGCGAATATCATAGCCAGTGAGATCCAAGAATCAAAGCATTGTACAGTGTTATATTTCTGCTAAAATATAACACTGTACATTACTACTAGAGCCTGATATTTAGCGATATATTTGTCATGTGTTTTTAAGTTAAGACTTTCAAGAAATTTTGTTAAAACTTTAAATTAATATTTGGTAAAATGGTTAACACTTTACTTTATAATAATATCTACGTACTTTAAATTTCATTACTAATATAATAGCAAGGTGTTTTTTGCTTCGCTTACCTCGCTTAGTTCTCCGCTAGTCTTTTCGACAAGCTTTTGTAACCCTATTTTCTTCTATTTCCGTACTCTACCTTCAGAGATGCTCCCAGGTCTTGTATTTTCACAACGTAAACATTATCGTTTAATTTTTGGCTTTCAAATTGTGTTTTCTTTCCCATGTTAGTGCGGCTTAGCTAAAATTTGTATCTTTCATCTACTTACAGTTAAGTTCTTATACTTATTACGGTCTTAGATTTTCGTTTAATTTCTTTCAATTTTAGTAAATTTCTTCAATTCCCATGTTTTGACATTTGACGTTTCATTTCTAGATAGGTTAAGGGGGCGCACACATCCCTCTATTTTCGTAACACGAACTAAATCACTCTAATGCAACTCTCTGTCGAATATATTGAACATGAGATGGCGCTACTAGTACCATTCGCTTACTATTGTTGAGAAAAAGTTTAAAGTGATGGGTAGTTCTGAAAAGAGATGGTGCGTGTTTCGACCTTAAACATATTCTTGAGAAATTCCTTCAATTATGATTTATGATCATACGTTTGGGGCGCTTGCCTAATACATCGCGGCGTGCGTATTCACTTTCTCTTATGCATTTGAATTGAAATACCGAGATACTAGTGATTTTATTGTTATTATAGTAGTTACAGTTGACGGACTTTCGTGGTATCGAATATTTTGTGTACATAATCTTTTCAAGATGGCGTAATGTTATTGTTTATGTTTTATAAATAAACGAAATTTGTTTTATTCAGATTATTTTATCTTTTTAATTTTGTATACTATTTATTAGATTACATAGTTCGTGTGTATTTCCGTGTGGTATGTATAGTTATTGTGAAAGACATTAGATTGTTTCATCGTAGCATACAGTTTTGCTTTTATTTGCTCTAAAGTGTGCAAAAATAAGTTCTTACAATGAATAAAAAGTGATCAAAGACTGCAATACATTGTGCTGTGGAAACATGTTTCAATAATTCTAAAAAAACGAGATGTAGTTTTGTTTTCTTTCTGATAAATAAAATGTGGTAAATTCTCTGCATATGTTTTCTATATCAAATATATTCATTTTGCATTTTGTATTATAGTGCTCTTACCTGTGGAGAGAGAAATGTAAAACAGTAGGATATTTATATAGACAAATTTATGGAAAACTGCTCGAATACTCTGAAAATACATTCCGAAGACCTGCAATTTAAACGCTTTAATAGGTTATTAAAAAACAAATGTGACGAGACCAATATATTTGAAACCTAAAAAGATTTCAACGGAGAATTTTGTTAGAAGTTGTAAAATGGTATAATTAAACAAATTCAATTATTAAAGCAGTGAATAAAACTTTTTTCTTGTTTTATTTATAATACATTATGCAGTTAACTTCTATGTCTATGTAAAAACTTATAAAGCTATTTGCTTATAACTTCCACTACTAGTCATGATTCTTTTAAATATTTCATCGTCAAAGCAAACATCACATTAATAAAACAATATCTATTATGTTATACATATAATACTTAAAATTATTTATTTCCCTATCGCTAGAAAATGCCCCTAAGTTCACTTTGTATTTGTAGGTCACGAAAGCGTGTCTACAAAACATCAGAGGTGCCAACAATTATGTCCTTACTGTTACACTGTGAAATACACATTTTACTCTTTCAGATTCAAGACGAAATAGTAGGATTTTTAAAATAAACTTTTTTACATAATATTGTTTTTTTCCACTGCAAAATTACAAAAAATAAAATAAAACCCCGCAATTTTTTTGCAATAAAACTCCAATTTCTATTTTAATTGCATAATATTACACTGTAATTTCTCTAATATCTAATATCCTTTGCATAGTTTATAAGAAGAAATGAACAAGCTATTACAATAGAATACATTTAGTCAGAGAATTGCACTACAGAAACATATAAAAGCATAAAGTATTTCTAATAATGACATTAAAAAGCATACTTTTTGGTATGCCATCTATGTCACGAATGCCAAACTAAAGTAACATCCGTTGCAGCAGATATCTGTAAAATTCTCTTCTATGTATCTCAATTTTGTTTTTCAAGTTGTTTATCATAATTAGATTGTTTAATTAGCTACTCTTATGTTTATTTTATTTCTACAACAATTCTCGAGGGAAGCCATGCAATTTTATCTACATTTACAGCTTCACATTTAAATTTTTATTAATTTTCTACATCGCCTATTCATTCATGTTTCACATTCCGTTTTTAAGCAATATATTTTAAGTATGCAATTAAAAATGTATCGTTTCACTCCGTATATTCATATAGAGTGTGTAAATGCCCTTGTTTTCCAGAAAAACCGCCTATGTTGCGAAAATTACTTGAACAAAGTAACCCATGTTATACTGCCATTATGTTGGCGCGAAAGAGGTTTGTAAACGCCCCCTTAAGATAAGTTTGTTCTGCACATGCGGGTATTATCGATTCCCACGCATCAATAGATCTGTTCGATTTGCCGATCGATCGTGTTCCTTTCATCTGGCCTATTTTGTGTTTACATCTTTTCGACGTCAGAGGGCACCTCTATGTCCGTTTTCTTATTTTATTTATCTGTCTTCTGATTGGTTGTGTGACGTTTCCTTCCTTCCGGCTTGCTGGCCATTCTGGGTTGTTGTTTAGAGGCGTTCTCACGAATAATACTTCCTATCTTCGGAATTTTTGGATATTTTCACACATTTGTGGATTTCATTGGAAGTTTACTGGAAATATTCATTGGCTGTATATTCGCTTGTGTTTGGTGTGGAATTTTTGTGAATATCACGACTGATGGGCCCGATATATTGGGATATAATTTGAGAACCCACGCGTCTGCAACGCCATATCTGTTTCTTTCTTCTCTTCGTTGTAAAACCTCGTTATTTAACGAGGTTTTTTCAATACCCCTTATTTCTTTGAATTTTGGTATCTTCGTTTTGTGTGAGATTTTGAACACCCCCGTGCGGCTGAGGACTTCTGCGACCTTTTTAAGTCCCTTTGGAGAACCCTACTTTCCTTGAATTAAGTGTACCATCTGCTTCGGATAGTACCGAGTCTGCCCAGAGGCTACGATCTGTTCGGATAGGAGAGGATTTCCAAGGCCGTAACAGCTGATTGAGAACAAAAGCTAAGTTTGCACGTTTCCTTTTTATTTGTAAATTTTGTCCGCGTTTAAAATTTTCATTAGTAAATTATCAACCCCGATCACTTAGTTTTTTTTTATGTTTTATTCAACGTTACTGTAAATTTTTATGTTATATCGAGGATCGGAGGGGTCACTAGTTCAGAAAAATAGTTAACTGTAATATTCAGATATCTTTTCATTTTTTTAACGACTTCAAAATATATTTAAAACATCAACCCATTAAATATCGGGCTGTAATATACAGGGTGGTTTATTCACCACTAGTATAATCGAGTCAAATATTTAGTTCTATTTTAATAGTTTATTTTTTTGTACTGTAAAACTTTTCTTAAATTTAAAATTAACTAGGCTAAGAATTTTCTTTATACAACGTGTGTGAACTGATTGCGTTGGCCAAAGCGTTCGGTGTTCGAATCCTACCGCAGGATTCTCTGTTATAGTTTTACAATATTTCATTCTTATTTTTATTGTCTTTATTAACATTTACTGATACAGAGTATCATAGTTATTTTCTTGAATTTTATGTCATATTTCATTCTTATTTTTTTTTTGTCGTTATTAACATTTACTGATACAGAGTATCATAATTATTTTTTTGAATTTTATGTCAATAACACCAACTTTTTTTTATTAACAATTTTATTAATAAAAGTTTAACTGTTTTATCAGTGAATTCATTCTTTTATTTTTTTTTGTGTATGAGTTTATTTGCAAACCGTTTTACCCCTCGAGTTTTAATTATCACCTTGGATTCCTGCTTATCAGGGGGCATGGCAGGGTAAGTAATTCCTAAGCAGGTGGCGCCGAAATTTTATTATCCATCTTGGGTTTGTATTTCGATCAACCCACTCCCTCGCCGGACGAGCCGGCTGGCACCCTGCATGATTGCCGAATATCCACCCACTTCTTCGAAGGTTTGTAAAACGGAGGTGCATCGCCTTTTGTCTTTTTATTTTGAGTTCTTGCCTCGCGATTTTTCACGGTACTCGACCGTCACTTTCGGTGCCAGAAATTTAGGTAACAAAGGTAAATGAAAGGAATATGGTTCAATTTCTCACAAATTCTTTAATAATAAATTGGATCATTTTCCTTTCATTTACCTTGCTATAATTTACTCACACAGAGTGAAAACCCATGGACTACTAATATAATAATAAATAAAATAGTCTCTTATACTACAATTATGACTAGTAGTGAAAGAAATGTTAAGCTGCATTTTCTTTAATATACATTAATACTTTATAGTATTTTGGTATTTTTTTGCTAATAATAATAATTTAACGTGACCACCTCAAATATGTTTTTACAAATTTATATAAAATGCAGAAAAATAGAGTTTATTGAAAACCGAAGCGTCACATTAAATTATTAAAAAAGACGAAGGAACCCAGAAAACATTAATATATTAATAATCAATAATTAAGATGAAAAAAAAAATCTAAATTTTTCACGTTAGACCATTAAAACTCTATAACATTTTGGTTGTGTCTAAAGTTATATAGCCGGATGCGTGCTATTCAGTAATAAAAGTTAAAAGTATTACTTTTTCTGCAAATTGTTTTTGATTATCACAGAAACAAAAAACATTATTTTAATGTTATCCAGATTCCCCTATCTAGTCTACCTACATAATGTAACACTCACATATACCGACTCCTGATCCATAAAGTTATTTTAGTTCTACATTAAATATGGGTACACTTGCGTGTATATATATATTTCCGGTTATAGGGCAGACATATCTAGAAATGAAAAAGAAATGGATAAGCAATTCAGGCTCTTCAAACACGAATATCGTAGCCAATGGGATCCAAGAATCAAGCATTATATTTCTGTTGAAATATAACACTGTATATCAATTACTAGAGCCAGATATTTAGCGTAATATTTGTCATCTGTTTTTAAGTTGAGAGTTTCAATAAAGTTTGTCGAATCTTTAAATTTAAAATTTAATAACATCGATAATTGATAAATTAGTCTTTTCAAATTTTATTTTAAGCTAAATGTAGATTTCTTTTTTTTAACGCGGTAACAATCGTGTAACACTGTAGGTACTTTATTAATATCTACTTACTTTAAATTTCATTACTAATATATTAATAAATAAAATAGTCTCTTAATATACTGCAGTTATGACTAGTAGTGAAGGAAATGTTAAGCCGCATTTTCTTTATATACAGGGTGTAACAGCGGTAACGCCGTGGTCTCTGGTAGTCAAATGGCAAGAATTTTTGAAATGTTTTATATTGGGATATATGTAGGCGGATCAGATCTACAATTTAAAAATAATGTGCAATATACAGAGTATTCCAAAATTTAGCAGCGCATCAAAGTTATGTTTTTCTTAATGGAACGCCCTGTATTTTATGGCATTTTTTAAATGTACACTAAAAACTAGAACAATTTTATTTAAGGTTCCCTATACCTAATTTTTATAGTTTATGAGATATTTCAATTTGTTTAAAAATGCGATGTTGCAAAAAAAGTCTAGTATCTCGAAAACGAATTAATTTAGAGAAGTGGAATGAAAACCGTAAATAGCAAATCCTTTGGCTGATTGAATGCGACGTTCTACGTTTTCTAGTAATATACAGGATGTTCAAGTACCTAAGTCAAACTTAGTGAATTTTACTCGTGAATAACTTTGTTATTTTAAATGGAACACCCAGTATATTTTTACGTTGACAGATAGAAATTTTTATTTTCTTTAAACCAGTATTAGGAGTCCCTATACCCATCTCCACTAGTTTTTAAGTTATTTGGATTTTTTTAAGTCGTCTAAGTAAATTGTCATTACCTTAATTTAATCTAGGTAGACGGTGATTTTTTTGAACGTGTCAATTTGCCGTGCATCCCGCCAGTACCATGAAAGCATTCTCGTTGCAAGAAAGAGCTGATATGATTTAGTTGCTGGCGAACAAACTTTGTGAATTTTATTTGTCCCTAACTTTGTTATTTTAAATGGAACATCCGGTGTATGTTTACATTGTTTTATTTAATTAATTTTACTATTCGAAAAAACTTTATTTTTCATCATTTACCTGAATATCATAAACGCTAAGAAGTCTATACAAACTAAACAAAACAAGTAAATATTTTTGTATAAAAAGGTAATAACAAGGGATTTTTGTATGTATCTATAAAATAAAGGAAAAAAAAAAACGAATAAAATAAACGAAAAGGCACTAGCGTTCAACATAATTGCCATTTTCTCCAATGCACAACATAGCTCTTTCTTCAAATGCTCTTCTAACGTTCCTCAGCATATTTGGTGTTATCTCTTCCGATCCGCCTATTAGGAAACTTTCTATCAAGGTAGTTTCTGACGGACCGTTTGAAATGAGCAGGAGCCCCGTCTAGTTGAAACCACATCCGGTTTCTAATATTTAAGGGAATGTTTTCTAAAAAGTTCCTCTTAAGGAAGCTTAGAAATTCGTTTCCATTTAGATGTCTATTGAAGAAATGTGGACCAATTACATGATCACCTATAATGCCTCCAAACACGTTCAAACTCCACCTATGCTGCCGATCCAAGGTATGAAAAAGATGACGATTTTCGGTATCATAATAATGGAAATTGTGACAGTTTACTAGTCCGTTATTATGAAATGTGGATTCGTCAGTGAATAGAACGTAATTAAAAAAATCATTATCTTCTGCGTATTTATCGAGCGCCCTCACGCAAAAATCGACTCTTCCCTCATAATCCATAGGGTATAATTGTTGGTGGTGTTGAAAGTGGTAGGGATGGTATTTGTGTTTTTTCAGGATCCTAGATACACTCATGTGACTTAAATCCAATTCCTTAGCAATCTTTCTCGTGCTGCTATGGGGTTCTTCAATGATTGCTCTTAATACCACAAATTCATTTTCTTCGCTTACAGTTGTTGTTTTATGTCGCTTTATATAAGCAACTTTGCCTGTGGTACGAAATCTTTTCAAATACCCTTTTATCTGGATGTTTTCGATTAGGGTACTTCTGCGCATACATCCGAGACGCAAGGAAGCAATTTTCCTGACACTCACCAATAACTAAAATCATATCAGTTCTTTCTGGCAACGAGTATGCTTTCATGGTGTTAACTGGATACACATCAAATTGACACATTCAAAAAATCACCGGCTACTTAGATTAAATTAAGGTAAGATAATGACAATATACTTAAACCACCTAAAAACCAAAATAACTTAAAAACTAGTGGAGATGGGTATAGGGACTCCTAATACTGGTTTAAAGAAAATAAAAATTCCTATCTATCAACTTAAAAATATACTGGATGTTTCATTTAAAATAACAAAGTTACGCACGAATAAAATTCACAAAGTTTAACTTAGGTACTTGAACATCCTGTAGACTACTGGACAACGTTGAATGTCGTATTCAATCAGCCAAAGGATCTGCCATGTACGGTTTTCATTTCACTTCTCTAAATTAATTCGTTTTCGAGATACTAGACTTTTTTGCAACATCGCATTTTTAAACAAATTGAAATATCTCATAAACTATAAAAATTAGGTACAGGGAACCTTAAATAAAATTGTTCTAGTTTTTAGTGTACAATTCAAAAATGCCATAAAATACAGGGCGTTCCATTAAGAAAAACAGAACTTTGATGCGCTGCTAAATTTTGGAACACCCTGTATATTGCCCATTATTTTTAAATTGTAGATCTAATCCACCTACATATATCCTAATATACATTATTTCAAAAATGGTTACCATTTGACCACCAGAGACCACGGCGTTCCCGCTGTTACACCCTGTATATTAAAATTTTCTTAGTATTTTGGTATTTTTTGCTAATAATAATAATTTAATGTGGCGACGTCAAATATGTTTTTACAAATTCATATAAAATGTAGAAAAATAGAGTTTACTGAAAACCGAAACGTCACATTAAATTATTAAAAAAAGACCAAGAAACCAAGAAAATATTAATATATTAATAGTTGGTCAAGATAAAAAAAAGTTGGTAATTTTTTTCACATGTTCCACCAATAAAACCCGATAAAGAAAGAAAAAACATTATTTTAATGTTATCCAGACTTCCCTATCTAGTCTACCTACATAATATAATACTATGTATGATATTCAGTTTTTTTTTTTTTAATTCTGCGCTAAAAATGTATATAAAACAGAAAATGTGTATCTTTAATAATATAACGACATAATTGTTATTTAGTCTGCAAAAATTTGCACATTCTTATTTTAAGTACTGCAACAATTGCACACAGAGTCTGGCGTAACAGTGAGGCTTTCATAACTCTAAGCGTATATATCGGCTCCATGTCCATAAACATTTGGCTAAATAAATTCAATAGATATTTTAGTTCTACATTAATAAATATGGGTACACTAGCGTATACAGATCAAACAGTTGACCTATAGTCAGAGCACCGCAAGTTGGAACTAGTCGGGAAGGGAAATAGCATGAATTACTATATTTCGCCAATAAAATGTAACTGCGCGCTGTTGAGTTAAGTACTGTATCACGAGGTATCACGAAGGCATCCCTTCATCTCTCTTGCTGATAATTCTGACATATGTTACCCTGACTATAGGTCGACTGTTTGATCTATATATACAGTCTGTTTGATTTTTGCTGTCACGCCAGATATCTCGGCTGTTGTTAGATACGACAAAATGTTAAAGAAGAAAGGTTGTTCTACATCCCTATTATATGCCTTAGAATAAAAAAACAATTGAGCATCAAATATGTCAGATATAGCAAACACATACAAAAATTTAAATGGAATGTACCCAATTTTATTACGTATTTTAAAATTCTAAAAAACTCCATTTTTAAAGATATATCATATGTCATAGTTATCTAATCATTTAAAAACATAAACTGACAAGTTTGTTACAAATGCACGCTTAGAATTATTGAACACATCGTTGAAAAAGATAGGCGGTGAAAACAATTACTAGAGCCTTAGTGTCAACTAACTAAGGAAATTCATACATATTATTATTTTTATCAAAAGTAGCACGAAATAGGGTGATCATTATTCTATGATGAAAGAATTGATATGTTAATTGTATAGAATAAATGTAATGGCAATAATAGTGAATCATCTGGCCAGTGGGATCGCCATATTTCTCTATTCTAGATTTTTTTTGTGTGAGGTTTTCTGAAGCAGAGAGTTTATATTACTTGTCCACAAGACCTAGACGATTTTAAAAATCGATGTCATAGGGCTTGTGGCGAAACAACACAAAACATACTGTAAAAAGCGTTGCAAACAACGCAGATAATATTGAACAGAAACTATAGCTTTATAAACTGAAATTTTAAACTTCGTTTACAGACTAATTTATTGTTATTCTGTTCATGTTGTTATGTTATACATACTTATGTGGAATAGCATATCTTGTCAAAACAGTATTAAGGGTCATGTCGGAAAGGAAGCTGACAAAAAAATTTCCTATATTTTAGATTAAAACTTTACAAATTTTTCAATTCATGTTTTTTAATTGATTAGATAACTATGACATATGGCATATCATTATAAAGAGATTTTTTTAGAGATTTAAATTAAGTAATAAAATTGAGCACATTCAATTTAAAATTATATATGTATTTTCTATATCTAGCACATTTGTTGCTCAAATGTTTTTTTATTCTAAGGCATATACTAGGGAATTAGATGTAGAATAACTTCTCTTCTTTAGCATTTTGTCGTATCTCTATTAACAGCCGAGATATTTGGTGTGACAGCTAAAATCAAACAGACTATATATTTGCGGTTATACGGCAGACAAATTCAGAAATGAAAAACAAACGGATAAGCAATTCAGGCTCTTCAAACACGAATATCGTAGCCAATGGGATCCAAGAATCAAAGCATTATACAGTGTTATATTTCTGTTGAAATATAACACTGTATATCAGTTACTAGAGGCAGATATTCAATGAAATCTGTTGTCACCTATTTTTAAGTTGAGAGTTCCAAAAAAATGTTGTTGAATCTTTAAATTTCAAATTTAATAACATCGACAATTTAGTTAGTTAATTTTATTAATTTCAGAGTAATAACTTTAAGATATTTTCTATTCTTTTGTGTACAATTAATCATTTACAACTTTATTAAATTTCGAATGTGGGAATATATGCACGATTCAATCTTTCCCTCTATAACTGTCACGTTTCGACACACAAAAAGTAGCAGGCCATAAATATAAACTTACTGCGTTGTTTTATTAAAAAGAAATCCTTCTGTCACATTTCAAAACGTGCCATGCCATAAACGTAATAATCATATTTACAAGTAATTAGAAATTAGTAGGTAAGGAAACTCAATCAATGTTACAAGTTATTGGCTGACATGTGTGTACAATAAGTTGAAACTTTGATTCAAATATTCAACACTAACTAATTTCTATTGGATTAATAATAAATAATCTAAATGGGGATCGCCAATGTGTAAGTATTCACAGCTTGTCAAGTACTGAATAAAGTACGGTTTTGTATCGTTGAATAGCATTCCAATTGCGAATAAATAAATGTATCGAAGTGAAGGAGCACAGTTTCGAACACATGGCTTTTTGAAATGTTAGTTTATGTTAAAACAAAAAAAACACAAAATCATGTTTTTTGCGAATCTGTAACGAATCGAAAAAAAAGGTTCAAACAAAAACTACATACCTGATGGCGTAGAATCCGAATCTGAAATACAAAATGGGGTTTCCATTTAAGAGTTCAAAGTTGTCCCCCTCCCATTCTGGGAGGTAGGGGATCGAGTTCGGCACCATTCAGTGAGCCCCCTCAATTATAACAAATCTTATCTTACGATTTATTATAATGTAGGGGATAGATTAAGATCTTTTTTTGATTTGATGCAGTGTTTTAGAGATATTCCGTTGTCTCAAGATAAAAAAAACTCACCCTGTATATTTGCGGTTATAAGACAGACAAATCTGTTAAAGAAAAACAAATGGATGATTTAGGCTCTTCAAACACAACTGCCGTAGCTAATGGGATCCAAAAATCAAAGTATTAAACAGTGTTATATTTCTATTACAATATAACCCTGCATATCACTAAAGCTTGATACTTAGCCAAATGTTTGACGTCTGTCTTTATTAGTAATGTCCAAAAATGTTTTTGTTTTTTCACTTAAAAGTGCCTTTTCAGAAAACGATAAAACTGCTCCTTAGCTTAAATTTTACAATTTCTCTATGTTGTTTAAAAATATAGACAAACTTGTAATATAATCTTTCGCACTATAAAATAAGTCTATTCAGGCTAAGTTTAATCTAAAACTATTCTTCATTATAACAACAATAATAATAGAAAGACAGGAGACGATAGAGAGAGAGAAGAGCAGAGATCCAGCCGCATGAAATAAAGGAATAGAAGGAAAAATGGATGGACGGAACTAGCTGAAAGACATAATCAAACAGACGATGAAAGACATAGCTCATAATAATGCAGAATGAAAGAAGGAAATTAGGGAGTTGAAAGAACGTCTCGAAAATATACGTCATTGCAACTTGCGTGTTATGTTGATGATGTCCTACAAACCACTTTACTACGTTATCTTTCAGCAAAACAACGCACGTCTCCACATTGCTCGTCGAACTATTGACTTTCTCCAAGAAGCATTAATGTTGTGCCGTGGCCACCCCGTTTACCGGATTTAAACTCCATTGTATATGTGTGAGATATCATGGTGAGAAGACTGTCCACTTTGCGTCATCCTCCACACGCTCTGGCACAGTTCACGAATTTCAAGTTGCTAAGAACGAGGTGCCACAAGCAGATATCGGCCATCTCATTTTGTCGATGCCTAGACGTGCAGAGGAGTGTACTCAACTACGGGATCGCTAAACACATTATTATATATTTTTTTCGTATTACATGTTAAGGCGGTACTTCAACCAAACCGAAATTTTATCGTTGACTGCGAAACGAAAGTTCTAACAGGGATGGTAAATGTGTTCCGCTTCAGCTGACGTAGTAAACAAAATTTTAGCCGATGACGATTAGAACTCCCAGTTTGGATAGATACCTTACTGTTTTTTATGCGTTGTACACTGTTATAAGTTATCAGGGCTATACGTCGCAGATCTATTTAGGTACGTAATATGAAATACGCGTTATTGAAATTTGAGTATTGGTATTATTAGTGTTACGTCCACATATTTAGGTTAAAAGTGGTTCCAAGAAGTTACGTATTGAA
This sequence comes from Protaetia brevitarsis, assembly GCA_004143645.1. NCBI lineage: Eukaryota > Metazoa > Arthropoda > Insecta > Coleoptera > Scarabaeidae > Protaetia > Protaetia brevitarsis. Next base: position 1,796,423 of record RXPK01000084.1, on the reverse strand, counting down.
GGCATCTTTCCTCTTCATTCATTATTTATGGCCACTACAGCCCTTTTCTATACCACACATGCAATTACTTTTGTAACCCCACTAAGGGAAAAAATGGTCAGTGTACAAGGGATTAGTAGTTTAAACCATATTGTATAAATAGTTCTTGTCCGACCACCTAGCATCAATATATATACCTCTAAAAATTAGTGTTATATATATTATAAAAAAAAAAAGAATAATAGTTAATAAATAGTAATAAATTCTAATAATTAAATAATCAAGTAATAAAACTATTAATAATAATAAAAGGCGACAGGTGTGTCCTTTTCTACTCTCTGTCGCACACCATAGGCGTCGCCCTATCTATAGCGTGTAAATTTGGCGTGAAAAAGTCGGCGGGAATAGGCGCCGAGGGGGAAATGGATTAAAAGGGAAATAATAGATGGGCGAAAGGGTAGCGGGGGTGTCTACTGCATAGGCGTATCGAGATTAATAGTTAAAAATAGGTCATCGGGAGAAAATTCGCCGAAAATTAGATCGTAGTAGGCTGTGAGAAGCGAACGTCACTGCGCCGACCGCGCTTCCAGAAACGTCAGATTTGCCGATTTCGGTTGTCACAATTGGGGTATTTTGTGCGATCGTTGCAAACCGAGGTGCCGCTCTGGGAGTGGGGTTTATGTCGGAAAGATATCTTACATGTTTCCTCTTACAATTCGAACCCTAAAATAAGGTCGAAAACGCGATATTTTTCTCAAAATGAGTCGATTTATAGTGGTTGTGTTTTTTCACTACAAGATTATAACGACGGTACAAATAATCGTCTCATAGGAGCATAGATGGCGCCACATATATCATTATTATTATTATATTATAAAAAAAAAAATCGATTTCGACCGTAGGGTCGTTTTGTTAATGCGAAAGGTAAGTTTAGAAAATCCGGACGGGTTACGGAACATATTTTAAAAGCGTTAAGGTGTTTTCACGATTCAATTTTCTAGAAAAACCACGAAAACACTTCGTTACGATTGTAGAAATAAACACGAGCGCTACTAGATGGCGACAAGATAGATAAAATAAATTTCAACTTAAAACGGGCTTTTCAAAGCCAAGCTGCATTTGAATTACATTAATTGGTAGTTGTGAATAATTTGTATTTTAATATTTATTATATTCGGAAACATTTTAAAATAAACTGTTAGAATGTTATGTTATTTTTTTACTGTTGTATTATGCGCATGCCCAAACGGCACGTTGTATTATGTTTCTCAGTCGTCAGACACAGTCCACTAATACACGTCATTACGAACACATCGTTTTATTTTGAGTGCTATTAAAACATCAGTTTCAATCATTTTCTTTCAATAAAACACACAACATTTTGGTCCAAACGAGTCGGATTCGCACGTTAGTACATCAGAACCATCAGTACGAAGATCGAAAGCATTAAAAACATCGAAAAACATCCACACGCCACACGGGTAGAACGAATACCGCAACATCGCCATCTTCGACAAAAAACACGTGGTGACTTCCATTAACGTTACATGTAAGTCCTTTTTTCCTTTCAGAATTGATATATACACATTTAAAAACGTACAATGTCGATAGAAACATTAATAAAAAGCGTGTGCTATGAAAGCGCAAATAACATTGTTTTGAAAGTATTTAACGGATTTTTCTAATAAAATTACGCAAACAGACAAAATTCCCGTAGTAACAGAACTGAAAATACGTCTTTCTCGATTTGAAAATTTATTACAACAATTGACGAAATACAGCGCGAATTCGAAGTATTGCACAGCGATAGTGAATTACAAGTTACAGAACGCGAACAATTTGAGAATAATTTTTATAAATTACTGACCAACGCTAAAATTAAAGTAAATTCGTATGAAGAAACCGTTGACGCAGGTGCTAACAATGCTGAATCTATTCATGTATCAGAAGTTAGTGTATTAAATAACATAAAATTGCCACAAATTATTTTGCCTAATTTTAATGGAAATTATGAGAATTGGTTAAGAGTTTAGCGATACTTTCGAATCTTTAATACATAACAACGACAATATTAATGATATCCAAAAATTCATTATTGCGAGCGTCAGTATAATAATAATAAATATAAAAATCGTCAAATTGGAATTGTAGTTATTATTATGAGAGTGGATCATTTTATTTAAACGCAGAATATTTATATAATTAGCTCTAAGTAAAGATAATATCATATTCGGTGTCTACTATCACTACATCCCTATCGACATAGGGAAAATAAGCCATTGGGAAACGCAAGGAAAGACACATATCTCCTTTAATCTACCAGCGATTGCGCGTGTGCAGATTCTAAGAATTTTAATACTAATTATTTGGCGGAAACCAAGTAAAAATTCTGCGAATGTTTAATCTCTGACCGAAAGGCTTGCGCGCGTACGTTGGCGCATAAACAACAAGGGATTAGTTGTCGCTTACGACTGTCAGATACAAAATATACTTTCCTTTGTAGTTTATAAAAAACTTCAAGTGTATTCGTGTATAATTATTTTTAAGAAATAGATTTACTGAAGCCATTACTTTGATTGCAAAGAGTATTTAAGGTTTAGTTTTATAAAAAAAAATTTAATGTAGATCTATAAAATAATTTATCAAACATAAATGCCCACTGGCAATTTAATTAGCAAAACTGTTTAAAAAACATACACTTTCAAAATTGTTACCTACTTTAAATAGTTATTCTTTCTTAATGTTTTATTTTTCATTGCCTTTTTATGACGACACAAATCGAATTACAGTTTTTTAGAATTTTAGATTTGTAGATCAGATTTTTGATTTCAAAACTCTTCCTTAATAATAATATTGAAAAATACGAACAAGAAAACATCTATTAAGTATATGTGAAATTGTTTTGGTAAAACTATTATTACAAAAAGTGTTTGGTTTAATTATTTTGTAAATATAAAAATATATAATATATATATGGGCAAAGAATAGTTCCGCTGGCCGTACTATAGATGTCCCAGCTAGTGCTGATTTTAGAAAAGTGTACGACCAAACAAATATTAAACGTGATCTGACGTGATTAAACGTAAGTGGGAATTTTCCGTTGCACAAACACGTAAAAATATAAGATAACCGAAGAGTCGGTACGATACGAATGAAAGTGGTTTTAACTGCGCGCGCATGCGAAGAGGTAGAGCATTCATAAATGAATTGTCAATTCGCAAAACTATATTGAAATGAATATTAAAGGAGTCAAAGCAAGTAACAGTTCAGTAAATAAAATAAAAACCAAACACACATATTGGTCTATGGATTAATATTCGTTTTATAATGAAATTAAAACATATTTTTATGTTAAAGCGAAGCTACACACGGAATATTTGCCTTTTATTTATTTCGTCAAATGCCTATTAACTGTCTCATAGCACATATTATATCTTATTTTGAATGCATGAAATCTACAGCGTCTTCGATTTATTACACTACGCGTGGAGAATGTATGTATCTATTCGCTTTTATTAATAGTGTATATTAAAATTAAACATTAATTAGTGCATAAAAATGCCGGGTAAGTCGAAAAATGTTTATAAAATATTGTCACAATATAACAGCTGGAAATTCAATTTTTAAAACTTGGAATTATTGGAATTCAATGGGCATAACTTACAAATATTTTTTGACTATATAGACTGTCCAACCGAAGAACTTGTCTTTGATTACAGTTCTATTTTTGATTTTGGGAAAAGACTTTATATTATTCCATTTTTAAATTTTACGTAGAAAAATAAAATATCAGACATAATATCGGGGATTTTTACGCGATTTTTGGGTCACTATTTGCGAATATAGAATCAAAAACAAGATGGCGCGATTAAAAGGAAGAAGAGTATTAAAAAAATGGCATTTTGCAACAGATATTTGTGTTCAAAGCCTTTTGTAGTGCTGAATTCGATTCTTACAAGAGTTTTTTTAGAAAAATAAATGGAGGATTCAATATTGAAGAGAAAATTTTGAAATAAAAGAGACATTTTGCAACAGACGTTCGTATGCAATCGTTTTTGAGGTCGCTAAATTTGATTCTGATATTAGTTTTTGGCAAAATAAAATGGCGGACGCAATATGGGGGAACTTTTAAAATATAAAAGAAAAACGCAATTTTTTTTTTGAAGGCTTGAGACTTATGCGACTTTTGGGCCACTATTTGCGAATTATAGAATCAAATACATGATGGCGCGACTAAAATGGAGAATATATTAAAAAAATGATATTTGCAACAGACATTTTGTGGGTGTTTGGATCGTTGCATTTGATGCTGATAATATTTTTTTGGAAAAATAAAATGGCGAATAAAGTGGGAAGAAAATTCAAATATAGGGCAAATCGGCCCAACTATTTTTTTAAAGCTGTAACTTATGGGATGTTATAAAATGGGAAAGGGAATGGGAAAGGGAATGGGAAAGGAATGGGGAAAGGGAAATGGAAAGGAATGGGAAAGGAATGGGAAGGGAATGGGAAAGGGAATGGGGAAAGGGAATGGGAAAGGGAATGGGGAAAGGGAATGGGAAAGGGAATGGGAAAGGAATGGGAAAGGGAATGGAAAGGGAATGGGAAAGGGAATGGAAAGGGAATGGGAAAGGGAATGGGAAGGGAAAGGGAATTGGGAAAGGGAATGGGAAAGGAATGGGAAAGGGAATGGGAAAGGGAATGGGAAAGGGAATGGGAAAGGGAATGGGAAAGGGAATGGGAAAGGAATGGGAAAGGGAATGGGAAGGGAATGGGAAAGGAATGGGAAAGGAATTGGGAAAGGGAATGGGAAGGGAATGGGAAAGGGAATGGGAAAGGGAATGGGAAGGGAATGGGAAAGGGAATGGGAAAGGGAATGGGAAAGGGAATGGGAAAGGGAATGGGAAAGGGAATGGGAAAGGGAATGGGAAAGGGAATGGGAAAGGGAATGGGAAAGGGAATGGGAAAGGAATGGGAAGGGAATGGGAAAGGGAATGGAAAGGAATGGAAAGGAATGGGAAAGGAATGGAAAGGGAATGGGAAAGGGAATGGGAAAGGGAATGGAAAGGGAATGGGAAGGAATGGGAAAGGAATGGAAAGGAATGGAAAGGGAATGGGAAAGGGAATGGGAAAGGGATGGGAAAGGGAATGGGAAAGGAAAGGGAAAGGGAATGGGAAAGGGAATGGGAAAGGGAATGGGAAAGGGAATGGGAAAGGGAATGGGAAAAGGGAATGGGAAAGGGAAATGGGAAAGGGAATGGGAATGGGAATGGGAAAGGGAATGGGAAAGGGAATGGGAAGGGAATGGAAAGGGAATGGGAAAGGGAATGGGAAAGGGAATGGGAAGGGAATGGGAAAGGGAATGGGAAAGGAATGGGAAAGGGGAATTGGAAAGGGAATGGGAAAGGGAATGGGAAAGGGAATGGGAAAGGGAATGGAAAGGGAATGGGAAAGGAATGGGAAAGGGAATGGGAAAGGGAATGGGGAAAGGGATGGGAAAGGGAATGGGAAAGGAATGGAAAGGAATGGGAAAGGAATGGGAAAGGGAATGGGAAAGGAATGGGAAAGGGAAAGGAATGGGAAAGGGAATGGGAATGGGAAAAGGAATGGGAAAGGGAATGGAAAGGGAATGGGGAAAGGGAAATGGGAAAGGGAATGGGAAAGGGATTGGGAAAGGGAATGGGAAAGGGAATGGAAAGGGAATGGGAAAGGGAATGGGAAAGGAATGGGAAAGGGAATTGGGAAAGGGAATGGGAAAGGGAATGGGAAAGGGAATGGGAAAGGGAATGGGAAGGGAATGGGAAAAGGGAATGGGAAAGGGAATGGGAAAGGGAATGGAAAGGGAATGGGAAAGGGAATGGGAAAGGGAATGGGAAAGGGAATGGGAATGGGAAAGGGAATGGGAAAGGGAATGGGAAAGGGAATGGAAAGGAATGGAAAGGAATGGGAAAGGAATGGGAAAGGAATGGAAAGGGAATGGGAAAGGAATGGGAAAGGAATGCGGAAAGGGAATGGGAAAGGGAAAGGGAATGGGAAAGGGAATGGGGAAAGGGAATGGGAAAGGGAATGGGAAAGGGAATGGGAAGGGAATGGAAAGGGAATGGGATTGGAAAGGGAAAGGGAATGGAAAGGGAATGGGAAAAATATTTTCAACTATACAGGGTGTTCCAAAGTAAGAACAAAAGTAAAACTACTTTTAAACGTACTGCACATTATAAAAGATGATTTTCAAGTTGAATGGACCGACTTTCAAAAAAACCACCTTCGTCAAAGTTACCACCTTCCTCTACTCCTAGATGCGCAGCATCTAGTTAACAACAATAATGTTGGTCGTCTCGAGGGTGGTCGTGTTTGCGTTGGCGCAGAGGCGAACATCCCCGGGTGGGAATGAGGTTGGGGAGGAGGATCAAATAATAGTTTTGTTTAGTTTTTAGCGGCTATGTATTTATTACTATTATAGAGACGCTTTGCATTTACAATCACTGTTTTGTAAATATGTTTATACTTCTTATAATAAACTAAATCATCCTCTTTTTTTGTAAGAACATATTTTTTATAGAGATATTTTAACGTTTTAGATGACTTACAAATCATATAAATAGAAGTTGTTTCTGTTTTCTTTTATAGTTACCTAGTTGTATTATTTATTAATAAATATTGAAAATTATTTAAATTTTCGCGTGACAGTTACAAGAGAGAATGAATTGGCGAACCCGAAACAAATTTCATGTTAAATCTGCATATATTATCGAAATACCTTACAATTGCTCGACCATCTCTAAAGTATTTGCTACAAATAGGAAAACTACATTTTAAACTTAGTTTATGAAAGACGCAATTGTTATTCGGTAGGTTTCTTATGATAATAACTAACCTTTTAAATGAGCCAAAGTGAAAAACAAATTAAACATTACCATCGAAATAGTGTAGGTGGAAGCCAATCACCAAATTAATTCACTATTAATTTTTGTGAGTTGGTTTCTTCCTACAGAATCTCGTCCAGTTGGTGAATTAGAATACAAGTATGTAAATGTTACACAAGTATACATATATTATAACGCACACGTTAGGGCGCAAATGCTGTCGGGTATTTACGCCTAAACACATGATTTGGTTTTTTACAGTGTACGTTTGAATTTACACATATGCGTATATTCCAAGCTGACGGGCTATACTACTCTCCAGTCTGAGTGCCTGTAAGATATGCAATATGTATTGAATTTTTAGTAAAACATTGGTGCTTTAGATCAAATATTTCTCCCTTAATGGCGATTATATAATATACTATTTTACATCATTAGATTAATCATTGTTAAATTTAGGTGCCTACACCGGGCATTTTCGAGTATTCAGTATAAAATATTTGTTATATGCTTCTAAAAAACAGATAACTTTAACCATATTACTCGAAACAACCGAACTTATTTGATAAAATTGAAGTCTGTAGGTACCCTTATTCGCCTTTACAGAACACATGGTTTTTTATTTCAAGTCATAATTCGATAAAATAATAGCGCAGGATTTGATTTACTGAGGTCGTGCAATTGCATAGCTACAGTACCCCCTTAATAAAATTTCTTGCAAATGTTATCGTTTCATTTTTTGATGTAAAACTATCAAATACGCTCAATTAGTGCTACGTCACAGCCGCCATTTTATTGACCTCAGTCCGGTGACTGGGCCCAAACAAAGTTTTATCGCCATTAAATAGACATTGTGTGCTCCCGTATTATTTTTTAAAGTTATAATACCCTGTTTTTTTGCAGAAATAAAGGTCAGTGTATATGCATTTCCAGTTTAAGTACCCAATAGGCATGCTTGAAGTAATATATTTGGATTGTATTTATAAAGCAGACGTTTTAAATATACAAACATAACCTACAAGTCATTTTTCTTTATAGATAGCCGATAACGTAATCACGCTGTATGCGATATTTGATGCCTTCAAAAACAGCTCTAGGTGGTAAATACTAATTAATCGTTATTAATTATTATTCAATTTTAATATGATACTTTATTACAGGGAAGTCATGCGAGGTGAAAATGCCTTTAAAAGCGGCCATGTAAAAAGGTTCACCTTTGACTCCGCTGTGCAGCCATTCAAAGTGGCTGGAGAAGTGCAGGCAAGTATGAGGAAGAAAAATTATTCAGTAGAGGTATGTATGGTAATACTAATTCCTGTTATAAATTAGTAGAATGTGTGTTTGTTGAAATAGATTGCGTATGGATGCCGAGGAAGGCTGTTGAGGATATGCAATGCACATGTCCACGTGGAAGAGTAGTCTGTCACCACTTGGCAGCATTGCTGTTTCATGCCCACTATAATGTTAGCTCAACAGACGTGACATGTCAATGGAATGCCCCGAAGCAGTCTGGACATGAAAATCGGCAAACACAACGAGAAATGTATCCGCTACATTTCCAGCCAATTCAGGCTAATGCAGCAGTGGAAAAAAAATAATAAATTTAAGGAACGAGTAGGGCAAACATCCGTGATAGGATTCTCCTGGTTATTGGAGGGATAAGCAACCAGTTCCTTTGTGGAGCTGGTGATACGTGTGGGAGGATTGATCTATTCTGAAGAATATGCAACTGCCCAGGACAAGGACCAATTCTCAAGAGAAAATTTACTTTGCCCCCATGAGAAAATCCTAAAGATAGCAGAGGAAACAGTAGGGCAGCATGCGAATGAGAACTGGCTAGTAGCCAGAAAGATGCGGTTAACCAATAGTAAGTTTGGTGCTGTCTTACTAGCATGTCGCCGAAACAAGTACCCTCCATCATTATTCAAGAGTTTGGTGGAAGGGTACAATCTCGTGGACTCTTGGCAGTTCACCTTTTCTGCATCCCTAATCTGCAATGTTATTTCTATAGCTTATTCCGTTTGTTTGGGACCAGAGAACTAACCTTTCTCAACAAAAATGGTGGCGTGACGTAAGCACTAATACGGCGTATTGCCAAAAAAAAAATCAAGTAGAACAAATTATTCCTTCTAGGTGTAACAGTTCTAATGTCACTAAATACATTACGTTTGTAACGAAACACTGAGGACAATTTACTTCACATAGAATCATAACTTCCATACAAGGCACAACGCAGACTTGCAAATTCCACGACATAGATTAGCTCACAATCAGAATCGAATCATACTCGCGAGGGGTATTAACGGCATTATATCTTTTAGAACCACATCCTCAGCGAAATCGAAACTGTTAATGCCATGAACATATTTATTTAAACGTAAATTAAAATCATTTGTTATTTCTAAAGGTGTCCCAAAATAAACGCAAGATTTGAATTTGCCGCCATTTGTGCAGTAAAGTGTTGGCAACCCTGAAAAAAAAAACACAATTCGACAGCTGACAGTTTAGGGTTAGTAAAAATGGAGCGTTACACGATAGAACAACGCGTCTTCATTAATGAACAATATTTCAAAAATAATGAAAGCTTGGCGGCCGCAGTTCCAAAATTTCATACAACATATGGTCGGAATAGTGTTTTAACTTCGTCAACTGTGAAGAGATTAATTGAAAAATTCAGGGCCAAAAACAAAAGCCGTTCAAATGTTAATATCGAAGCAGTGCGTGAGAGTGTCGGTGACAATCCAGGAACCTCAATTCGGCGTCGTGGACAAGAATTGCAAATTTCAAGAAGCTCTCTACAGCGTATACTCACTAAAGATCAGTGTCTCCATGCTTACAAAATTCAATTAACACAACAACTGAAGCCTAATGACCATGCACAGCGAAGAGAGTTCGTTGAATGGATTATTGAACATCAACAAATGGATGCTGATTTTTCGAGCAAAATCATCCTAAGCGATGAAGCACATTTTCCCTTTGATGGCTTTGTTAATCGCCAAAATTGCCGCTTTGGGGTTCTGAGAACCCACATGTGATTGTCGAAAAACAAATGCATCCACAACGACAACGTGTCACTGTTTGGTGTGGATTTTGGGCTGAAGGCATAATTGGACCATACTTTTTTGAAAATGAGGCTGGTCAAGCAGTGACTGTTACTGGTGCTCGATATCGCGACATGATAACACAGTTCCTTCTGCCGAAATTGGATGATATTGAGTGGCCAATATGTGGTTTCAACAAGACAGTGCCACATGCCATACAGCCCGCAAAACAATTCAATTACTGCATGAGACATTTCCAGGTCGTGTACTCTCTCGTTTTGGTGATCAGAATTGGCCCCCTAGATCGTGTGATTTAACACCATTAGATTTCTTTTTATGGGGTTGTATGAAATCACAAGTCTATGTCAACAAGCCCACAACCACCCGTGCATTAAAGGAGGAGATTCAACGCTGCATCAACGAAATTCAGCCACATTTATGCAGAATGGTCATGGAAAATTTCGACAAACGAGTGCGTATTTGTATGCAAAGCCGTGGAGGTCATTTGCCCGATGTGTTATTCCATAAATAACCCGTCCTATGTCCTTTATGATTCAATAAAAAAATAACAATCAAAGACTAAAAACTGTGTTTTCTATTTAATTCAAAACTTGCGGTAATTTTGAGACACCCTTTACAACATATTATTCAACACTCAAAAAAATTTCGTACACAACATTGATAACCAGGGCTAATTGACTAACTACAAGTTAAGTGGATCTGGTAAACTGCTTATCAATATAATGTAACATTGTGTACATCTTTGCGCTAAATTGTAACTGCAGTTATTGATGGAATAATAAACCATACTCAAAAATATATTTGCCATATAAGTATTGTGGGTGCAGATGAAGAAATTTTTAAAATTCCCGCGCGAACCGAACAGCGGGGTGAATAAGTCAGTCGAAGTCGAACCGTAAGTGAACGCGGTGCTATCCATAACAAAACACAAGTGTACCCTAAATTATTTCCTTTGCAGATGCAACCCCTAGATAGCCACGAAACACAACATTAATCAGACATCCTATATTTCAACATTTATACCGTTTTTCATATAATTATATCTTTTAATAAACAAGTGTGTGCGTTCTAACCTAAACTCTACAGTATTAAAGGCATACTCTGTACAAAATAACCACTATTATTGTCCAAATAAAGTTTTCCATCCAATGATACAGTAGTGTAGAAGTCTTGACATTTTCTTTCCTAATTTCTGCTGTTTGCTGTATTTGTATTACTGTGTCCACTGCAAGTTCTACAGTGTATATATAAGGCGTTTTCTAGCGAGGATACCGCGTTACACATATTCACTTTCAGCGGTCACGTTCGGTCACTGTGACGTTACATTTCGCTCGAATGATATGTTCACTGTGGTACCGGTAACATACAATTCTTTACTAACCTCACTTTTCTGTTTGTTACTTTTGGAAACATGGAATCCGTTAATTTTTTAGTTAATGGTAATAGAATTCAATTTAAAGATTCTAAATCAGTAATAGATTTACTAAAGACTGGTAAGTACAAACACATATAAATTAAACATTCTTGTTACTATAGTCATCTTTTAGATGATGTTTTTACCATTAATTATATTTACGAATCTATCGAGAAAGGCGAGTTGGTGGAATATGGAATCAGAAACACAGAAAATGTTGATATAGTACGCGAAGACGATACAAGCACAATCAATCAATTATGGTCACATAAAGGAAAGCCAACTTCTGTTGACCATAATGCAGCCGAGTTATTGTTGGAGTTACGACAACAGAAAGAAACAAAATTCAAGGACAAAAAGACCTCAAAAATACAGTTGTGGCAGCAAATAGCAGGAGAATTAAACAATCAGGGCTACAATATTGAGCCCTCAAAGGAAGGTGGTGAAAAATGTCGTCAGAAATTTCAAAATCTTTCAAGAAATTATATAAAATTTGTTAGATTTGTGAATACAACAGGCAATGAAAAGAAACAACCTCCGGAACATTATGATAAGTTGCATGAAATATTAGGCAATAAAGATAAAATTACTGTAGGAAATATAAGTGATTCATTAGATATGGATATTCTAGACAATGAAGCATCTACCTCTTCAATGCCCAATGAAAGTAGTGAGGAAAGCAGTTCTACAGAACATGTAACCAGCGAGGGTAATAGATTTAATAAAGTCAAGAAAAGTACTAGGCCTCCAAAGAGTGATGTTGTGACCGTATTAAAGGAGTTTCATGAAACAAACGTGAATATGCAAAAAGAACAATTTGCGATGGTAAATAACTTATTAAAAGAACAGAATAGTTTATTAGAAATCCAAAATCAGCAACGGAACCAACTAATCGAAATTTTTCAAAATGTTATGAAACCACCTACAAAAAAACGAAGAAGAACATCATCATCAGATGAAGATTAGATATATTTAACTTTTGCCTACTGTTGTAGATTAATGTGATACATGGTTATACTTAGGATATTGTTTATTTGTTGTTTCTTTTTGTAAAATTCATAGTTTTGTTATATTTTGAAATAAATTAATAGTATATTTAACAAAAACACACATAGCATGGAATAAATATTTTATTTTGATTACAATTTCTTTTTCTAAAACATATCACATATAGTCATTCTCTTTTGGGCCCCATTGTCATCTACAACCTGTTCCTCATAATTTCCTCTATGTTCACGTTCAAAATTGTTAGCTGCATCGAAGTCGTCATGATTAATAAGGCAGAAATTATGTAAAATACAGCAGCATGTAATTATTTTCACAGCTTTTTCAATGCTGTATACATTTACAAAATTAAGAATTCGCCATCTCCCTTTTAGCAATCCAAACACATTTTCTATTACAACTCTGGCCCTACTTAAGGCATAATTATGTTTTTTTTGTTGTTGTGTAAGACGACCATTATCTCTGTAAAGAAGCTACTCAGTTTCATTTACCTAAGAGTTAATTTACTTACCTAAATGGGCTCATCAACCATGTCTTACATGGGTATGCAGAGTCGCCAACTAAATGAAACCTTGTATAGAATAATGTGTCAGCATTGTCTCTAGTAATTTTTCCAATAGATGACTCCTGTAAAATCTACGCATAATAAGATTAAGTTTTGTGTAATCATCATAATTTCAAATTAGTGCTTACACGAGCATCATGTATTGCACCAGGATAACCGACAGAAATATGTGTAAAAATCCTTTCTGTGGTGCATGCTGCTTGGATAGTTATACTGTGGTTGAATTTCCTATCTTGATAGCTGTCATGTTGTTCAATACGGTATTTTGCATGTAACATGACAGCCATCAATGGCACCAATTACATCTAAAACAGTTGTATATTGTAAACATTCTTTGACAACATTTATGTCCATACCTGGATACCCACTTGCTTCGAAAAATTGCTGAGCTATTGTAAAACACTCATTATGTGATGGCCACACTATATATTTTTTTAGTAATTTGTTCATAGCACTCACAACATTATTAATTATGGAATGGGCACTGGACAGACTAATATTGAATCGGTCTGCCACTGAAATTATGGTTTCTCCTTTGGCAAGATACCACAACGTTGCCAGCATGGCTTTTTCTGAGGGAATTGGTTCTAATCCTCCCCGATACACTTTCTCATGTAAAATGTTTTTCAGTTCAATTAATAACTTTTCTGATGTCGTCCTAGTCATGCGGAAATGTGAATAAAAATCATAACTCAAGTATTGTGGTATCCATACTTCGAAGAAATCTGGTATCCGTGTATGAAACCTTTTATATTTAATAAAATTGACATAGTCATTGGACGTCTTCGTAAAATTGCTTAATACAATTGCATTAGTTGGATTTCCAGCGAATTCCTCCAATGCACAGTAAAATAATATACTATGTTTCATTTTACTAGTTAATCTACTGGTCTTACGTTTTCCCACATTCATTTTTAATTCTGAGTAATATAACTTAGTATGTATAATATTTAGGCTCTCTATTATTAATTGTGGATCAGCTGTTATATATTTTGACAAGGACAGCTACATTAAAAAGAAATAACACTACATACCGGCCAATGTAACTACCTTGCAAGTACGGTCACTGTAATAGTGTAACCGGAACATACCTGGTATCATAAAATTTTCGCTCGAAAGAGTTGGCGCAACATACCGCCGCACGTGAATACATGTGACTTTTTCTCGCTAGAAAACGCCTAATATATCTTGGCGAGCGGTGGGAGTGAGGTCGCGCAGGTAGTAGAAGGGGTACCTTACGTCTTATTGCTCCGTTAATGTAATATATCCGCATCAGTGGCGTACCTGAGAGTTCGTAATTTAATGTATATTTAAGTAATCACCTTATGTTAAAAATACATACAATTTACTTTTAAACTTAATTGCATATTAATGTCGGAAGGTTTGTTCCAATCCAATAAATCAATGTAAATTTTGACCTTGTACTATTTAGATATTCTCTTTTCACTTTTCAGCAATGAAATAAAGTATAGCCTAATGTAGATAATAAAACTAGAAATATATACAGAGTAAATTTATATAAAAAATATACATTAATGAATTAAAAAAAGTAAAACTAATCACTCATCGGAGAGTTCATCGTCAATATCTTCATCTAAATTAATAATAATTTCTTCACACCGTTCGTCAACCAAGATCTCACGCCGTAATATTCTTCTCTTTGTTTCATCACATGTTTACAACGTTTCTGCCAGTCTTCTATTGATACTTTTGAAAACTCTCTTCTGTGATTTTTTTTACATCTTCTAATTTGAATATTACGTTTCTTGCTGCAACATTATTTTTAATCTGTGCCCATATCATCTCAATAGGATTGAGGTCAGGGTGATAAGGAGGCAACCTCAAAACAGTATGCCCCTTTTGTAGAAAATATTGATCAAATTTGTAAGTAATGTAGCGCTCTTTATGTGACTGATTAAATTATATAATTGTGGTTTCAACATATTGCTGTCGAAAGGAATTCCCTTATCTGTTAACCATTTCACCATTTCAATTTTTTTACTGGCAGATGTAGGTGCTTTGTTGACTTGCATATTGTGATACGGAGCGTTATCTATGACAACGACAGAATTGTCAGGCAGATTTGGAATTAATTTTTCTATTACCCACTTTCCGTAATTTTCTGCGTTCATGTTGTCGTGGTAATCACCACTTTTTGATCCAGATTTAAATATTAGTAAACACTGTTCAAGAAAACCCATACTACCGCCTGCATGTACTATAACTAATCTTTGACCTTTTGAAATATTTTTTCGAAGACCACTTGCACTATTATCACTCCAATTTTTCGATGAGACATGACCGCTGTGAATATATGTTTCGTCAATGTACACTATGGGATTTTTGTTTTCCCGAAAAAAAATTATTTTTGTAAGTAATCTATTCTCCGTGACCTAATATCCATTCGCTCGATTAATATTTTCCTGTTATTTTGTGTGCACCTAAATCTAAATCCCATATCTTTCACAATTTTTCGCAGCGACGTTTCTGATCCCTCCCATTCTAATTCGGAACGCATCTTCTTATGTAAAGCTCCTATAGTAACACGACATTCCTCTGTACAATGGAAATTATAAAATCATGTTGGGCAGATCTCTTGTTTTGTATTCCGGCAAATTTGTAATAGAATGACTACGCTCTCGTTTTTTACCCGGATTGCGAAATTTATTTTCTCCGGGAGTACTTTGAAGTGTTTTGCCTTCGTGAACAATCCGCTCGATACTTCTTTTTGATACACCGGTTGCAGTTGAAACACATTCTTTTATATCTGATAAAGTCTGTTCTGCACTTTTTAAACCAAAAAAATAATTATATACATTGAAAACTATTTCACGCGCTTGAGCGTTAATCACTTTTCCTTCACCCACTAGACTCATATTGATACGACACTGATAACTGCCTTACAATAACTAGGCGGAATAGATGGGCGGTACAATTTGTAAACACGTTCACGACGCATCCCCACCGTTCGCCAAGATATATTGCGGGAACTGTACAAGGCTCGAAAATGCTGGTTGGTCACATCTGGACTATCCAAAAATTCTTGATGACAATGGATATTTTAATGTTTGTATACCTTTGAATATGTTACTTGGATTTGCAGAAGATTTTCAAAAGGTTATTTTGAACATACGCCAAGAACTTGTTCTAATACGAAGCAATTCAGACATAAACGCAATAGTTAATAACCCAGTTACGGCAACGGATAAACCAAAAATTCAAATAAACAAAATTGCATGGAAAATTCCTCATGTTGCTGTTGCCCGATGTTGAGAAATTGAGATTACTAAAATATATAGATGTAAATAAGGATTTGGATGTTGCATTTAGAGCATGGGAATTACAAGAACTTCCATTAGTACAACAAAATACAAAACACTCTTGGACTGTTAAAACAACTAGTCAATTAGAAAAACCTAGATTCATAGTGTTCACTTTTCAAACTGATAGAAAAAATCAAATTGGCCGAAATATGAGTCAGTTTGATCATTGTAATTTATCAAATATTAAATTATATTTAAACTCTGACGTATACCCATATGATAACATCAATGCAAATTTTAGTAAAAACAATGGGCTGTCTTATATGAGATGTATGCACGGTTTCAACGATCGTATTACTATAAGAATGACGTGGAACCATGTTTATCCCCACTAAATTATGAGCATATAGCACCCATTGCAGTTATTGATTGCAGTCATCAAAGCGAAGCCATAAAGAACGGTGCTGTTGATATACGACTCGAATTTGAAACAACCACAAACATATCTGACAAGACAACTGCTTATTGTCTTATTTTAAACGATCGACTTATAAAATACAATCCGTTGACAAGTGTTGTAAAAGTATTTTAGCAATGTTCATAATAGATATCCAAGGATTCCAATACAAAGAGAGTGATTTTTTTATTAAGGAAATTGCAATTTTGAACATTAATACAAATTGTGTCTTTCATACGTTCGTTAAATTTCCGAATAAAATATCATGGTTCACACTGAAAGTAAAGGAATTGGTCCGAATATGGGCACCCCTTTTGTTTTTTCAATATAACAAACGAATAAATAGTCTGACGGAAGTTGCAAGTGCAATAACAAATTGTTAGCACATCTCATAATCGACTGCCAAATTGATTTTTTTAAATACTGGTTCGAAAATTTTTTATTTTTATTTAATACAAAATCGTGCATTTTTTCCAATCTGGACAGACAGCTTGGAATATGGGCCCCTATAAAATTTCATTAAAAAAACTTAAATGAAACGCTTTATTACATAAAAAGAGAAAAATAAAGAAACTCCTATGTCAAATAAATGATTATAACAAAAAAATATTTCATTTACAAAAATCACAAACGTATTGGTCCTTTTCAGCATTAGAACATTGTTCATGAGCCCACATACAACACAATAAGCACTGAATCCAAAGCTCTCCTCTAACGTCTTCTGAAAAACGTCCATCACAAAAGATACAAACCGCATCATCTGTATCAGGAGCCTCCTGACCAATCAATTCCATGTCGTTGTCATCATCTTCGGGAATGAAATTGTCTTCCTCTTCTTCTGACGAAGTTTCTTTTTCTACGACTGAAGTTCTTTTCCTTGCGCATTTGGTGTTTTGCTTTTCATCTGACTTTTCTAGAGATATATTTCTCTTTCCTCTAGCCTTTATTTGATTTGATTTTGTAACAGATGATTCTAGATCTTGTTTGTATGGGGATGATGTTATAACTTGGGATTTTGATGCTTTCGCCCACGTGTGGAGATTTTTCTTTTAACAGGAGGAACGGGCTGATTTCAAATGGACTGACCAACTTTTCTGAAGCCCTTGGTGTGGTTAATGATGAAATGTCGGAAATTTTAGAATCGTTGGACTGCAGACCTGAAGAACTAACGTTGAGAGCAGAAACACTGGGATTTTCTTGAACGGTGAGGTCGGGATCTTTTGAGCATCCTGGCTGTGGTTTGTGTTGAAGTCGGCGGTTGGAATGCTTCGAACAACCTGCTTTTGTTCATCCAGATCTATGCGATTTTCCGATGTACTGCATTTTTTCTGAGCGTTAATTTGTTCAGTGATGTAATCAGCATCAAAAAAATGGTTCTATTGGCACGGCCAGATACCTGTAACTCTGAAACCATTCACTGCAATTTCTGCCGTCTGACATTTGAGAAAAGCTCTGCCTAACAAGTCAGATAAGTCAAACTGCGTTAAAGCACGGTTATTATTTCGCACCCACAGCCTAATTTCTTCACTGTAGTGGGCCTTTAGAGCACCCATATAAGTCTTATCTAAAGGCTGTAATTTGTGAGTAGAATGGGGTGGGAGCGAGATAATTGAAACGTGATTTTCCCTTGCCAAGTTGATAACATCTAGATTACGCGTGTGGCTGTAATGCCCGTCTAAAATAAGAAGAACGGGAGAACCTTCACTTGGTTTAACAAATTTAATAAACATGTTGAACACCATTTCGTAAACAAGTTTTGCTGCACCCAGCCGCTGGGGTGTACCTCATAAACACTTCCAGGTGGTGCTCCACGCAAGAGCTGATCATTTCTGTTTTTACGCGGAAAAATCAGCATAGGTGGAATGTGCTGACCTCCTGCACTCATAGCAGCTATCATTGTCACCAGAGATGCTCTTTCTGCAGAGGTTATGGAGGCTATTTGACGCTTTCCTTTTCGTCCTATCATTTTGGTATCTTGCTAGGAACGACAGATAAGCAGTTTCGTCACGTTATATATTCTATGTGGCCCAAATTGATGTTTTTCATATTCGGCTTCCAAATTATCGAAAAATTGTGTTACATTCTCCCTGTTAAACCCTAAGGCTCTTGCAAACGAAGTGCCGGTTGGGCGACGAATGGAGAGTAGGTTATGATGTCGCCTTAGAAAAGCATCCACCCAACTACGGCCTGCAATTTCATTTTTAAATGGATGTTCTTCTTGAAAAATCATGCTCGTAAACTTACCTTAAAAAAGTTTTTAGATACCTGCGAAAACAAACACCATGATCTTTCAGACAACACTGTAATAAACACTGCCGGTAAAACAGGGATATGTTACTGATTAGGCTTGGGTTGTGATTAACCTATTACTGGGGAGATGGCGCTAGTCAGCTGTCAAATATACCTGGGGCCCATATTAAATGCAGGGCCCATATTTGGACCAGTTCCTCTACCATTGTAATCATCATCATAAGAGTAATTTATTAAATTGTGCTAAACACAATGTATATACTTTGTATTATTGGTTTGTTAAATAAAACAACATGTAATTATTTTTTGTTTTTTATTAAATATACTATTCTAAATATTCGTATGTAAATTTTTGAGCATTAAAATTGTTCCAATCAGCATCGTAGGTTTCAACTAATACAGTTGCCGGCGCCGGTGTTAATAACCTGTTTTCCAACAACTTGATTTTCCTCTTTGCTGGAGGTGTTGTTGCTATTGTTGACGGACCTGGTGCTGCTGCGGGGGAATCTTGGTATAGGCGGGTACTAAAGTTGTTATCATTCAACACCTCCACCAATACAGGTGTTGCCGTCCGTGTTAATTTAATTTTTCTCCTCTTAGCTGGAGGTGTTGCTGATGACTCTGCTGCTGCTGGGGAATCCTGGTATTTTATTTGTAAGGGGGTGGAAGGTCCTTCCAGGGCTTCTTCGTCTTCGTTTCTAAGGTTGAAGGAAAACCTTCGCATTGCCTCTTCGAAGAGCCCTAACTCTTCCTCATTTTCGGTCGCCAACCTCACATACTTCACTGGCAGATTACCCAGCTTTTTTTTCATCGTATCGCCCTTCGGCGTATACGACAAACTTAATATCACTTGGCCATTTCTCAACGAAATTTTCTTTACACCAAATCTATACATACAAAAAAAACATAAGAAAAAAAGAGTGTTACAAAAAAAAAAGCAATCTTACCTAAAAAGTTCTCTCACCACAACAAACAGCATCTCCTCAGGGAGTGCTACTGTATCCAGTAGGACGAATATAATACTTTATTGTCGGAAGTTATTAACTCGACATTGTCAATATAAACATTCAAACAAAACATGAGAACAGAAAACTTACTCTCATATGAATTAAGTGATTGGATTACTATCTGGCACGGTACGTTTGCCATGATTATGCTGTACTTGTGAATGATTGGAAGCTTATATACGTAGTAAGTGCTTAAAAATGTGCATTTTTGCAAATTAGGGAGGCATTTTTTCGAATCTAATAATGCTGATACAAATGTTTTACTGATGGATATTTATTCCACCTTTAACCTGAAATATGATGTTCTTCATCTGACACTGACAAATATTTGTATCTGGTGATAATATTAACATTAAACGACATTGATTTCATCTTAAAAAAAAAAAAAAATATGCTGACTGATGTAAATGTTTCCTGGAAGATATTTGTTTCACCTTTAACCCATTAATGGCCAAGAGTAAAAATAATTATAATTGACATAAAATTTGTATGTATATTTACTAATAACCTACATCTAAGTAATCTTTTCTGTAAAATAAGTGAATATAATATTTCCAAAATACTAAAAAATAATGTTTCGAAAACGAAACTTTGGCATAATATGTTAATTTTTTTCCGTATGTTGTATACATTATATTTTATGAAATTTCGTAAAACAAGACGAATGTAGGTGAACATTGCACTTATCGCACATATAAACACTATTTGTTTTACATAATCTACAGCGGCGTCTTTTACCCTCCGTGTGGCGAATTATATTATGACTAACTTTGTCGTAACGCACTACACTAGGTAAACTACCTTTAGATGGACGCCCTAACAACAGTTTCTTTTCGTCTCCCTGTTTGTGTTCACTTTCGCTTTCCTTTATACCGCCAATTTGAAGCAATGCCAAGACCAAGTAGGATCCAAATTCTATCTGAGACATTTGAGAGGAATTTGCGATATTGTAAATTTTCCACGCATTGAGTATTGTGGAATTTACTAAATTAGTAAATAATGGCCACCACCATTTTTTACCTCTTACTTTTACTCTATAGTTCGCAATACCATTGTCCAGTAAATCAACACCACCCATATGCTGGTTATAATCATTTATAACAATTGGCTGAGGTATTGAGCATTCTTTACGTATTTCCTATTATACGTTTACATGTACAGGTGGATGTATGTAACCATTATTAGTTGCAACAGTAACAACTGAGTTGTCATTCCATCTAGCAATAGTTACTTCAGCGTTTTTATCGTATATAGTGTCGAAATATCCTCTATCCTTTTTTTGTACTGATTTGCTGCTTTCTAAAGGGCACTTTGCTAAACGATTTTCTCTTATTGTTCCAGTAAAATAAAATCCTCTTTCTTTCGGCAAGCAAAACAGATTATAACTAGAAAAAAAAGTTGTCAAAGAACACTCTGCACTGCGATGCATTCAAAACTACAGTTAGTAAATCTAAAACAACTTTTGTTCCCAAAGGATGGTCGGATTTTTTTGCTTCGGGAGAGGAACCTCCGTAAGGTATGAATTGGTAGAGGTATCCTTCTGAACTGCAAAGGCACCAAATTTTAAAGCCAAAACGAACAGGCTTTCCTTTTATAAACATTTTGGCAGAATGTCTGCCAAAATATGGAACCATTTGCTCATCGATAGACAAATTATATGAAAATATACCAAACTGTAAATACTTTTTTTCATTTTATTAAAAATTGGTCTCACTTTGGCAAATTTATCGCTTTTGTCTAAAGCATATTATCTGCCAAGTGTAAGTTTCGTTTGATGGCTCTGAACGTATTCCTACTCATACATTTTCTAACCAGTCGACACGTTATCTAAATCCTTAGACCAGTACATGTCAGTAGCAGGAAGAGTATGGTAACCCGTAAGTATTAAAATTCCTAGAAATTGCTTCAGTTGAGCTATTGATAGAGTAAAATCATGTCGGTTATTTTGTTTCGCATATTTCATACTGAATTCAACTATTTGATTTAAAAGATCTTCGTCAAAAATAAATAAAATATTCTAAAGGTGTCTTCCCCTATCAGACGACTTATTTTCTTCTTTTGTTGTAGCTTCAGTGGACGATGGCGATGAAGAGTAACGTGGTTTGGTCTTTGACCAGCAAGGAACATACTGGTTCGTTTCTGCTTGGTTTCCCTTTCTACTGGTACCTGGCTCATTTACTACAACTGACGGGTCCTTATCACCTTCAAATTCACCAGTTGAATGTATTTCGAACGTGCCGGCAATATCTCCTAATATTTGTATTTGTGTACGTTGCCGAAACGACAAATCAAGGTAAAACTGGTCGAGAATAGTATATTCAGTATATACGCGAAACATCGTCTTCAACGAATATTGTAATTTCTTCATCCTCATTCGCCTATTTCAGACTAAAGAACGGCCAAATTCGATCTTGCCAATACGATTACCAAAACGATTTATGTTGTTAATTCAAAGAACACACCAGAGATTGAAGAGCGTGCGTCAGCTGTCGTACTCAAACGTCCTGCACCTCTCGCAGTGTTGCGGTGACGGCGATGTCCGCATGTTCTTCAAGAACTGGACCAACCTTTACAGGTCTGTGCTGATGAATAGCGCTCTCGTGGACTCACACCCACACATGGTATCTGTTCTTCGCGAGATTGTTTAAATAAATTAAATGAGCGATGACCATATTGAAAATTACAATCTATTCTCTAAAGATTGTTATTACTCTTACAATTTTTATTTCACAGCAATACATTTTCAGTTACATTTACCTTTATTAAATAGCACTATATTAATTCCTTATAGAATTGTTTGCTTCTTCTCTTATGAACTTGCTGTTCACCTTGCAATGCTAGTTTTGCAGATTGTGATAAATGCGGATTTTTAAGCTTTGTTGTAAGCTCTTCGCATGTAGAGCAGACATCTATCTGAGGTCGGCCAAATGTCAAATTAAAATTTTCATTAAAATATTTAACATAAAATTCATATTTCACATTTCCATCTGGATATTTTCTCATAAAAAGATCATACATTGTTTTGATATTAAGCCTGGCATCCAAGTACCTTATTTCATTTTTGCCATAGTGAGTAGATTTAATGGGAAATGAAGCAATGTGATCATAGATGTTTTTGCACGTTTCTCCAGAAATTACATGAGATTTAAATATTATACCCTCTTTTGTCTCGTGGGGTAATATTTTGCCGAAGTAAAGTACATATACGAAAAATACGTTTCTGGGTAACAACATGCAAATTTAAAAAAGCTTTGCGGCATACCTGGATGCGACTACTTCTGTGTAGAATGAAAAACTTGAAACTAGCCTTACGCTTTTCAATTTTTCCTCGTCGACGTTGAATGCTAAAGCACTCAATTAGACGTTGCAAATGCAGGTCTTGTTCATCCTTACTTTGCAAATCATGGAAATGATTTAACAGTGTAATCTGATCCTCTTCAGTAAGTTTACGGTAGCATCCCATTTTACAGCTAAAAAATGTTATATGTAGGTACAAAACTTTTAATTATATGTCTTTGAGGTTACCTGCATACAGGAGTTACAATGGACTTGCCTTTAACACTTTTTCCTTTACATGTAACGTATGGCTCCCCTTTCAATTTTTTCTGTTTTATAACATTGCATTTCCACTCATTAGGCTTTCTAGAACGTTTCTTTCCCTTTCGGATATTATCGGTGTCTTCGTCGTTATTTTCCATTCTAAATGCACACTCTTTCCTCAAATAACTAATTAACAGAATAGATCACTGCCACAATCTCAAAACACGTGTAATCTACTTTTTGCAGGTTATGTTAGCATATGCACAAAACTTTTCAATTAGTATTAAAAGGAACTAAGTCTGGCACTTAGTTCCTTTCTCCACCGACTAGTATTCACTAACAGCATGAAAATGAAGCAACGGTTATCGGGAGTTAGTGTATTTCATCACCAAACGAACCGCAATGTTAAAAAATATGTATAAACATGTAAATATCAAAATGGCGGTAAGGTGGAGTTAGTTCCTTTTAATACTCACCAATTCAAATATTAATTGATATACTTACATTATCGGTATTCTGCGTTTTTCCTTGGGTGAAACTCATCATTTAAAAATTGCATCGCTTTAAATGCAAACCATTTGGAATGATACAACTCACTTGTACCCATTCCAGAATGGGTAGTTGCTTGCCGACGCACCTCACGTCGATAGGAGGTTAACAAACTCTCTATTTTTTTTCTTTTTCTTTACTTCGCCTTCATCCCGGCCGAATTCATTCCCTATCTTTTTCCAAATATCTACTTTCTATTGTTGCTAATTAAGTGTTTATCACCAGGTCCCACAATACGGGATTCTCCCGATATCGTTCAATTAATTTCAAAAATAATTCTTCCGTCCACTCCACGTTATGACCGAGATATTACTAATTGCAAGTTGTATTAAAAATGTTTACGCTTAGGCGAAAAAGATATCTGACCTTTTCGTTCGCCCGTACGCAACTGAATAAACACAAATCCCGTACAGACCGGATCAAACGTCCTTTGACGTACGACACGAGAGCGAAAGGTTTCCAACGCCAAGCATAGCGTTCGATCATTTGGTCGTCCACACCGAAGCAAATCCTTTCCAAATTTGCAGCATATGTGCCTTTGCTAGAATTCGACCGTCGGTCTGGACGGGCTTTAATCTATTGCTACTGGAAGAAGGTGATAATTCACATTTGGTGTTAATAAAAAACCTATCCAAGTTGGTTTCAGCACAAATATCTTGCATTAAACAAAAACATTTGTGAGGTTTCTTATTTTTTTTTTTGTGTTAGCTTAAAAAATACTTTAGACACACTTTCCTATATTTAGAATACCTCAGCGTGGTCAGTTGTCTAGGAAATTTTTTCCTCCTTGTGGTAACACATAAGTAGTATAGCTATGAACAGTTCGAGCGGCAAAATCTCATAAGAAATAACACAGGCCTCGATCCGGCAATTTTTGTCCTCCATGGCAAATGCGCAGTAGCGTCCTAGCTTAGGTGACGTGCGCATGTGCGCGCAGGCGCAAGCATGGGGCACGGGGGCCCCGTGTGACGTCAGCCGTGCCGTCAAGCCGGCCCCCGTCAGCGGGCATCCGTGCACGGGGCCCACGAACCCCGCCAAGCCGGGCTCCGCCCGCCCACGGGCCTCCACCCCGTCAGCCGCCCCCCGCCCAGCCGGCCGACCGCCAGCCGGGCTCCGCCCCCGTCAGCCGGCCCCATCAACCGTGCGCCGTCAGCGGCTCGTGCCCCCCACCTTTATTCTGAAAAAATAAAAGTTTTAAACGAGATCAATTTTATTATTCATTGACAGACAAAGGGCTTATTAATTTATAGTTTATATTTATAATTTAGCGATCTTATCGGGGGTTGGGGGGTGCGAGCTACTAATCACTCTGCGCCACTTAAAATAGGTAAGGTCCTTTCGGTAGAACGATGCACTTTCTTCGTCTACTCCGCAGGTCAAAAGCATTGTGTTATCATTGGAGACCCGCGTCTTTCTTACACAAATTCGGATAGGCAAAAGGCCTTATTAAATTTTATCAGTTATATTATAATTAGCGATCTTATCGGGGGTGGGGGGTAGCGAAGCTACTAAATCCACCCTCTGCGCACACTTAGGTAAGTCCTTTCGGTAGAACGATGCATTTTCGTCTACTGCGCAGGTGTCAATAAGGCATTATCGGTTTTAACATATCGTGTGGCTATGTTGACCGCACACTTTTTATAAGCGCGATAAGGTTATAAATAGGTACCATTTCTATGAGTTTTAAAAATTAGTGAAGACGTGACTCCTCAACATCATTATACAATGTGAATAAGGTAAGTTGTTATTCGAAAGTATTATATTTTTACTTTTATCGAACATAATGTAAATAATTCATAGATTTTAATGATTATCTATTGATAAAATCAAGATGCGACCGCACCCATAAGAAAAGCTGCAATCAACAATTCCATAAAAAAATTTAAATATAAAACCTAAATATCATTTCAATTATAAATGTTATCATGACAATATATAAACTATGTATATTTATTTCGATAACATATTTCCTAAAAGATCTAATCAGATCTATTACACAGATGCCGAAACGACACTAATAGTTTAGAGTGATCTATAATAATTCTTTTAACTTAGAGACGTATTCTGATATATCATTTTCATCCACCACATCAGAGCAATAGTTTCAACTTACAAAACATTAAAAATAAGATGAAACTGTTATCCACACTTACCAAAACATTATTAAAAAATATGGTGAAAACAGGTAAATGAAAGAAAAATTAATTATATCTATCTATTTTATTCTAAAAAAAAATAAAATTAATTAATAATAATTAAATATGCTATTTAACATGAGGCTTACCAACATATAAAACGCTGCAACAATCAGAATTATTAATTGAAAATATAAATAAAAGAAATTCAAATCTCACCCATTCAATCCACACATTGTGGATGTGGAGGTCCCGCCAGGCTGTGAACCACAGCCTGACACCCATATACCGCATGGTACCCTCAAAAAGTTTTGTCACAGATGGGGGAGGAGGTTCCTCCTCCCCCATCACTATAATAATTTTCTATAAGTAAAATAGAGTGATATATGTGGAATATTAATATAATAAAACTGATGTACTTACTTTTGGTAGCCAAAACGCACACATCGCTCCGTATATGTTCTGTAAACAAAAAAAAAAAAAAAAAAAAAAAATCAATAAGCCACTTTTACTGTAAGATAATCTTACTCCACATTCAGGTGAAATGTAAACTAAACATTGTTGCATTTATAAAGGAAATAGAAAAAATGACGTGAAAACCTGCGGCTTCTATTTTGATTAAATGTGTGCTTTTTCAAAGCATAAAAGTATATTTCAAGTTATCAATAGTGTTCCCATATGATGTTGCTTCTCTGTTACATTTTCAGGAAAATTAAACCATAATCATCAAGAGGAAATGTAAACCGCAAACGCTGTTCTCGACGTTTATACTTAACATTACTTTCAGGATCGAGGCCTGTGTTATTTCTTATGGGATTTTGCGCTCGAACTGTCATAGCTATACTACTCACATATTCTAAACATATTATTATGTAATATTAACAGTCAAAAACCCAAAGGGATTTTTTTTCTGCGACACAGGCTTTTGACATTTACCTTTGATTCGAATATGTTTGTATTTTTTTTTCCAAAGAATGCTTTTGCTTGCCCTCAATTTTTTCTTAAACTCTTCAGATATAATATCATTTCGTTCTTCTAAATAGCTCTCTAGTTACAACCTTTCAAGTCGCCCTTTCATGGTCTCCTTAAGGTGATTAATAGTGTGTAGCAACATTATATAGATAATATACTTAAATTAATAGAAATTACACTGAACTTCTTGTTTAGAAATATTTATTTTGAAAATACAAAATATTTCATTTGATGGAAGAATAATTGACTGAATTTTAAGATGGAAACCTCATTATTATGGTGAAGAGATTTACTAAATTGTCGATCTGAAACTACGACATCTTTCTATATAGCGGGGGTAAGTAAGGCATTCCGGAGGAGGTGATTGTAAATTGTAATGAGGGGAGGAAAATTGTTGTGAGTCAAGAACTTGCTACGCCTTTCCAGTCACTTCGGAAATCCGCAAACCTAAAGCGACCCTCTACTTAAACCGACCTACCTGCTAAACTTAAACCGGAAACTTATTGGCGTGGTCTCTGGGGGATAAAAAAAAACAGGCGCTTTCGTGGCCGCTATGCCCAGTCGGAGACGGCCGTTCAGGTCCTTGAAGTGACACAGCTCGCGGCAGGAGACTGCTGACTGGAATGGCGCCACCACAAACACACAAAAGCCCTTAGTTAACCCTGAACGTGGGATAACAGGGTTGCATTCACAGACTCACGTTGCCGATCAAAATAGGTAAACGCTTAGGGAAAACGTCGGTTCACGTAAACCACCATAGGTGTAGAGATACACTTGAATAGATGTAACAATGGTCGTTTAATGATTTTAAAAAAACAAAATACAAAGTAAAGCGTAGAAAGCCGGAGAATATGATTGAGTTAATAAAATTGTATGCAAAGTAGCATAAAAAAAAAGAAAATATGTAAATGAGCCGAGTACACAGTAATGTCTTACGGTATCTCGAAAATGTTATAGTAAATTAACAATAACAAAAAAAGGTGACACTTGTAAATGAACCCTTGGCACAACACCACGGGAGGTGCAGATACATTGACCAGTACGTGTAATACCGGTGGTGAAAATAATTATTACAAACCGTATTATTGCTTTTTCCCCTCAAGATCTTGATGGTTCACAAAGTAACCTGGTACAGAGGTTGTACAGAACAATTCAGAAATGTGGCTAAGAGTGTTTCTATGCCAGGTTTAACTTACAGAATAAGCGTTTCGGAATAAAAATAAAAATATACAAATTGAAATTTAAAATAATTAATAAATGGAAAATAGTGAAATTATTAATTAACTAAGCTTGCTTAAGAAGCTGAAAGATTGGCAAACATTTTCCCAGTGAAAGTTAAAATGATTAAAACTACGTATGGAAAGTTTACTAATAATTACTTAAACTTACTAACTCGTTCATAAATTCCAAGTGAAATTTTATATAATTAATAATTCAAAATTCGGTAAACATTTACGATTTAACAGTAATGCCAGTAAGGTACCTCTGGTCGCGGAGAAAGGACGGCGATATCCGGTCGCTTCGACGGTCTCGAACAGCTGAGCGAGGCCGATCGCTCTTGCGGATGGTAGAGAGAGATAGAGAGTCGGACTGCCGCAATCGGTCGCTGAATTTCGCCCAGAGGCGAAAAAAAAGGTATTTCGTCAGTAGTAGCCCTCCACGAAAACTCTAATCGCAATCGTAAGATAAGAGGAAAAGAAATTCACATACCTGACTTTTCAATCAGAGTTTCCTAAAATTTCAAACACATGTCGGCGTAGTTCTTTACAAAATAAGGCGGAAAAATTCCGTAACAAGGAAAAACTTCCACAGAGCACGCTCACTTGAGCCCAGTACAATTAAATTCCGTAGGGAAAAATCTTAGCCGCCTTGATAAAATGGCGAAAACCTTCCACGAGGTATAAAGTATGATCTTTTCCACTACACGAACTACACCCATTTTCTATTCAACGTGCACAACTTAAAAGAGACCGAGATAACGGCGCAAGGAAACTCCTTACCTTCTAGAAGAACTTTTTTCCCAGAAACGTAATACACCTCGACCTTTGGCGACACCTTTTGAACTTAGTGCGGAAACATAAAATATTTATATCGATAAATGAAGACTTTACCGCTGCGGAAATATATAAAAAAAAATGACGATAAATCATAAAGAGAAATAAAATAATGAACTGGGATGAACAAAGTCGGGAATCCAGCCTCATTAACCGTTACGATTTTGAATTTAAATGATAAGGCAAGGTACGCAACTACGTATGTATACGAGACGTGAGGGTTGCGTACAGGTGAATTAATGCAGAAAATAAATTTACACGTAACAAACTTGGTGAAGGATAAATGAGAGACACGTGTTGTTTGAGAAAATTTACGATCTACTGATGACGCGTGAGGTAGCACCATGACTGTTGATTGATTTTCTGTTATTTGTTTCAAGCTCTCGAATAACATCAAAAATTTTAGTTTTTCCTTCGTTTAGAAATAGCGGATTCAGAGCTTTCAAAGTATGTGAGATTCCATTTAAATATGAATCAATTGGGTGAAGCCGCACAAAGGAAGATTTCTTCTGTGTTTCATTTTTATTTCCTCTAGTATGAAAGACATAAGCTGAGATGGGAGACTATTATCATATGCGCAAATCATTTTCGTCTTTGGGTCCGTGAACTTAACGAATGAATCCTTCTTTATGTTACTAATGATAGACGTATTCACTTGAAGCTTCTATTGTTCATTTTCACCGTTTTCATTAAATGTATCAATTTGGATAACTTCCAAAGTACAGTCGCTGACATTATTATTTAGCAATCGAACGAATGTCTCCACGCTTTGATGGTGCTAAATATTGATGTCGGTGACTGTACATTCATCATCCTCTTCGTATGATCTTGCGAGACNCCTTTTTGAACTTAGTGCGCGAAACATAAAATATATATTTCGATAAAACTTAAGACTTTATGCCTGGTGCGGAAATATATAAAAAGAATAGACGACTAAATCATAAAGAGAAATAAAATAATGAACTGGATGAACACAAGTCGGGCAATCACACCTCATTAACCGTTACGCATTTTGAACTTTTAAATGATAAGGCAAGGTACGCAACTACGTATGTATACAGACCGGTGAGGGGTTGCATACAGGTGAATTAATGGCAGAAAATAAATTTACACGTAACAGCACATTTATGTACATTACTCCTGAAAATTTGTTATTAAGATGATAAATAAAGTTTTTTTACTATTGTTTATAAAAACGAGACTTTGGGGTATATTAATTTTTTACTTTTAAATTTTCTATAGTTTAATGCAAGAAATGATTTAGGATTATGTCCCTGAAATAATACCATTAAAAGGCGTTTTCTCGAATCTTATAATGCACTTAAATACTAAGACTTAAACTATATTTAAATAATAAAACTAGATGCATCGGCGCATCTTCGCCCAGCGAAGAAGGGCATTTAGAATGTGCTGTACGTTTTAAGTAGTTCTTCTTCTTTTTTTGTTTTGTTTGTTACTTTTGGAGACCCTGTATAGTCGAAAATATGTTAGGTATTGTGGCAGTATTAATTCTGTACAACTTTTGTAGAAAGATTTGTTCCTAAAAGCAAAAATAGAGCTTAGTGAAAAAACCCAATCTTTCTGAAACACCCGTATAATTGAAAATATTTATGTTATGCCAGCATTCAATTCTATAAGACTTTTGTAAAAAAGATTTTTTTCTTAACAACAAAAGATAAAGCTTTAATAAAGACTCAATATTCGTGACACACCTGTGTAGTGGAAAATATTGTTAACTTATGCAGCATTGAATTCTGTACACTTTTGTAGAAAAGGTTTTTTCCTAAAAGCGAAAATCCAAGCTATAGTGATGGAAAACCCAGTCTTTCCTGAACACTCTGTATATTTTATATATGTTTAGGTTATGCAGCATTCAATTCTAATAAAACTTTTGTAGAAACACTTCCTTCCTAAAGCAAAAATAGAGCTGAAATCAAAAATCTATCCCTTTCCCTATTCTCTTATTCCTTATTGGCGTTTTCATTGTCTATTTTCCAATTTCTTTTATAACATCCCATAAGTTACAGCTTTAAAAAAATAGTTGACGATTTTTCCTATAGTTTATTTTTCAGTTTTTCCCTATTCCCTTTTAATCATTTTTGTTTTCGCTTTTTCCTATCTCTATCCCTTTTCCTATTCCTTTTCTTATCCCTTCCCTAGTCCCTTTCCCTATTCCTTTCTCTATTCCCTCCCTTATTCCCTATTCTCTTTCCATACTCCCTTTCCCTATTCCCTCTCTCTAATTCCCTATTCCTTTTCCGTATCCCATTCCCTTTCCCGATCCTTTCCCTTTCTTATCCCTTCCTCTATTCTATTTACCCATTCTCGTTCCTACTCTTATTCTTTATTCATTTCTTTATCCAGGACCCCTATTCCATTCCTTATTTCCTTTCCTATTCTTTTCTTATTCGCTTCCCCTATTCCCTTTCCCTGTTTACTTTCCTATTCCCCTCCTATTTCCTTATCATATTTCATTTTCCTATTCCCTTTATCTATTCATTTCCTATTCCGATTCCCTTTCCCCATTCTCTTTTCCATTCCCTTTCCCTATTCAGTTTCCCTTTCCCATTCCTTTTTATTCCCTTTCCCTCTCCGTATTCCCTTTACCCATCTCGTTCCCTATTTCTCATTCTCCTACTGCCTTTATGTATCCCTTCTCTGTTCCCTATAACCTTTCCCCATTTCATTCGCTATTCCCTATTCCTTCTCTATTCCCTTTCTCTATTCCCATTTCCATTCCCTTTCCCCATTCCCCATTTCCTTTGCTTTCACTATTGCCTTACTCTTTTTCCCTTTCCCTACTCTCTTTTTTCCTTATTGCAGTTTTATTCTCTATTTTCCCCTATTTCCTTTTATAACATCCCAAAGTTGCAGCTTTTAAAAAATAGTTGGCGATTTTCCCTATATTTCAATTTTCTTCCCATTTTATCGTCATTTTATTTTTGTTTTTGTATTTTTTTTTGCGCAGCATCTAGTCATTTTTTAATAATATTCCTCCATTTTAGTCGCGTCATCGTGTTTTGATTCTATATATATTAAAATATTCTAAACATCAATCTACATAAAATAAATGTTCTTCTGTATATTTATTGGCCCAATAATATATAATCAATGTATTGCAATCGATAAGTACAACATAAAAAAGTACGATAAAAAAAAAACTGACCCGCCGTGAGTCGAACCCGCAACTTCCGATAACAAATCTCTTGTCGCACGCCGATCCCTCTAGGCTAAAAATGCACCCACATATAAATTAAAATATGACAGTGACTGACAGTTCAATTTATTGTTACAATACTTCAGATATTTCAGCTTACGTTACGTATGTGCAATGATTATAAGATGTCTCAGTATTCTTATTTAATTGATAAACATCGCGAAGACACCACCTACCTAAAAATTTTCGCCATTGTCCGGTAATAGCGTATCTTTGCGTATAATGGCGGCAAAGGACGCTGCCATTTCCGCAAGTATTTTGCAATATTTTGGGTACCTCGCGCGTTAGTTCTCGATACAACAGGGCTTCATCACCTATATCCAGTCATTTTACCATCTTTCCGCATTATCTACGCGCCTCTCTCCCTTCCGAAATCATCTCGATAATTTGGAACATGAGCGTCCCGTAATTTGACATTTCCATTGGAATTTTTCAATACTGTATCTAAAAACTGAAAATAATCACACATTCACAAACATACCTGAAGCGCCCCGTGTATCACTGTTATGTGACACCTTTTAACCCACGAACTGAGCCGTAAACGAAAATAAAATGTACCTCGTATTATTCCATATTGAACATATGGTATGGTTATTAGACTATTAGCTCCATCGTGAAATGACTATATTTCGCGAATTAAATCGGCATATTCACCTTTCCAACCTTCCCTGTTATAAGCTCAATAACGTTTGTCGAACCACTTTGTCATCTTAAACAACTTGCTCGGAGTAAACATCTTTACCCCAAAAACACGTCGCCACTGATTATGTAGGGTTAGCGGCCATTTGCCGAACGCGCCTTCAAACGACTTCTGTCAAATCTGACAGGCGTCCCCTGCAAACATTATCCTATATTAATCGTTTAATTTTGAAGAAAATTTTCCGTTTCCTGTCCTATCTTAGCGTTCGAATTGTAAGATGAAACATGAGAGAGCCGTTCCGACAACAATTTCATACCTGGATACGGTGTTTGAGCCGGTATTGGTGCCACAAAAATCAGGCGTCACTGGCACAATTAACGATTTCGGCCAGAGATGAGAAGCGATAAATTGACTCATATTGAGAGAAATTTCGCGTTTCCATTCCATTTAGGTTCCATACTGTAAAACGAAGGATACAGGAAGCCGTTTCAAAAATAATTTCGCACCACGTTACGGTTTTCTGTGCCGATATTCTGCGTGACAAATTGGCGCTATTGGTTTCGCATCTTTCTCGCACCTCGCTCAATAATTTCACTAAAAACAGTATAATTATTATCAAAAACATATCTAAGCGTGTATCACGAAGCTCATTTTATCCTTCAACTCGCGTTAAATTACTTCGAATCGCTATTATCGCTACCCCATATATCGGTTTAGGTTAAGAAATTAATACCACCACAAATGACAATATTTCTCGAATTATTGCACATTTTTCCATATACTGACGAATCATACAGGCTCCCAACATCTCTCTGATCACGTTTCGACACTTTATGTGTCCCTCGTACGCCCATTTACGTTCGAATTCGTTTATTGCATTTCACCGTGTGACAGCGGCCACTGACATCTGACCAAACTCGCCAAAATTCCAAGTCCATCTCCCCTAAAACGCACCTCTATAAATCGGGTCTTTTTGAGAAAATTAAGCCGTCTGGACCCCATCTTAAGGTTCAATCGGTAAGAGGAAACATGCGAGAAGCCTATTCCACAATAAATCCACTTCCAAATATTACCTATACTTTGTAGCGATCGCGCGAAATCGCCCAACTTTGACAACGCGAAATCTGTCGTTGGCCGCCAGTTTGACATTTCTCGGTCTCCAGTGCCGTTCGCCGCAAAAATCTAAACTCTTATCGAATTTTCACGTTCTACACACATTTTACCGATACTTCTCGATACGCCTACCATGGGGGGACGGCTCGTCCCCATCTATACGTTACGCGTTCGCTTCGCGACCGCCACCCCTTCTCGAGCCTTTAGCGCCGCAAGTCGTCGGTGGGCTCTTACACACCTCGAATAGGGCGACGCCTATGGTGTGCGACAGAGAGTAGACAAAAACAGGCTGATCAAGTTTTATTATTATTAACTAGAAGCTGCGCTTCTAGTCAGTGAAGAAGGTGGTACTTGAGGAAGGTGGTTACTTGAGGAAGGTGGTTTCTTGAAGTCGGTCCCCATTCGAGAGAAGTTGCCACTTTTACAATGTGCAATACGTTTTAAGTGTAGTTTTCTTTTGTTTTTACTTTTGAACACCCTGTATAGTCGAAACTATGTTTAGGGTATGCAGCAATCTGCACAACTTTTGTCAAAAAGTTTCTTTTCCTAAAACTCAGTCTTTTTGAACACCCGGTATATTTGAAAATATTTTTAGCTTATGCAGCATTCAATTCTATAACACTTTTATAGAAAAGATTTGTTCCCAAATGCAAAAATAGAGCTATAATGAAAAAAAATCCAATCTTCCTGAACACTCTGTAGATTTAAAAATATTTCTAGCTGATGCAGCATTCAATTCTATAACACTTTGGTAGAAAAGATTTGTTCCCAAACGCAAAAATAGAGCTATAATGAAGAAATCCAATCTTCCTGAACACTCTGTAGATTTAAAAATATTTTTAGCCTATGCAGCATTAAATTCTATAACACTTTTATAGAAAAGATTGTTCCCAAACGCAAAAATAGAGCTATAATGAAAAAATCCAATCTCCCTGAACACTCTGTAGATTTAAAAATATTTTTAGCTTATGCAGCATTCAATTCTATAACACTTTGGTAGAAAAGATTTGTTCCCAAACGCAAAAATAGAGCTATAATGAAAAAAATCCAATCTTCCTGAACACCCGGTATTTTTGAAAATATTTTTAGCTTATGCAGCATCCAATTCTATAACATCCCTGAAGAAAAAAAATTTCCTAAACGCAAAAATAGAGCTACAAAGAAAAAAATCCAATCTTCCTGAACACCCGGTATTTTTGAAAATATTTTTAACTTATGCAGCATCCAATTCTATAACATCCCTGAAGAAAAAAAAATTCCTAAACGCAAAAATAGAGCTATAATGAAAAAATCCAATCTTCCTAAACAGCCGGTATATTTGAAAATATTTTTAACTTATGCAGCATCCAATTCTATAACATCCCTGATGAAAAAAAAATTCCTAAACGCAAAAATAGAGCTATAATGAAAAAAATGCAATCTTCCTGAACACCCGGTATTTTTGAAAATATTTTTAACTTATGCAGCATCCAATTCTATAACATCCCTGAAGAAAAAAAAATTCCTAAACGCAAAAATAGAGCTATAATGAAAAAACCCAGTCTTACTGAACACCCGGTATTTCCTAAAAGCAAAAATAGAACTGAAATCAAATTCTATTTCCTTTCCCTATTCTCTTTTTCGCTATTGCGTTTTCCTTGTCTATTTTCCCTATTTCCTTTTTTATAATATCCCATAAGTTACAACTTTAAAAAAATTAGTTGACGATTTTCCCTATATTTCAATTTTCTTCCCATTTTATCCGCTATTTTATTTTTCCAAAGAATATCATCATTGAATTCTGTACAACTTTTGTAGGAACCATTTTTTCCTAAAGTAAAAATAGAGCTATAATGAAAAAACCCAGTCTTCCAGAACACCCGGTATATTTTGAAATAAGTTTAGGTTACACAGCATTAAATTCTATAAAACTTTTGCAGAAAAGACTTTTTCGTAAAGGCAAAAATAGACCTTTAATCAGAGAGCCAGTGTTCGGGAACAGCTGTACTCTAATATATTTTTAGGTTATGCGGCATTAAATTATAGAAACTTTTGTAGATAAGACTTCTTTCCTGAAAGCAAAAAATAGAGCTGTAATCAAATTCTATTCCTTTCCCTACTCTCTTTTTCGTTATTGCGTTTTCCTTGTCTATTTTCCCTATTTCCCTCTATAATATCCCAATAAGTTACAATTTTTAAAAAAATAATTGACGATTTTTCCCTATATTTCAATTTTCCTCCCATTTTATTCCGTCATTTTTTTTTCCAAACAATATTATCAGCATCAAATGCAATGGTATGATACAATGTCATTAATATCTATTTATATTGCATTGTTCAAAATGTAATTACGATGGCGCTACACACATACACCACACACACACACTTTATGGTTAGACAATGAATTTGACATAAATCCCATTCAGAGCCATCTACGAACATTTAAACCTAAAGCTACTTAGATTGTTCTACAAAAAGTTCTTCATATCTCAAAATCTACTAAAGATAGATATAGGGAGTGCTAATACAAAATGATAGGATACAGGGTGTTCTATTTAAGAAAATTGAGTTTTCTGCATTCGAAAATATGTCACTTTGTTACTCAGTTTTGAACACTCTGTATATTAGAATGCGAAGTGTGCGTACCATTTCGTAGAGCTATATCTGCATTCATAACATAGCAAATTTGGAGTCTCTATTTGCGGTATTAACCGAGATATTAATTTCTCAATGATGCAATGATTATGACTTAAAAAAAAAGAAAAAACTTAAATAACTCAAAACGGCAACATGTAGCTATAGCAATAGCTAAGGAAGACTGTCATATTTATGACCGTAGAATCCAAAAATGTAAAGAAAATTATATCATTCTATTTAAAATAACAAAGTTGACGTCCATTTCCGGTCAACCGGAAGTGATATTTTGGTTAAAGTATTTTACATTTATAGTTTCAATCGAACAGATGATGGTGCCAAAATCTCAAATATAAGTAAATAGTAGAACATCATAATCTTTTAATGAACCACTTACGTGGAATGCCATGTTATATATATATGATTAATGCGATTGTATGAACAATTAAAAGATGGTATTTAATTTTAAAGGGATTGTTGAATCTATTTCAAATTATATGAGAATTCTAATAAATATATTACTTGATCGTTAATAAATTGTACATATTTTTTAATGAAGGTTTTATTTTAATTTGATTTAATTGTGAATTTAATTTGTTT
This sequence comes from Protaetia brevitarsis, assembly GCA_004143645.1. Lineage (NCBI taxonomy): Eukaryota > Metazoa > Arthropoda > Insecta > Coleoptera > Scarabaeidae > Protaetia > Protaetia brevitarsis. Next base: position 1,759,125 of record RXPK01000084.1, on the reverse strand, counting down.
GATATCGGTATTAATGAAGTATTAGTTGGCAGCAATCTTTTTATAAAAAAAATTCTCGCGATATCGTTTCTATTTTTTTTTCCCCTTACTTCCAAACAATATTATCAGCATCAAATTCAACGATCCAAGCACCCACAATTGTCTGTTGCAAAATATTATTTTTAAAAATAATATTCCTCCATTTTCGTCGCGCCATCTTGTTTTTGATTCTATATTCGCAAATAGTGGTTCAAAAAAATCGCATAAGTCACGAACTTTAAAAAAAAAATTATACGCGCTTCTATATTTCAAAATTCTCTCCCCCATATTGCGTCCGCCATTTTGTTTTTCCAAAAATTAATATCAGAATCAAATTTAGCCACCTCAAAAACGCTTGCGTACGAATATTTGTTGCAAAATGTCTCGTATATTTCAAAATTTTCTCTCCTATATTCAATCCGCCATTTTATTTTGCTTAAACTATTGTCAGAATTGAATTCAGCAACCACAAAACCCCTTCAAACATTTGTTAAAAAATAATTCATGCTTTTGTATTTTTTGGACGCATTTTTTCGACATTTGGCACCATTGTGTGGCGCACCAAAATATTCTGGACATCAATGTACATAAAATAAATGTTTTTTGTATATTTATTGGCTTCAATAATAAATAATCATGTCTTGCAACCGTAAAGCACAATTATAAAAAAAGGTACGATTAAAAAAAAAAAAATTTGCCACGTCCGCGATTCGAACCCGGCACCGTCGGTCGACGAAGTGCGTTTGTCGTACACGGAACCCGCTGAGCTAAATGCATCTATACTTTTTGTATAATAAAATAAAAATTAAAGCATGGCAATGACTGACAGTTCAATTTATTTTACACTATTTTAGATATTTTAGCTATGTTACGTGTGTGCAATGACTATAAGATCTCTCACTGTTCTTATTTAATTAATAAACATCGCGAAAACACCACTTACTTGCCCTTTTTCGTTATTGTCCGGTAATGCCGTATCGGCAAAAAGACGCTGCCTTTACCGCAAGTATTTTGCAATATTTTGGGTACCTGCCCGTAATTTTCGTTATCGCAGAGCTTCATCACCTATATCCATTCATTTTACTATCTTTTTCCGCATATCTACGCGCCTCTCTTCTTCCGAAATCGTTCGCGATAATTTGAGAATATGAGCGTCCCATAATTTGACATTTCTCTTGAAATTTTATTCAATAATCTATCTATAAAACTGAAAATAATCACTTTCACAAACATTCCTGAGCGCGTATTACGAAAGTTATTTCACCTTTTAATCGACGAACTAAGCTGTAAACGAAAATAAAGCTACCTCAAATTGTCCAAATCGGCATGTTAGGTTAGACGATCAGCTCTATCTGAAACTAACAATTTTTCGCGAATTATTCGGCATCTTCCCTTTCAACCTTCCAGCTGTATAATGCATAACGTTTCTCAAATCACATTTCGACTTCTTACACTTGCCTTGGAGTACATCTTTACCCCAAAAACACGTCGCACTGAATTATGTAGGTTTTAGCGGCCATTTCCCGAACGTACTTCAACGACTTCTGTCAAATTTGACAGGTGTCCCCTGCAAACATATCTATTTTAATCGTTTAATTTTGAAACAAATTTCGCGTTCCTGCCCTATTTTAGGGTTCGAATTGTAAGATGAAACATGAAAGAAGCGGTTCCGACAATAATTTCATACCTGGATACGGTTTTTGAGCCAGTGTCGATGCCACAAAATCGCACGTCACTCGCACAATTAACGATCTCAGCCAGATATGAGAAGCGATAAATTGACTCATATTGAGAAGAAATTTTCGCGTTTCCACTCCATTTTAGGGTTCAAACTGTTAAACGAAGGATACATGAAGCCGTTTCAAAAATAATTTCGCACCACGTTACGGTTTCTGAGCCGCTATTGGCGCGACAAATGTGCGCTTTTGGTTTGGCATCTTACTTGATCCTGGCTCAATAATTTCGCTAAAAATTGCACAATCATAATCACAAACATATCTGAGCGTGTATTACAAACCTTTTCTACTTCTACTAGTTAACTTATATTTACCTCGAATCGCTATTATTATCACCCAAATAATCGGTCAGGTTAGAGCAAATCAGTACCATCACAAATGACAATATTCCTCGAAATATTCCACATTTTTCCATATGCTTGCGATTCATTCAGGCTTTTAACATCTCTCTGATCACGTTACGACTCATTACGTGTCCCTGGTATGGCCATTTACGCTCGAAATCGTCCCTCAAAGTTCGCGACATTTCACCGCGTGACAGCGGCATCTGACATCCCACGAAACCCGCCATAATTCCAAACTCATCGCCGGCAAAACACACCTATATAAATCGGCTTTTTTGGGAAAAATTTCGCGTCTCGACCCCATTTTAGGGTTCGATCGGCAAGAGGAAACATGTGAGAAACTTTTTCGACATTAACCGCACTCTCAAATAAATCTTAGCTCGCAGCGAACATACGAAATTGGCCCAACTTTGACAATGCCAAATCGTCGAAATCGCCAAGTGAACATTTCTCGGTCTTCAGCGACGTTCGCCTAATCTGCCACCATCGCGATTTTACATTTCCGCGAATTTTCTCCCCTTGACCTATTTTTAACTATTAATTTCCATACGCCTATTCCCGTGCCATCCCCGCTACCCCTTTACCCATCTATTATTTCCCTTTTAATCCGTTTCTCCGTGCACGGTTAGTCCGCCAAACTTTTTCACGTCCGATTTACACGCGCGAGATAGGGCGACGCCTATGGAAAACGCCCCCTGTCGGAAGGAATGCCAGGAGCAAACTTTAGTATATTATAATAGAAGCTGCGCTTCTAGTCAGTGAAGAAGGTGGTACTTGAGGAAGGTGGTTACTTGAGGAAGTGGTTCTTGAAGTCAGTCCCCATTCGAAAGAAGTTGCCCACTTTTACAATGTGCAATACGTTTTAAGTGTAGTTTTCTTTGTTTTTACTTTGGGAACACCCTGTATAGTCGAAACTATGTTTTAGGGTATGCAGCAATCTGCACAACTTTTGTCAAAAAGTTTCTTTTCCTAAAACTCAGTCTTTTTGAACACCCGGTATTATTTGAAAATATTTTTAGCTAATGCAGCATTCAATTCTATAAACACTTTTATAGAAAAGATTTGTTCCCAAACGCAAAAATAGACTATAATGAAAAAAAATCCAATCTTCCTGAACACTCTGTAGATTAACAATATTTTTAGCCTTATGCAGCATTCAATTCTATAACACTTGGTAGAAAAGATTTGTTCCCAAAACGCAAAAATAGAGCTATAATGAAAAAATCCAATCTTCCTGAACACTCTGTAGATTTAAAAATATTTTTAGCTTATGCAGCGTTCAATTCTATAACACTTTTGTAGAAAGATTTGTTCCAAACGCAAAAATAGAGCTATAATGAAAAAAATTCCAATCTTCCTGAACACTCTGTAGATTTAAAATATTTTTAGCTTATGCAGCATTCATTCTATAACACTTTTGTAGAAAAGATTTTGTTCCCAACCGCAAAAAATAGAGCTATAATGAAAAAATCCAATCTTCCTGAACACCCGGTATATTTGAAAATATTTTTAGCTTATGCAGCATCCAGTTCTATAACACTCTTGAAGAAAAAAAATTTCCTACACGCAAAAATAGAGCTATAATGAAAAAAATCCAATCTTCCTGAACACCTGGTATTTTTGAAAATATTTTTAACTTATGCAGCATCCAATTCTATAACATCCCTGAAGAAGAAAAATTTCCTAAACGCAAAAATAGAGCTATAAAGAAAAAAATCCAATCTTCCTGAACACCCGGTATTTTTGAACATATTTTAACTTATGCAGCATCCAATTCTATAACATCCCTGAAGAAAAAAAAATTCCTAAACGCAAAAATAGAGCTATAATGAAAAAAATCCAATCTTCCTGAACACCTGGTATTTTTGAAAATATTTTTAACTTATGCAGCATCCAATTTTATAACATCCCTGAAGAAAAAAAATTCCTACACGCAAAAATAGAGCTGTAATGAAAAAATCCAATCTTCCTGAACACCCGGTATTTTTGAAAATATTTTTAACTTATGCAGCATCCAATTTTATAACATCCCTGAAGAAAAAAAAATTCCTACACGCAAAAATAGAGCTATAATGAAAAAATCCAATCTTCCTGAACACTCTGTAGATTTAAAAGTATTTTTAGCTTATGCAGCATTCAATTCTATAACACTTTTGTAGAAAAGATTTGTTCCCAAACGCAAAAATGGAGCTATAATGAAAAAACCCAGTCTTCCTGAACACCCTGTGTAGTGGAAAATATTGTTAACTTATGCAGCATTCAATTCTATAACATCCCTGAAGAAAAAAAAATCCTAAACGCAAAAAATAGAGCTATAATGAAAAAATCCAATCTTCCTGAACACTCTGTAGATTTAAAAGTATTTTTAGCTTATGCAGCATTCAATTCTATAACACTCTTGTAGAAAAGATTTTTTTCTTAAAGCAAAAATAAAGCTATAATCAAAGACTCAATCTTCGTGAACACTCTGTGTAGTGGAAAATATTGTTAACTTATGCAGCATTGAATTCTGTACAACTTTTGAACAAATGATTTTTTCTTAAAAGTAAAAATAGAGCTATAATGAAAAAACCCAGTCTTCCCGAACACCCGGTATATTTTAAAATAAGTTTAGGTTACACAGCATTAAATTCTATAAAACTTTTGCAGAAAAGACTTTTTCGTAAAAGCCAAAAATAGAGCTTTAATCAGAGAGCCAGTGTTCGGGAACAGCTGTATCCAAATATATTTTTAGGTTATGCGGCATTAAATTATAGAAAACTTTTTGTACATAAGACTTCTTTCCTGAAAGCAAAAATAGAGCTGTAATCAAATTCTATTCCCTTTCCCTGTTCTCTTTTTCGTTATTGCGTTTTCCTTGTCTATTTTCCCTATTTCCCTTTTATAATATCCAATAAGTTACAATTTTTAAAAAATAATTGACGATTTTCCCTATATTTCAATTTTCTTCCCATTTTATCCGTCATTTTATTTTTCCAAACAATATTATCAGCATCAAATACAATGGTATGATACAATGTCATTAATATCTATTTATATTGCATTGTTCAAAAATGTTAATTACGATGGCATACACACATACACACACACACACACTTATGGTTAGACAATGAATTTGACATAAAATCCCATTCAGAGCCCATCTAAGAACATTTTAAACCTAAAAGCTACTTAGATTGTTTCTACAAAAAGTTCTTCATATCTCAAAATCTATTAAAGATAGATATAGGAGTGCTAATACAAAATGATAGGGATGATGTTTACCTCCAATTCGAATTAAAATACAGGTGTTCTATTTAAGAAAATTGAGTTTTCTGCATTCGAAAATATGTCACTTTGTTACTCAGTTTTGAACACTCTGTATATTAGAATGCGGAGTGTGCGTACCATTTCGTTAGAGCTATATCTGCATTCATAACATAGCAAATTTGGAGTCTCTATTTGCGTATTAACCGAGATATTAATTTCTCAATGATGCAATGATTATGACTTAAAAAAAATGAAAAACTTAAATAACTCAAAAACGGCAACATGTAGCTATAGGAATAGCTAAGGAAGACTGTCATATTTATGACCGTAGAATCCAAAAATGTAAAGAAAATTATATCATTCTATTTAAAATAACAAAGTTGACGTCCATTTCCGGTCAACCGGAAGTGATATTTTGGTTAAAGTATTTTACATTTATAGTTTCAATCGAACAGATGATGGTGCCAAAATCTCAAATATAAGTAAATAGTAGAACATCATAAACTTTAATGAACCACTTACGTGGAATGCCATGTATATAATATATGATTAATGCGATTGTATGAACAATTAAAAGATGGTATTTAATTTTAAAGGGGTTGTTGAATCTATTTCAAATTATATGAGAATTCTAATAAATATATTATTTGATCGTTAATAAATTGTACATATTTTTTAATGAAGGTTTTATTTTAATTTGATTTAATTGTGAATTTAATTTGTTTGATATCGGTATTAATGAAGTATTAGTTGGCAGCAATCTTTTTATAAAAAAAATTCTCGCGATATCGTTTCTATTTTTTTTTCCCCTTACTTCCAAACAATATTATCAGCATCAAATGCAACGATCCAAGCACCCACAAATGTGTGTTGCAAATTTTTAAAAATAATATTCCTCCATTTTAGTCGCGCCATCTTGTTTTTGATTCTATATTCGCAAATAGTGGTTCAAAAAAATCGCATAAGTCACGAACTTTAAAAAAAAAAATTGCGCTTCTATATTTCAAATTCTCTCCCCCATATTGTGTCCGCCATTTTGTTTTTCCAAAAATTAATATCAGAATCAAATTTAGCGACCTCAAAAACGCTTGCGTACGAATATTTGTTGCAAAATGTCTCGTATATTTCAAAATTTTCTCTCCTATATTCAATCCGCCATTTTATTTTGCTAAAACATATTGTCAGAATTGAATTCAGCAACCACAAAACCCCTTCAAACATTTGTTAGAAATAATTCATGCTTTTGTATTTTTTGGACGCATTTTTTCGACATTTGGCACCATTGTGTGGCGCACCAAAATATTCTGGACATCAATGTACATAAAATAAATGTTTTTTTTGTATATTTATTGGCTTCAATAATAAATAATCATGTCTTGCAACCGTAAAGCACAATTATAAAAAAAGGTACGATTAAAAAAAAAACTTGCCACGTCCGCGATTCGAACCCGGCACCGTCGGTCGACGAAGTGCGTTTGTCGTACACGGAACCCGCTGAGCTAAATGCATCTATACTTTTTGTATAATAAAATAAAAATTAAAGCATGGCAATGACTGACAGTTCAATTTATTTTACACTATTTTAGATATTTTATTTTTATGTTACGTGTGGCACAAAAGGGCACAAAAATATTTGATTGCGTAAATTATAAAGTATTTACAAAAATTTTGCGCTATAGCTTTTTAAATAATGAGTTTAAAAAAAAAATGTTCATGACATAAAACTGACTAGTAGAATACGACAGAGTGATTAGTTTTCGCGAAGTCCACATTTTGCGATTTCAGCCCAATTTGGGGCGGTACGACCTTGTAACCACGTGCATTTAACCACCTAGCCATGCGATGATACAATAATAAGTGCAATTCGAGGTTGCGGTGCTTCACTTACTGCATAAAAGGATCGATAGCTAACTAAATATAAATTATTCAGCAAATTTCAGTATGGCTTCAGACAAAGTCATTTCACCGAATTAGGAACTATCACCCCAACTGAATTTATCCACAGCCAACATGACCCAGGCTCTAAAGCAGCAGTTGCCTCTTTTAACATCTCTTCTGCTTTATATACCGCCAACAAGGAAATGATCCATTATAAGTTGGAAATAACTGGTATCTGTGGTCAACCTTTTCATTTGCCTACATCATTTCTTAGTAGAAGCAATTATATTCATTGAATATTGATTTGGGCATGGTGCAGAATTTGGTTCCAGGACCCCTTTTCTTCATACGCTTTATGAACGATTACTGTATCAGCAAGGCATGAAACTGAACTACATCGAAAATTGTGTATCGAAAGTTCTAATTCAGTGACTGGTTTCAAAAGAGCAACTTTTTACTGAATCTTTAAAAAAAACTAAAGGCGCTAATATTTGTGCAAAAATCTCTCCCGACTGACAACTTCGAAAATCCTGTTAAGTTCTTAGAATTCTTTACGGACTCTAAAATATCTTTGCAAAATTACGTTGTCCACAAGTTAACTCCGCATACTGTGCTATTTTCAAATCCATAACATAACTTCACCATTAATGTACTAGCCATGTATTATTTCCTTGTGTATCTACATCTAAAATATTATGTTGCAATGTGAGGCAATGATTTATGCGGACAAAGAATATTTATTGCTCAAAAACGAGTTATTAGGCTCATTTATAATTTGGACCACAGAGCTAGTTGTTGACAAATATTCAGGGGCCGCAGAATTAGGAGATTTATTTGTATTTGTAAATATTTCTGGTTTGTGTACATATCTAAATAATCCATTTGGCACGAATTGTGTTAACCATAGTTACAATACAAGAAACTGTGGAGATTTCAGAAGTTGCACTTAGAATTGCTAAGTTTGAAGAATCAGCAAAATACTCAACTATTCGAATCTATAATAATTTACCACCGATATAAAATCTATAACTAATGTTAATAGTCTTAAATATAACTTGAAGAATTATTTATACGAAAATTGCTTTTGTGTAATATGTAATTATTTTAGTATTAACAACAACATATATTAAATCAAAAATTTATTAACTTTTTTAGCGAAAGTACGACTTTTTCGCTTTGACTCAATATAATTATCAATAAAATTATCCTCAAGAGTATTTTTTACAATACTTTTATCCTTTAGGATTTGCTCCTTCATTGGAAGGTTGTTTTGCTTTTATCAATGTGTCATGTAACTCCATATTAAAATACTCTCTACTGCACGATTTTGATGATGTCAACAAAGAACACACACAAAGAAATATTTACGAAATATTTACTGGCATCCTTTTTATGTTTCCCAATGAAGATGTGCTGATTTACTTTTGATTTTTCTCACGGGTTACCTACCTTGGCAAAATAAATATTATTTTAACATAAAATTTTAATTAATTATAATATTTTCCTTGAAAAAAAAAAGTTTTTAATAAACTATGACTCAATTTATTAATTACTAAGCTAAACTTAACAATTTAAAAATTTTAGATATGAAATATTACCACTCTTTCGTAAGCTCTGCAGAACACTGATTATCAGCTCGAAGTAAATGTTTTATTAACACCTGCACAAGATAACACACTTTTGGTATTTTGAACTTACATAGTTTATCTACTGTCAGATTACAATAATAATCATACATGCCCTTGCAAATTGCATTGTGCAAATTGCAAATTCCATTGCATTTGGAATAAAGTGCGGTCGAGTCGACCAACAACTGTGATTTGTTGTTGTTAATGAATTACATGGCTGTAGCTATCAGAGCTATTGCCAGCAGCATAATGTGATTAGAATGTATATATTAAAATCAAAGAGATAAGTAAAAGGCAAAAAAATCTTAAAAACAAATAAACAAAAAAAGTCACTCTCAAACGCCATTCGCAAGAAAAAAAAACAAACAAAAAGGAAGGAGTAAAAGGTTAACGCTCTTCTCGCCCAGGGGTTCATCAGGGCATTTTACACAGAAAGACTAAACCACGGTAAAAAGGAAAACCTACAAAGGATTCAAATAAAGGTTCTCATTCTTTCAAAAACAATCATACATTTATCCTACATCTAACCAAAAAATTATAATTTCTTTATAAATATGAATGTTATTAGATTGTAACAGCGTCAAGTAATTAAAAGGATTTACCACAAAGTGCTCAGATTTCTAAAGAGAATTTGGCGATCTTGTTGAAAGTTAGGGCAGATAAGCAAAAGATGTTCAAGGGAACTTCCTCCGCCACATTCACATAAGTTTGACTCTGATTGCTTAAATTTTGTAAGGTATAGTTTACAAATCCATGATTACAATCGCAAACGGGATGTGATTTTTTATGAATTTCTTTCCTGAAGACTTAAGAAACCAAGGTTTGCTGAGTGGAGTTGGAAATAGAGATTTATAGAATTTCCTGTTTCTGTGTTTGCGTAATACTCGATAAACGAATTTTTAATAGATTGTAAGATTTTATTGTAAATGTCTAAAGGAGATATTGGAGAAATTGCTTTTTGTAAAAGATCACAGCCCTTTTTAGCAGCAGTATCAGCGATTTCATTGCAACGATCCAATATGCCCCCTAATCCACAGCAATTCTGTAATGAAAGAAAAGTTGGAAATCTCTTTAATAATTTCTATTATCAGAGGGTTAATAGTTGATCCCAGGAAAAATTACCCAATTTTTGAACAGCGCTTCGACAGTCAAGAATAATCAGAAGATTTTTACAGATATTAATTCGCTTGATGTATTTTACAGCTTCATAGACTGCTGCTAATTCTGCAGTATACACTGAGATGTTGTTTATTAATCCGAAGGATTGCTTAAAATTCCTTTGTGGGTCATAAAAAGCACATCCAAGATTTTCGTTTATTCGAGATCCATCTGTATATATTATGTAATAGCTATTCCATCTTTCAGACAATATTTGATTAAATTTTTGATTGTTAACAGGGCTAATAGACATATCACTTTAATAATAATAAAACTTGATGAGCCTGTTTTTGTCTACTCTCTGTCGCACACCATAGGCGTCGCCCTATCTAGAGCGTGTAAATTCGGCGAGAAAAACTATTACGCCTAAGGATCGGGAAGCGGAACAGATTAAAAGGGAAATTGTAGACGGGCGAACGGGCGACGGCGGTCGCACTGGACCCCGGGTATTTAGGTTTATCGTTAAAAATAGGGAAAGGGGAGAAAATTCGCGAAATTCTAAATTGTGATGGGTGCAGGTTAGGCGAACGTCGCTGAAGACCGAGAAATGTCAATGAGTCGGATTCGACCGATTTTGCATTGTCAAAGTTGGGCAATTTCGTATGTTCGCTGCGAGGCTAAGATTATATTTGAGAGTGCGGTTAATGTCGAAAAAGTTTCTCACATGTTTCCTCTTACTGATTGAACCCTAAAATGGGGTCGAGATGCGTTATTTTTCTCAAAAAGACCCGATTCATAGAGGCGTGTTTTGCCGGCGATGAGGTTGGAATTATGGCCGGTTTCGTAGATTGTCAACAGCATCTGTCACACGGTAAAATGACGCGAACTTCGGGAGACGATTTCGAGCGTAAATGGGGGTACAAGGGACACATAATGAGTCGAAACGTCACCAGAGAGATGTTGGGAGCCTGAATGATTCCTTAGCATATGGAAAATGTGGAATATTTCGAGAATAATAGTCATTTGCGATGGTATTAATTTCATAACCTAATCTGCTATTTGGGGCTACAATAATAGCGATTTAAGGTAATTTAAGATGCGTAATACACGCTCAGATATGTTTCTGATCATAATTATGCAGTTTTTAGTGAAATTATTGAGCAACGTGCGAGAGAGAACGTCAAACTATCGAACCACGAGAAGGGCCGATTCGTCGCGCTAATTTTAGCACGAAAAGTATATATTACCGTAAAATTATGGTCGATATAGGTTCGCACGTGACAGATATTACCGCTCCAATGCCAAAGAGTGCCCTACTAGGGCTCATTTCTATAGAATGATTCGATTTATGGAGTCATGTTCGGCTGGCCTGTCAAAGATAAATTAATACCAATATGTTTCTTTTAATGAGGTAAATTTTATTTTTTTCAACCTCTCTATAGCTATGAGGGCAAGAATATCATAACAGTAACACGATATAGTATATAAATCGGCCCCTAGAAATGTCATTGGGGTATTCGATATGTAGTGCGATAACCAAGAAATCCTTTCCGATGAAACTAATATAATGCTTTTTTTAACATTTTAGAGCTAGATATCAATATAATATCGCAGCATCACAGAATATAGTACAGCTACAAAGCTTTTTAAAGTTCATCCAACAGCTTCTCGGAAGAAATATTTGACTCAGATAATTGACCGATGAACATATGGCAGGAAATGCTATTTGTGCCTACGCTTGACCAAAATGAGAGGTGTCCTTCATTTCTTATTAGCAGCTCACTATCCTCCATCCTTCGATAGTATGATAACATTTACTCGAATCAACTACGATGTATATATTTTGGCTGCGCTCTCATTTATAATCTATTCTGTATATATATCCAGGTATTTAGATAGCTATTTTTCACCAATCTTATTACATGTAAATTATTATATCAAAAATCACTTATTGTAGAGGCCAGAACTTCAGATGTGTTAAAAGTTTATCGTAAAACGTCTCCCAATAAGTATAGAGCCCTTATGATCCTCCTCCGAAGAAATGTGTGGAAACGCTGTGATAATTATGAGGTAAAGCGATCAGCTGAAGAAATTAAATTATGTAATTTCAAAATGCCTATATTACTTGCATTGTTGAATACTTTATACATATAGTAAAGAATAAGTATAGTAAAATGGTGTTTTATTCAGAATATTATTATACTTTTACATATACAGCATAAAGAATACATAAAACGGTGCTACATTACAAATACATCATGCATGTTGTGATGTGTTCCAAGAATTTCGTATTAAATAAGCTCCAAATATTCCTGCACTAAAATACTTTTCGATCAACTTCAAAAAAGAAGACGCCGGTTTCTCCTATTCCCACAACGTAAAATTTCCGCTACAACTGTAAACAATGAAGCGCAGCTGCGAAAGCATCAGTCCAAATCCGACAAGATAACCTTCTAATTAACACTAATCCAGAATAGACCTTAAACAACACTTTACCGACATCACTCAAGTACAATATAAACGAAAATGCAAATTGTAAAGACAATAAGAAACAGCTATTATGTTGCAAACGAACGAAATATTCTATTATTGACAGTTGTCAAATCTTTACGACAAAGATGAAGAAGGATAGCGTTCGGTACGCGATGCGCGTATAAAGTATTTAAGTGCGTTCACCCAAATAATTGATAGTGCAATTTGAATACATTATTAGTATAAGTAGTATAGAAATTGACATTCATTCAATTCTTATTAGATTAATTAAGACATAAATCACAAATACTGATATCCGTCAGTTGCGTTAGGGCCAACATATTGTACAACGAAAGAAACACACACGCGCAATAGCTGCCACATAGCTGAATACCTTATTTGCGAATAATTAAAAACACGAAAGCAAAATGCAAGGTGGGCGATGCTGAAAATAACGTCAAAGCGTCCATTTTATGCTTTCTATCCACGGAAGAAGTGTAGCCATTTTTTATTGCAAATATAAATATACAAAGAATTCGTTGAAGATTTATTAAGGTGAGTAAACATTCGTACCCATTTTCATATTTGTTCACATTATATATTTACAACAGATGCCTAGACGAAGTAAAGGTCAGTTAACATCGAAAAAGGGTCGTTACGCGGATGGAAGAAGGAGGGATCATCCGCAACAACAGCCACCAGTTGCAGAGGAGGTAGCTGCTGCAGGTAATCGCATTTTATTAACAAATTTCATACAGGCCCTTACTATTTGGTAAATGTATATATTCTTATGAAGATAAATTTTTCAAAGGTTATCAAAATCGACATATACATTGTGTTGTTATCGAATAAAGCGATCAACTTTTCTAATAATACGTTGCGACAATTAAAATGATCTATTTTCGTTCGAATCCATTTGCCTGACATATTTGGTGAACTTTTGAAAAAATTATTATTGTGCACAATATCCCAAAAACGGATGTTTTTTTAGTTATTACGAGTTCTATCGTTTTCCAATTTACGTAGTAGTTAACCAGTGTTCCATATGTTATTCGACATAATACTAAATTTAAAAACAACATATAAAAATAGATAATAGAATTCCTATATTTTCAGCATTACTGTGTGGATATATATTTGTGCAATACGTTAATACTTAAAAAGAATAATAAATATTATGCAAAAAGCAAATATATAATAAATATAAATCAGATTATAAAATACTATTACTACCTAATGTAAAAATGTTTCATATAATCAACCAAAAAAAAAAAAAAAACAATTATTTGTCATAATGAACTGTATTCGCACGAAAACCAACCGTACAATTCAGGCGGGACACAATATTATATTATGTTATTCGACATAATCCTAAATTTAAAAACACGACATATAAAAATAGATAATAGAATTCCTATATTTTCAGCATTACTGTGTGGATATATTTTTGTGTAATACCTTAATACTTAAAAAGAATAATAAATATTATGTAAAAAGCAAATATATATAGAATTCCTATATTTTCAGCATTACTGTGTGGATATATTTTTGTGTAATACGTTAATACTTAAAAAGAATAATAAATATTATGTAAAAAGCAAATATATAATAAATATAAATCAGATTATAAAATACTATTACTACCTAATAACAAATATATAATAAATATAAATCAGATTATAAAATACTATTACTACCTAATGTATAAATGTTTCATGTAATCAACAACAAAAAAAAAAAAATAATAATTCATCATAATGAACTGTATTCGCACGAAAACCAACCGTACAATTCAGGCGGGACACAATATTATATTATGTAATGTGTCTATAAAAATGATTTCCTTTAAATTATCATTTCAATGCAATCAGACGAGAGAACTAACAAACAATGAAGAAATGATTTTTATCACGAATGTACCTTATCTGTTTCCATAAATTCAACTCTCGCTATTTATGTTTTATTCAAAAAAAATAGATATAATCAACGACCCGGCCTCTCAAGAACATGAACGCACTCAAATCGATCCTCCAATGGAAACTGTTTGTAACGTCGTCGTCACCGCAGGTACATCTGCAGTCGCCGAATCCGAAATTAATGCTGAGACGGTCAACATGATCAACGACGATTTGGCTTCCGAAACTGGTACGGAGAGGCCCCAATTAGATCATTCGGAAGCGACCGTGATCACGAACCGTCCCACAGTTATCCAACACACGCTTTCGGGTAAATTCTTATTTATTATTACTTTAAAAGAAAAGATTTACGCTTTGCTATTGAAAATTTATAAAAGAACATAGCAGAATATTTTTTTAAACTATAAATTTTTAAAAAGGCAAAAACTCATACAAACGTATCATATAAATCATTCATTCGTTCATTCATTTTTTCCTGTAGATTCATCCGACGATGACGACGACGATGTCAGTAGAGAATTGCCGCGCAAACGACCGCGGCTGGACGCAGAGGACACGATTAGGCAACCACAGTCGTCCGTCGACTCAATTAGCCAACGGTCGGTTTCAAACCAGGAGGAACCGATCGCAGTGTCACCACAGATTACCCCAGACCGTAACCCTGTTTCCCTCAATGTGGATGTGGAGGAAGAGGTTCAGATCTTTCTGAACGAAATCCAAAACCAACGGGCAGACGCACAATTCGACATGTACGACAACGTCGAAGTGGCCGCTTTGCCCGATTGATTTTAACGACGAAAGGAGACGGAATCGAATGGTGAACGCCAGAAACGAGGACGTCGTCGAGCGGGAAAATGTTGCAGCGGATGTCAACAGACTTCGCAACAATTTCCTACTGCAGCCGACCTATTTGGAGGCGACACGACGTCAGGCAGAATACCGTCACGTTGGACATATGGAAGGCGTATGCCACCACTGTCAGGCCAGATATTTCTTGCGCGAGACGACAACGAGAGGCATTTACACCAAGTGTTGTAGCAACGGTCAAGTGGCACTTGAGCGACCACAACAAGAGTTTCCACGCGAATTACGGGAACTCTTCACAGGCCAACACGTTTTGTCCCGTGCATTTAAGAGAAATATTATCGTTTATAATAATTGCTTTCAGTTCGCTAGCGTACAGGCAAACTTGAGGGATCTTCCTGGGCGAGGCCCTTACGTCTACGCCATCCAGGGACAGATCTACCACCACTACACGGACGTAAACGTACAGAGAAATCATTACAAAGCTGGCCCGCTTTATTTTCTCGACCCAGAGGAAGCGACACGCCAAAGGTTGGAGGACGCTGCAGGATTCAACGTTAATGCAGACTTGATGCGAACGTTAAGCCACATCATGCACGACGTCAACCCCTTCGCCAGACAGTACAGACACCTGTACCATGTTTACCGGCAGCAGAGACAACGCAATCCAGAAGGTCCTCTTCCCCCAGGGCGTATCTGGAGTTCGTGACGCAACGACGCGACCGGCATCACAGAGAGCTGGATCCCGTCGAGGTGAACGAAGTGGCAGCCGTCTATGAATGCAATGAGGTTGAGATGCCCGATCCAAAGATGAGGGTGTTTTTGACGGAGGATGATAATCGATTCAGAGATATCAACCTGCAGAGCGAATTTTGCGATCCCCTCAGCTTCCCGCTGCTGTTTCCTACCGGAGAACTAGGTTGGAGAAGCGACATCCCATTTGCCGATGTTCGAGACGGTCGTCGTAGAACGAGGGTGACCCTATGCAAATATTACGCTTACCGGTTGGCTTACCGCATTGGCAACGATGCGGACGCCGCCTTTAATGTTTTCAGATTTGCCGACAGGCTAATGCAGAAGTTTGTGGTATGCGCCTACCTCAAAGTGGAAGCCAATCGAATGTCCTACATTCGTACGCACCAGGATCAGATGCGCGCGGAGGAATATCAAGGTCTAGCCGACTACGTGCGAAACGTAGCGGAGAATCGAGATGTTCCCCTCGGAAGGATAGTCGTTCTTCCGTCCACATTCAACATGGGACCCAGGAGCCAGATGCAACGCTATCAGGACGCTATGGCTGTCGTGAACGTGATTGGTTATCCGTCGTTGTTTATAACGATGACGTGCAATCCCAAATGGCCCGAGATCTTGGAGAACATCCCTCCCAACGATGATCCGTCAAATCATCCTTTATTGATTTGTCGTGTTTTCCAGATGAAACTCCAACAGCTGATGGACGATTTGACCGTTCGTCATGTGATGGGCGTACCTATCGCTCATCTTTACGTCATCGAGTTTCAGAAGCGCGGATTACCACACGCTCACATTCTCATCACGTTAAGGGCGGAGGATAGGCCGCTCGACGCAGACCGCATCGACCAGCTGGTATGTGCCGAGCTACCCGATCCAGAGACCGAGCGACCTCTTTTCGAATTGGTGGGAGCGCACATGATCCACGGACCGTGCGGCGCTCACAATCCGGGTGCCGTCTGCATGCAAGACGGCAGATGCTTCAGGAGGTTTCCAAAGTACTGGTGCGACAACACCAACATCAGAAACGGCCAGGTGAACTATCGCCGACGCAGAAACGGTAGAGTCGTTCAGCTGAGACGGAATAACATCGTTTACCTTGCGGAGAACGAGTTCGTTGTTCCCTACAATCCGTATTTATTACTCAAATACAAAACGCATATCAATATAGAAATCTGCACCACTACCGGGTGCGTTAAATATCTTTATAAGTATTCTTTAAGGAACCAGACCGAGCCCTACTCAGAGTGGTTCAGGAAAACGAGAACCCCAGGCCATTGGTACATGACGAAATCAATTCGTATCTGAATGGCAGATATATGACAGCCCCCGAGGCTGCTTGGCATATTTTAACGTTTGCGTTCCACCAGATGTCGCATCACGTTGAAAGGTAAGAATCTATACGAAACATTAACAGAAAAAAACCTATTTCAAAGGTATAACTGATTCAATTTCTAAACATCAATACACATGCATTTTCCTTCATGTACAGTTTATAAAATTCTCCCTTTTACAATTTTTTATATTCAATTTCACTAGACACAATTTAATAGTCTCTAATTTTTCCATTAAACTATCTAAGCAATCATAATAAATTCACTCACCTCATAAATTTCTACTCGCTAAATATATCATATGTGTAATAATGTAATTTTGTACCTTACAATATTTCATTATTTTAAATACTTTCATCTTTATTATTAACATAAACCATATCTAACTAACGGGAAAAAAACAATGTACAGCAAAATTATATAAACGTTCTGCAGAAAATTATCAAAATATAATACAATCTTTATCAATATGCACACTTATATATAGTTTTGTAATATTTTCGCTCAATAAATTTAAATAAATGTAACTCCTTTGTATTCTACATGTTCAGATTGCCAATACATCTGCCTGGTAGACAGCAGGTCCTCTTTAGAGAAGGTGAGGAGGAAATTGTCGCCAACCAGGGAACCTACCACCCGCCTTTTACAATGGTTCGAAACGAATCGCAGAGATCCAGAGGCGAGACAATTGTTGTATGGAGAATTCCCGCTGCAATACGTTTTTGACAACGGCGCGAAACGCTGGAAAAAACGCCAAAGAACTCCTAAACCGGTCGTTCCTAGAATCTATAACGTTTCCATACGCAGCGGAGAGTTATATTATTTGCGACTGCTTCTGTTACAGATCAGAGGTGCCACCTCTTTCGACGACATCAAAACCGTCGACGGAGAAGTTTGCGAAACGTTTCAGGAAGCCTGCAGACGTCGTAATCTTCTTCAGGAGGATCGAGAATGGATCCGTAGTCTAAACGAAGCGGCACAACGCGAAATGCCCAAACAGATGCGTCAGATGTTTGCCTACATACTGATTTTCGCAACGGTCGAGGACCCACCGGCATTGTGGCAGCAATTCCGTCGTCACATGATGGAAGATTTTCTTCGGCGACTCGACGAGGAACACGCCGAAAACGCCGCCCTCTCTAGAATCCAGTCCATTCTTTTGGTGAGCGGTAAAAGACTGTCGGACTTCGGTTTGGTAGACCCACCGGACTACAATGCGATTGAGGACCAGCAACAGCTGGATGTCGACGAGGAACGACGTCAAGGCGAAGACATGCTACAACGCCTCAACGTCGATCAACGTAACGTCTTCGACGCAGTCATGAGAGCCGTAGATGACGACGGAGAAGCCAGAAGGCTATTCTTCGTGACTGGTGCAGCTGGCACCGGCAAAACATTCCTCTATAATAGCGTCATCACGTGTTTAAACGCTCGGAACGTCAAGGTGTTAGCGGTAGCGTGGACAGGATTGGCGGCATCGCTCCTCAAAAAAGGGAGAACCGTTCACAGTACCTTCCGACTCCCGCTTCGTATCGTGGAAAATTCAACGTCGGCCATCAGATTTCAGTCGACAGAGGCGACCTTCATCAGGGAAGCCAAGCTCTTGATCTTCGACGAGATCAGCATGTCCAGTCGACTAGCTTTCGACGCAATCGAAAAAGTCTTCGATTCCTGTGTGCCGACGAAAGACCCTTTGGCGGCAAATGCGTCATGGTAGGTGGCGATTTTAAACAATGCTTACCGATTGTTATAGGCAGTGACAGGACCAACGTCGTCGAGGCTTGCGTCAAATCGAGCCCGCACTGGCAACTATTCGAAGAATTGCGACTCCAGATCAACATGCGCGTAGATCCTCAACAGATGGATTTCGTCGCATGGCTGGATAGACTAGGCAACGGTACTTTAGAGACGCCAGAAATTCCACGAGCCCATAGACGAGGAATCGTTCGCGTTCCCGATCGATGCGTTGTGGACAGTCCAGAGGAACTGATACGACAAGTTTTCGGACAACTCCGCGCAGGAGACGTTCCGAACAAGGCCGTTTTGAGTCCACTGAACAATTGGTGTCACGAGATTAATAATAAAGTGTTGGATATGATTACAGATACTCCTGAACGGGTCTATATCGGCGCCGATTCTATCGTTGCCGAATTAGAACAGGAAGCGGACAACTTCACCATGGAGTATCTAAATAATCTGATGCCGTGCGGATTTCCGCCTAACCGACTTCGCTTGAAGGAAGGCACCGTAGTTATGCTGCTAAAGAATCTCGACGTGCGTGCGGGCCTCTGTAACGGTACACGATTGTTGATTCGCAACCTCGGCGAACACTACGTCGACGCAGAACAGTTGAACGGGGACGGACAACTTACAGGGACAAAGGATTTTCGTCCCGCGGGTCGACTTCTCATCAGAAGCCGATACCACGTTACCGTTCGTCCTTCGCAGACGACAATTTCCCCTAAAACCGGCATACGCTTTAACAATCAACAAGGCTCAAGGACAGACCTTCGACGCCGTTGGCATTTGCCTAATCAAATCCCGTCTTCCAACATGGACAATTGTACGTGGCATTTTCACGTGCGAGGAGATTTGATCAGGTATTTGTGTACGTTGCCGAAACGACAAATCAAGGTAAACTGGTCGAGAATAGTAATTCAGTATATACTCGAAACATCGTCTTCGACGAAATATTGTAATTTTCTTCATCCTCATTCGCCTATTTCAGACTAAGAACGGCCAAATTCGATCTTGCCAAAATGATTACCAAAAACGATTTATGTTGTTAATTTAAAGAACACACCAGAGATTGAAGAGCGCGCGTCAGCTGTCGTACTCAAACGTCCTGCACCTCTCGCAGTGTTGCGGTGACGACGATGTCCACATGTTGTTCGAAAACTGGACCAACCTTTATAGGTCTGTGCTGATGAATAGCGCTCTTCGTGGACTCACACCCACACATGGTATCTGTTCTTCGCGAGATTGTTTAAATAATTAAATGAGCGATGACCATATTGAAAATTACAATCTATTCTCTAAAGATTGTTATTACTCTTACAATTTTTATTTCACAGCAATACATTTTCAGTTACATTTACCTTTATTAAATAGCACTATATTTATAAATGTATATTAACTTACAAACATGTTATACTAAACCAATATTTCTACTTTTTCCTTTGTTAATTTACCCGAAAATAATGAAAACAAATTACATCAATAGGTACACTAAAGATCATAAACTTATTTTGTATATATATCAAAATTTATATAGTTTGTATAGTAAATATTGTATATCGCTTTATTCATTTGTTAATGGACACAAAATAAAGGACCCACCAACTAAGGAACACATAATTACCGTGGAATTAACAATCTTTACGTGAAAATTAACAATTCACTACAGCAAATGATGTTCCCTTTAAAGGTAAACAATTTCTTCTAATTTAAAAGAAAAATTTATTTTCATTTACAGGAATAAACATTTCAGCCAGCCTACAACAAACAAACATCTACGACTTTTATGGATTTATTTCAGGATTTTTGATTAAAAAAAAAACACGAATTGAGGTATCACAGTAAACTTTGTACTATTACAAATTTCAAGGTGAATAACAATATTGCGAATGCTTTCTGTTATTTTTAAAATTTTCTTTATATAATATAATAATATGTAAAATATATTTTTTGCTTTATGCATCCTAACGACATTATATTATAACCAATATCTCATCACAAGAGCAACATTCCACACTTCTATTACTAATTATTTTGATTCATTTCTGTTAGGTTCTACTTCCAACGAAGCAAACTGACAACTATGAATACATTACTACATCTTTATTACTGCAATAGCTGCTGTACAACTTGGACACATGTTTTGACGACATCCGTTCAACACTCGCAAATTTACTCAGGTACAAATCACATTAAATTAATTGCAACATATTTCATACTAAACTTTTTAAAAAAAAAAAAAAACAGATCCGTTATAATGGCCCGGTGTTTGGAAGCAGAATCGGCAACACGTACAAAACGAAAAAAAAACATAGCGAATTGACGTTTCCAAATTAGAAAAGGAATACGCTTATTTTAGGTAAAATCTACTTTTAATTGTTTTACTTATTATAAAAACAACATAATATACAGTTGCTTAATGAAAAAACATTAATTGCTTTTTTCCCCCACAAACATAGATCCGCCAAATTACAACGATCAAGATATTTTCAATTCTTCAGACGATATATAAATCCGACGTGATACAAATGCCTAAGCACATCGCCATCAACAACAGATTAAGGAATGGGAACAGGAATTACAGAGAAGCATCTTAGAAGATACTGGATTTAATCGACCGGTTAGAATAAAAAAAAAACATTTTTTTTTGTTTGAAAAATGTACTATACAGTACTTAATAGTTTAAATTTATAATGTTTAAAATTTTTCTTTCCTTAGTTTAACATTTAATAAAGGTAAATGTATTATAATAATCACGGCCTGCAAAATGACTGACAGTTTGTTTCACAATTGACGAGCTACAAGTACATTTATCACTATCGCCACTTAACGGACATATTTGGCATAAACACTGCCACAACAAAATGTCATATTAAATCAAAATTATATAAATATCTCATTCAATACTTTCTAAAATAACTCTATTCAATTTATCTGCTTTAAAGTCATATTTCATTATTAACTTTGATTATACGTAAATTTGTAACATTTTACTTTCATATAAACCAGACTGTCGTCAACTGCACCCGTTATTAATATTATTTTAACATATCATAACATTCAATTTAATGTAACATTAAATGATTACGCAAAAAAAAAACAGAATTAACAAGCAGGTCGTGATAATTATAAATGAAAATGATATACATATGAAACGTAACCTTGAAATAATGATTAACAAAAGATTTGTAATTGAAACTATACATATAAAACCAAAAATGTAAATCAACAACAACTTACCTATATAGCTGTACAAATGAATGTTAACTTTATTTCCTACTAAACAATACATATAGTTCATCACAGTTCATGTACAACGTAAACTTAGCATTCATATATATACTTCAAAAAATATTATATATATATATTTGACAAATTAATGTGTTATTACTTTTTCAAATACAATTAGTAGCAACATTGTACGTAGTTATTTACATTTTTTAATAATAATGAAAAATAAAATCTTATAATTGTATAATTTTATTTTTGTATTAAATACTTTTATTTAGATAATATAAATCGATTTTATTTTACAGGGCATCTTCTTTTAAACATAATTATTGTGAAACGCATTATATCCAATTATACATCTTTGTTAATATACGTAATTCAATTAATTTGTACTGTTTTTTTTGTATTATTATTATTACAATTAAAGATACCGCATAACCTAAACATATTTTTAAATATACAGGGTGTTCAGGAAGACTGGGTTTTCCATCATTATAGATTTATTTTTGCTTTTATGAAAAAACCTTTTCTACAAAAGTTGTACAGAATTCAATGCTGCATAAGTTAACAATACTTTCCACTGCACAGGGTGTTTACGAAGATTGAGTCTTTGATTAAAGCTTTATCTTTACTTTTAGGAAAAAAAACTTTCCTACAAAAGTTGTGCAGATTTCAATGCTCCATAACCTGAACATATTTTCTACTATACAGGGTGTTCCAAACGTAAGAACAAAAAAAAAATGAACCGACTACAAGAAACCGCCTTCCTCAAGTACCACCTTCCTCAACTCCTAGATGCGCCAGCATCTAGTATTTGATCTAACAAAGAATACTTTATGGGGATTGATGAGATTGTTGTATGGAATTTTGAAAACAGGTGTCACATCAATATTAAGATTTATATTGAGAGAAGAAAGGTGATGATAAGCATTAACTAGTAACGACGAGTTTCTATTAATCCAATATTTTTCGGTTAGGTCCATAATAAATAAGGTGTAGATTTTATTAACGATGTTGGATTTGTTTAATGCACAGTTAAACAGATATTTAGAAGCAAGGAGATTTCTTCTAAGAGACAAAGGATATTCTCCAGTTTCAGCAAGCAAGACGTTTATTGGTGTGCTACGTAGATAACCTATAGATACTCTTAGACACTTATGCTGTAAAACGTCAACTTTATGTAACCAGGTATTGCTGGCGCTACCGTAAACCAATGAACCGTAATCTATTATTGACCTGATTGCAGCCTTGTAAAAAAGCATAGAAATACTAGGATCGGCACCCCAATTTGTGTTAGAGAAAGCTCGTAATACATTAATTGCTTTTTCTGATTTTTTAATTATATAGTTGATATGTCCGTGCCAGGTTAATTTTTTGTCTATTACTACTCCCAAGAATCTTTTCTCAGAAACATGCGACATATTAATGTTGGCAAGTTTGATTTCGATTGGTAAATTCCTTCTAGTTCTCGTAAAAGTCATGATGTTTGTTTTCCCATTAGATATGGAGAGACCTTTCTTATCAAGACAAGAAATAAGTGATCCTAGGTTGATGTCTAGCAAAGAGAAATTTTGATTTATATTATCACTGCTTGCATATAAGCATATGTCATCTGCATATTGAATTAAAACTGCACTATCAATTAGGGCATTTTCAATTTCAAAGGTATACATGACATATAGAAGAGCACTTAAAACTCCGCCTTGTGGAATCCCTTGACTTGTAATCCTGGCACCCACCAGAGAATTATTAATTTTAAAGTACAGATTTCTATTAGAATACATATTAAAGATCAAGCGAATAATTTTATAAGGAATACCTAATTTTACTAAAGATTGACAAAGAAGATGTAAATTGACATTATCATATGCTCCTTTAATATCCATGAAAATAGCAGAGGTTGTTTTGTTATTAGATAACTCTATCTGAATATCAGTAATTAATTGCACGATGGCATCCTGAGTTGAGAAACCTTTTCTATAACCATATTGCGTTTTAGGCATTTTGTGATTTGCATCTAACCAGTATTCAAGGCGATTTTTTAACAATCTTTCAAATAATTTAAGTAAACATGATGACATAGAAATTGGTCTGTAGGACGACGCGACTTCTGGATTCTTATTTGATTTTAACATTGGAATTACTTTATAATCCTTCCACTGTTGGGGGAATTTTTCCACTACTAAGAATGTCGTTATAAATTAAGATAAGATGATTTTTAGCTGCCTCAGGTAAATTGCTTAATATTTCATACGTGATGTGATCTAAACCTGGTGCTGACTTTGTATTTACTGATCTTAGGACTAGCTTTAATTCATGTAGAGTAAAAGGAGAGTAAAAGAATAAGTCATTATCTGTATTATAAGGGAGTAAATTTAAAATATTTTCAACTGAGGGAGGTGCTAACTTATCAAAGAAATCATTACACCAGTCGCCTTCTATTATCGGTTGTCGATTTTGCTCAAAACCATATTTAATCTTTTTAATTTCTCTCCATATTGATTTAATTGATGAGTTTTTGTTTAAACTAGTACAGTACTTTGCCCATGCAGATCTTTTGTTTTTTAAAATTGTTTTTTTTGCTACAGCCACATTCTTTTTATAATTAATAAAGTTTTCTACAGAAGGATTATTATAGTATTCCTTTAGACTTGATTTTCTTTGCTCAACTGCCAATTTACATTCGTCATTCCACCAATATTTACGGAACTGCCTAGAATTTGAATGATTAGCTTTATAACTCGGAATAGAACATTCACAAGCTCTATTTAAATTAGCAATAAATTTATTATAAGAAAGATCATTTTGGTTATAGGAATCCTCGGTCAGTGAGTTCATGATAATAGAAAACAGATTCCAATTTGCTTTTTTCACATTCCATTTGTTTGGTGATGAATATTGGGTTTGAATATGAGAATCCTGCAAATTCATAACAATGGGAAGGTGATCAGACCCCAAAGAGTCACTTGTGACTTGCCATGTCAACGATAAAGCTATATTAGGGGTACAAAATGTTATATCAACAGCAGTATTTGAATGGCCATAATTAGAAATTCGCGTATGCGAGCCATTATTTAACAAAATTAAATTATTATGTTCAATTGCATCAAGTAAATTTTGACCTTCTGTATCTGAAATATATATATTACCCCAAATTAAGTGATGTACATTAAATCGCCTCCTATTAGACAAGTTTCTTTGTGGATTGTAAAAAATTATCCCAATTGTTAGTGCTAATTTCGAGTTTGGTTTGTTATAAATAGAATAAAAATGAATAACACGATTTGCATTAATTTTAGCAGAAACAGAAACACACATTAAGTTTTCTATTTTAAAGAAATCTGGGTTTTCTAAATATTGTATAGATTTGTGCAAAAGAATGCAAACGCCCCCATATCCATCAATTCTATCTTCCCTAAATATATTGTAGTTCGAGAATTTAACATGAAAGTTAGGTTTAAGCCACGTTTCACTAATTAAAGCAATCTTTATGTTATGCTCATATAAAAAATGTTCTAAACTGCCTTTATTAGAGTTGATTGAACGAGCATTCCATTGTAAAATATTTAACTGATCCATTGCGTGTTGTTTAAAATTGATTCTATATTATTTTTAAGAACTGATTCTAAACTAACGTCTTTATTACGTTTTGAATTTAAGATTTGGAGAACATTGGATACGATTTTAGAAGTTAAGGAAATATTTTGTTCATTACTATGAGATATATGGTTTTCGACACTATTAAGACATACACCATTTCCCCTATTATTAATTTATTATATTCGACAAAATCGAAATTTTTATCAGGAGAACTAGATCTTTTACGTTTGGATCTTGTATCATTAAGAGATGGAAAATTCCTTGGATTAACAGGAATTGATGCAGATACCACTCCAGAAAAAGAACTTTCACGAGCAGCTTTAGCATCTCTATATGACATATTTTCGGTAGCCATTATACGTTTGATTGATTTTTGTTTATCGTATTCCGGGCATACTTTATGATCAGTAGCCATATGAGCTCCTTTACAAAAAATGCAACTAATTTGCGTAAAAGTTTGACAGTCATTCGAAGGATGATTATTACCGCATTTACTACATCTTGATTGTGATCGACACTGGTTGCTAACGTGTCCGTACCGCAAACATTTGAAACATTGCACTACTTTTTGAATATATGGTTCAACCGAACAAATTACTTTACAAATAGATACATAAGAAGGCAATTTCTGGCCCCTAAAAGTAACCATAACTGTAGTAGTAGGGTGATATTCGTTTTTATCATCTTGTATGTTTGTAACTTTTCTAGTGAAACGTTTAACGGACATAATTTGAAAATTCTCATTGAAAACAGGACCAATTAAATTTAATAATTCTTCGTCTGAGAGGCTAGTATCAACATGTCTTATTACACCAACTCTACGTAATGTGAACAGAGGGATATATGCAGTAATACCTTTTTGTTGCAAGATGGTTGATTCTATTAATTGATTTGCTGATAGGAACGATTTAAGAGTAACCTTAATCCTATTTTTACCTGTTGTTGCGATGGACTCTATGTTTTTGTTTATGTCTTTGTGATTTATTGATAGCAGCTTACCAATCGACATCGGATGCATTTTTGCTATACCCTCTTTACCTTCCAAAAACACGTGAAATGGTCCTGTATCCGTAACACTGTATTTTTGATTAATTTTGTTTAAATGAACTGATGACGGCGATTGTAAGTGCTTTTGTCCAGCAACGTTTTCTTTCGAACTTTTTGTCAGTGACGCTTTTTCACCAACTTGTTTTGTTAAGACATACGATTTCGATGTATAATCGCACTCCATTGACATCGATTTATTACCCAAATTTGGATTAAGTAATGTATCTAACGCTTTTCTAATTCCTGCCCCAACATCTCTATCATCCCCTGGATCAGGTGGATCACAATCCGCCCGAGATATCATAGTTTTTTAACGAAAAAATCGCAAATGAACTCGCACTATAGAAAACACGTCCGCACTCTATAACACGAAGAACGAAACTCCAACTGTGATTTAATCCCTGCCATTTAATGTGAAAATTTATTGTGTGTTTACAGTGCGAGATATAGTTTAATACTCCTGGGATTTATACTTAAACAATTACATAGTTTTTCAATTTGTATTT
This sequence comes from Protaetia brevitarsis, assembly GCA_004143645.1. Taxonomy (NCBI): domain Eukaryota; kingdom Metazoa; phylum Arthropoda; class Insecta; order Coleoptera; family Scarabaeidae; genus Protaetia; species Protaetia brevitarsis. The sequence continues at coordinate 1,731,777 of RXPK01000084.1, read as the reverse complement.
CTTCGAATTTTGTCTGGCGAATATTTTACAAAAATGGGCAATTGAGGACATAGGCTGAATGAAAAAGGTCTAATCATTTCAAATAAATACGACACTACGAAATTTACTTATTTATTTAAATTCTCTGATTACAATTAGAATGTAGGATTATAACAGTAAACGAAATAAAACACAATAAGATTGATACATACAAAGTGAGATGCGTGTTTTGAGAATTATTTTCCCGAACGAACACATGTACGCGCAAATTGTTTGCGGTCAGATTTGCGCGAAAACTTGCTCAAATAAATAAGCACCTTAACGCACACACATACACATTTGCGAATTTTCTTGCTCCAAGGCATACACTCACACACAAAAAATGTTTACAATAAGGTTCACATCACACATACGAATTCAATAGAAGACAGTTAAACATAGACATTTAAATACCCAACATATATAAAATAACACTGGGCAACAAATTTTCGAAAAGTTCATGCTTCCAAGCTGAAAATAGTCATTTCTTAATGAATTCAATGTGCTGAACACAAAAATGACTAAGAAAAAACTGAATTGGCTACGGGTTTTCTGTAAAATGTACGCATATTTCAGAAAAAGTGTACTTATGGCAATATTATAATACATGGTAAGAAAACATTAGTCTGCTTCTGGCTTTCGACTTCTTTTGGCCTGCCGTTTGTAGTGGACTTGTGGAGCATCTCTACTGATTGTCCAACAATAGTCAGCTAGCATTGACGTAGACCATTTGCCTTGGTACCGTTGCTCCATGGTGGCAATGTCCTGATGAAAGCGTTCGCCGTGCTCATCGCTGACCTGCCCGCAGTTATCAGGAAAGAAATCTAAGTGGGAATCAAGAAAGTGGATCTTTAAGGACATATTGCAGCCGAATTCATGAAACAAAGCCAACATATCCTCAACCAGGCACTTGTAATTTTCTGCCTTGTCATTCCTCAGGAAGTTTGCTGCCACTTGATAGAATGCATCCCAAACCTGTTTTCTTTACCTTGAAGAAGTTCCTCAACTTGGGGTCTCGGAAGAGCTGTCTAATTTGAGGCCCACAAAAGATGTCTCTTAATTTTGGCTTCACTGAGTCCAGGGAATTTTTCATGCAGGTACTTGAATGCTGGTCCATTCTTATCCATGCTTTTACCAAGTTTTTGACAAGACCGAGCTTGATGTGTAAAGGAGGAATGATGATTTTGTGTGGCTGTGCCAATGGTGGGTGCTGTACATTCGTTTCTCCAGGCTTAAAAAATGCTCTCGGAGGCCAGTCTTTCTTGATGTAGTGCAAATCGATTGCTCTGCTGTCCCACAGACAAAGAAAACAGCAGTACTTTGTATATCCCTGCTGCAAACACATCAACAGAGATACTACCTTCAGGTCAGAACATATCTGCCAGCCATACTTGCTGTAGTTAATCGTCTCCAGTAGCTGCTTTAGATTGCCGTAAGTCTCCTTCATGTAGACCGCATGTGCAATAGGTATGGATGGAAGCTGGTTCCCATTATTCAACAAAACCGCCTTTAGGCTCAGTTTTGAAGCGTCTATAAACAGCCGCCATTCGTGGGGATCATGTGCAATACCGAGAGCTTGTAGTAGACCATCAATATCGCAGCAGAACACAAGGCTTTCTTCTTTCTTAAAGAAAGATTCGAAGAGCTGATGGCGAGTGCGAAATGAAGTCACTCGGACATTCTGTTCCAGAAGATTCCACTGTCGAAGTCTTGAGGCCGGTATCTCCGCTTTGCTTTTCGACAGATCCAAATCGCGAACAAGATCGTTCATTTCATCCTGGGTAATTTTATGTGGTGCAGATGTTTCGTCAAAGCACGAAAAGTTATCATCCTTACTGCCACGTTGAGGAGAACTCGCCGACGCATGGCCATCCTCATCGTCTGAACTGATAGAAAATCTATAGGAGGTTCTGGAATTGGGAGTCCTTCGCCATGAGAGACAGTTCGCAGAGCAGATGGTATGTTAGGGTATTCAACTGTCCATTTTCTTCTTCTTGGTGATGCCTCCAGAAGCTGGTGGTACCATACAGAAATAACAGTCGGTCAACGTGATTGGTGGGCTCCTCCAAATCTGGCACAGCAAATGCATTGCCTTTCTTTTGCCCTTAAGCCACTGTGAAAGATTTACGGCAAGTGTCGCAGCAACGTGTGGGGCCCAGTCTTTGTCCTGGTCGCCTATCTTGCAACCAAAATACAAATGATACGCTTTCTTAACTGTTGCACTGATGTTTTTTTCTGTGCAGCAAATGTCACTTCTCCGCAAATATAACAGAAGTTATTTGCACTATTAACCCAGTTACGAGGCATTGCTACTTTTACTTACTTTACACTATAGCAATCACTTGTGTATGCTAGAGCTTCGAAAAAAAATGCCGAATGAACGGACATTGCGTGAGTTAATTGTCACGTCGGCCATTTATAAATAAACTATAATTAGCTATGCTGATATTGCGCCAATCAATTTCGCAACACTCTCAATGGAAACTTACAGCAAATGCTGGCATTAACTTCTTTGCATGAAGGGTGATGCAATATGACGCAAATTTCGTCATTTCTCACTAAATTGCATACATTATGCAATAGCATCTATACAATGGACAAAACGTCAATATCTCTGGAACGTGAGCCAATCAACTTTTTCAAGTGATATTCGTGTTCAGCACGTTGAATTCATTCGGGATTGGGTACTTTCACCTAAGAAGCAATTTCACTGTTGACCAGTGTAATTATTAAAATCTTTCAGTATTTTACAAAATTTTATATATCGATTTGTTCTGTTTTATATTATCTTTACGATTCTGTAAGTATTAGTTATTATGTTAATATTGGAATTAATGATATATACAATTAATCTTTAAACTTAGACCCAATCGTTTTAAATTTAAATATTAATTTTCATTTTATGTATTGTAGAGAACCTCAAGTTGGCAGAAAGCCGAGACTGGTTGTGCTATATAAAAAATATTGAATGGAAAGGACATATAATTTCTTCCAGATTTTACCGAAATATATTTTGTTAACTTAGTTAATTCAACAAATTGTTTAGTTAGTTCAAATAAACTAATTGAGAGATTAAACTCAATGTTGCAGCAACAAAAACTATTAGTCAAAAAGTTTTATCATCTCAACCAAATTATCTCGCAAAGAACTGTAACTACAATATCACTTTTTTTTAACGAAATATTTTAGACGTTCAATCCTATTGCTGAGAAACAACTTCATTGAATCGCATGTAACTAATATTTTGGTAAATCAACGAAATATTTTTTCGATAATACCAATCTTCTTGTCATTTTCTTACAGGGTAGTTTTCTCCCAATACAGTCTGGCAAATACGTAAAATACTTCTGTGTTTTACAGAAATTCTCGCATAGATGGCGTTTCTCTTATTCCATTTCAGTAACAGAACATATTTGTTGAAAATAGCAGATAAATACGATTACAACATAGTATCTGATGTATTCACCGGATAGCGTATTTCCATTTGCTACCATTGTACAGAACGGGTTCCTGCTGGGTAGATGAACGTACGAAAAATTAACTGAGTAACTCCATAGTCTACCACTATAGAGAGTATTCCCAGTTCTGCAACAGGATAGTGTATGAAATACACGTAGCTTACCTTATTATTTGCGTATCTCACTACTATTCAAAGTTTAAAAAAAACGATTGTAATCCATGCCCAAATTATTTTAGCATATTTATTGAAAAAAGAGACAATTGTTACAGAAATACCAAACAAATCTACAAATAGCAAATAAATAAAGAACGTCATACTACTTTAAAATTCTAACCCCTGAAACCTAATTCTGCTTTAGTGAGAATGAAATTTAAATATCTTAAACAAGTTTTGAATTTTATCACAAAATCAGTCATATGTCTGTCGCTCTGACTGTAGAGTAGTGTTTTATTTTGAGTGAATTCAAATATCAATATTTTACTACATACTGATCTTTTATAATGAGTTTTCAAAACATGCCATATTTACATATATATCGACATATACGCGAATTAAATGTTTTCCTCGTTTTCTACACTAGTATTTTCACGAATATTTATTTGTTATTTTACATTGAATTCAATTTTCCCACAAATGTTGTCCCAGAACAAAATATGGTACCTTATTGAATTTCCACCACAAAACTATTAACGCGCCCTTAGCCACGTAAAGAGCTGTCGAATGTAAAATATTTTTTATTCGAAGCTAATTGGATAAGTATATTAATATAAAAAAAAGTTGACAGATAAAATCGGACGCAATTAGCAGAATTGAATCCATAAGATTGAAGGGCTTTTCTTATTGTTTAACAATTCATATATTCTTGGTATGATTAAGTACAATATTCAGTAAATATATTAAACACATTTATATGGTGAATTAACTTACATAAAATTACAATTATTAAATCGTGACTTTAATTTGTTTTTTTATATTTCGCAGAATAGCTCTGACATATAATATTACTATTTAGATACCGTTGAAATGCCGAATGCCGGCGTTAAGCATTTGCTGATTATTAAAATCGATTTAAAGTTAATTGACAAATTAAAATTTAATGGAAAGTTGCTTTTGATTATAAAATTGGTCATATGACCCATAAATTAATACTCTTAGTGAGATTTTGCATTATTTCTGTTATATTGAACGCTTTCCGCTAAAAATATTCGCCATTTCTTTTGTTTTTGCGTTTGTGCGTTGGATGGTTGCCCAGAGCTTCAATTTGCGACTTCCTGCTGTTAATCCCAATGGAATCCTTTTTCTGGCAATAGATGTCGGCTGTACACCTATTTTCTTGGCACGAGTGAAATTTTTCATTTTGTGAACCGAAATTATCTGTGTAGGTGTTGTCACTTTTTCCAGAAATTTATTTAGTTTTACTATGGAATTGATCATATCTAATGTAGTATCGCTGTTAGCAGCATCTATTATTCGAGTGAAATAAAATGGAAAATAGTGAAATTATTAATTAACTAAGCTTGCTTAAGAAGCTGAAAGAGTGGCAAAAATTTTCCCAGTGAAAGTTAAAATGATTAAAACTACGTATGAAAAGTTTACTAATACAGTGAAACCTCTGTATTACGGACACTCACCGGATTTTGAAAAGTGTCCGGTATAAAGGAGTGTCCGCATTAGGGGAGTTAAGTTCAAAAAAAAAAAAAGTCGAGTACATAGTTTATATTCCAATATTCAATATTACAATAGTATTTACAATAATATACATATGTATGTACAAATAATACACATATAATACACATTTAAACATTTTTGAAGAAGTCAGTAACTTTGACTGTTTATTAAATTTTATAGCGATATTTTCCTCTAGATGCATTTGGAAATCTGAGGCTGAGTTAAAACCTTTAGGCCATTTTCACACGGAGAGCCGCAAGGCTCGCCCTCGCGAGTGAGAGAAGGCGCGCAAGACTGAAATGCAAAGAGTACAATCGAGCTTTCACATGGGGCGTACGGGCCTTTAGAGCGCGCGAGTGCGAGCCGGTATGGCTTGTGCATCTCGAAGCGGGCGTTTGTAAGGAGAGGCGCGAGTCATCCTCTAAATGCAAAAGAAGGAGTGGGTTATTCACACGCAAGGGCGATAATAGCTCTCGTCCCTCAGTCTCCATCCACTCGTTCCAAAAGCGCTGAAGCAACATGGATGATGTTGATTACTAATTAATGCTTGTGCGCCATCGCCCCTTCTCTGGGACAAAAAATATAGATAGCTACAGAGACCGAATGAAGTGGCTAGAAATTGGAGGGAGATCTGCGAATCCCTAACCCGGATTTTGGAAAACTGTCAGTGCCTGACCAAAAAGAACGGTAAGTTGAAATGGAATTTATTTATTTATAATGGCTGATTCGCCTTTAAAAAAAGATGTTATACTAAAACCTTTTTACACACTTTTCATTAACAATATGGAAAAAGATTCATCAGAATATAAATCAAAAGGTTCAAATGTATAAAAATAGGAATACATACGGAAAAAAAATATGAAACTAAGACAAAGTTAAGTTAAATTGAATGTTAAATTTTATCCATCTGCCATGGTACAGCGCCAGCAGGTGACATGAAATAACACAGACAGCATTTCTTACATTGTTAGCAGACAAGGTTCCTCGCACTGCTTGCTGCTGTTGTCGTACGTCCTCCAGTCCTGTAATTGTCATTGTGTCTTCGAACGCAAAAACCATCTCTGCCACGAACAAAATTATGAAGCACAACACAACATTTGACAATGTCTACTGCGAAATCCTGGTTGCACATTGATTGCCCGGTGAAGGATTCGCCATTTGTTGTTAAAATTCCAAATGCACATTCTACAAACCGTCTTGCCCTACTCAAACGGTAATTGAATACTCTCTTTCCGACTGAAAGATTTCGCCCACCAAAGGGTCTCAACAAGTTTCTGTGCAACCCGAAAGCCTCATCAGCGATAAAAACATGAGGTAGTTGAGTGCCATTGCACCGAGGAAGACATTTCTCGGGTCGGAAGTTCAATATTCTGCGTTTTCGATTATCTCCAAAGCCCTGGAACTTGGAAAACCGAAGAGTCGCAATCCTTTCCGTAGCTGCCAATATCAACCGTACACAAAGCGGTATTCAGAATCCGCTATAGCCATTGAGGACCACAGAAAAATATTGCTTGTAATTGTTAGTACATGGATCCACTTTTAAAGGCATACCAAACGTATATGTTTCCCGTCAACAGCGCCAAGACAATGTGGGAAGTTAGCTTTTCTTTCGAAGCCTGCCTGCAATGCTTTCCCACTGCTCTCTTTGTCGGAGTGGGAGCATTTCTGCTTTCATAGTTAACCAGATGGCTCGGCATACGCTTCTCACGATCATTGATGCAGTTGAAATTCCGATTCTAAATATGAATGGAGCTCGGTGAATGTGCAACCACTTGCAAGATACCTAAAAGGATAGAAAAGGTGCAAGATTAATTTCGTTCTTCTTTCTCCCCTCCCAAAAAAATAGCACCAGGGTCAAAGTCTCATTTTGTTGTTACTCTACTCAGTAATCATTCTTTGTTGTTACAGAAAAAGGAATTAATAACAAAATGGAAAACCCTCAGAGCATGGCGTACCGGAAAGACTAGACAGGGCAAAACGGGCCAGGAGATCAGGAGCCCCGCTTCAAAATCAGGAAATATATTTACCACGACCAAATGGATTTCTGAGGAAAAGTTTTTGATCAAGAGCGACTGAAGATTCACTTGCAAGTGAGAACAGTGACTCAGAAAGCTGCCTCGGAAGTGAAGGAAGAGCTGCAGCTGCAGGATCAACAGCAGTTTTACTACAGGTGCGGGATCTTTGAATGTAGAAAGCAATAGCACTCAAGAAGCGAGATGCTCTATTCCACGAAAAAAGTAAGGGAAAAAAAAGCAACACCCAGATGGACAGTCTGACGATTTTGAAAAGAAACTGCTGCAGTTGATTGAAACCCCTAACAGGCATATTGCTTTCATCAAGGACTACTGCCGACATTGAAACATTACTGACGATGAAGTCGTGGAATTTCAAGCTGGTGCGCTGCACTTGATTAAAACAATAAAATCTGCGAGGAATATCCCACCTCACGCCTCTGTTCCTCTGTCTGCCAACCTAAAGCAGACAAATCAGCCATTCGTATGGGACCAACCCAGCATTCTCTGCTCAGCATTCCAGGTACCACTCGCACATGATGCCAACCATTTATCCGCACTTGAATACTGCTCTACTTCTCAACTTTATTCAATGACCTCTCCCAGTCTACAACTTCCACTCAGTTATATATTCACCAACCAATACCGAAAACTTCGTCTCCATCTCACTCCAGTAATATGGGATCTACCTTAATTGCTTTGTTTTAATGCAGTAGTGGTTCCTACCCCATTTTTTGTTATATTCCTATTTTCCATTCTCAACTACCTACTTTTCTAACTTGTTTTGCATTACTTTTATAAAACTAGATGCTGCGCATCTTCGCCAGCGAAGCACGGTGGCACTTTTAGAATGTGCTTACTTTTAAGTAGTTTTCTTCTTTTTTTGTTTGTTTTACTTTTGGTAAGACCCTGTTATAGTCAAAAATATGTTTAGTTTGTGCAGTATTTAATATCTGTACAACTTTTGTAGAAAAGATTTTCCTAAAGCAAAAATAGAGCTATAGTGATAAAACCCAATCTTTTGAACAACCCTGTATATTTGAAAATATTTTTAGGTTTATGCAGCATTCAATTCTATAAGACTTTTGTAGAAAAGATTTTTTTCCTAACAGCCAAAGATAAAGCTTTAATCAAAGACTCAATATTCGTGAACACCCGTGTAGTGGAAAATATTGTTAACTTATGCAGCATGAATTCTGTTACAACTTTTGTAGAAAAGGGTTTTTTCCAAAAGCGAAAATCAAGGCTATAGTGATGGAAAACCCAGTCTTCCTGAACACTCTGTTATTTTTATATATGTTTAGGTTATGCCAGCATTCAATTCTATAAAACTTTTGTATAGAAAAACACTCCTTCCTAAAAGCAAATAATAGAGCTGAAATCAAAATCTATCCCCTTTCCCTATTCTCTTATTCCTTATTGCGTATTCATTTTCTATTTCCATATATCCCTTTATAACATCCCATAAGTTACAGCTTTAAAAAATAGTTGACGATTTTTCCTATAGTTTATTTTTCAGTTTTTCCCTATTCCCCTTTTATCATTTTGTTTTCGCTTTTCCTATCTCTATTCCCTTTCCTATCCTTTTTCTTATTTCCTTTCCCATATCCCTTTCCCTATTCCACCTTTCTCTATTCCCTCCCCTTATTCCCTATTCTCTTTCCATACTCCCTTCCCTATTCCCTCTCCTATATTCCCTATTCCTTTCCGTATTCCCATCCCTTTCCCGATTCCCTTTCCTTTCCCTATTCCTTCTCCCATATCAATTTACCCATCTCGTTCCCTACTCTTATTCTTTATTCCATTCTTATTCCAGGACCCCTATTCCATTTCCTTATTTCCTTTCCTATTCTTTTTCCTTATTCGCTTCCCCTATTCCCTTCCCTGTTTAACTTTCCCTATTCCCCTTCCTATTTCCTTTCAATATTTCATTTTCCTATTCCCTTTATCTATTCCATTCTCCATTCCGATTCCCTTTCCCCATCTCTCTTTTCCATTCCCTTTCCCTATTCAGTTCCCTTCCCCATTCCCTTTTTTATTTCCCTTTCCCTCTCCGTATTCCCTTTACCCATTCTCTTCCCTATTCTCATTCTCTACTGCCTTTATGTATTCCCTTTCTCTGTTCCCTATTAACTTTTCCCATTTCCATTCGCTATTCCCTATTCCCTTTCTCTATTCCTTTCCCTATTCCCATTTCCATTCCCTTCCCCATTCCCATTTCCTTTGCTTTTCACTATTCCTTACTCTTTTCCCTTCCCTACTCTCTTTTTCCTTATTGCAGTTTTATTCTCTATTTTTCCCTATTTCTTTTATAACATCCCATAAGTTGCAGCTTTTAAAAAATAGTTGGCGATTTTCCCTATATTTTCAATTTTCTTTCCCATTTTATCCGTATTTTATTTTGTTTTGTTATTTTTTTTGCGCAGCATCTAGTCATTATTTTAATTAATATTCCTCCATTTTAGTCGCGTCATCTGTTTTTGATTCTATATATATAATATTCTAAACATCAATCTACATAAAATAAATGTTCTTCTGTATATTATTGGCCCAATAATATATAATCATGTATTGCAATCGATAAGTACAACATAAAAAAAAAGTACGATAAAAAAAAAACTGACCCGCCGTGAGTCGAACCCGCACCTTCCGATACCCCTAAACTCCTTTTGTCGCACGCCGATCCCTCTAGCGCTAAAATCATCCACATATTAAATTAAAATATGACAGTGACTGACAGTTCAATTTATTTACAATACTTCAGATATTTCAGCTACGTTACTATGCTGCATGATTATAAGATGTTCTCTAGTATCTTATTTAAATGATAAACATCGCGAAGACACCACCTACCTACAAATTTTCGCCATTGTCCCGTAATAGCGTATCTTTGCGTATAATGGCGGCAAAAGGACGCTGCCATTTCCGCAGTGATTTTTGCAATATTTTGGGTACCTGCGCGTATTCTCGATACAACAGGGCTTCATCACCTATATCCAGTCATTTACCATCTTTTCCGCATTATCTACGCGCCTCTCTCCCTTCCGAAATCATCTCGATAATTGGGAACATGAGCGTCCCGTTAATTTGACATTTCTCTTGGAATTATTCAATACTGTATCTAAAAACTGAAAATAATCACATTCACAAACATACCTGAGCGCCCGTTATCACTGTTATGTTACCTTTTAACCCACGAACTGAGCCGTAAACGAAAATAAATGTACCTCGTATTATTCCATATTGACATATGTATAGGTTAGACTATTAGCTCCATCTGAAAATGACTTATATTTCGCGAATTAATCGGCATATTCCCTTTCAACCTTCCTGTTATATGCTCATAACGTTGTCGAACCACTTTTGTCATCTTACACTTGCTCGAGTACATCTTTACCCCAAAAACACGTCGCACTGAATTATGTAGGTTTTAGCGGCCATTTGCCGAACGCGCTTCAACGACTTCTGTCAAATCTGACAGGCGTCCCCTGCAAACATATCTATATTAATCGTTTAATTTTGAAGAAAATTTTCCGTTCCTGTCCTATCTTAGCGTTCGAATTGTAAGATGAAACATGAGAGAAGCCGTTCCGACAACAATTTCATACCTGGATACGGTGTTTGAGCCGGTATTGGTGCCACAAAATCAGGCGTCACTGGCACAATTAACGATTTCGGCCAGAGTGAGAAGCGATAAATTACTCATATTAGAGAAATTTCGCGTTTCCATTCCATTTTAGGGTTCCATACTGTTAAAACGAAGGATACAGGAAGCCGTTTCAAAAATAATTCGCATCACGTTACGGTTTCTGTGCCGATATGCTCGTGACAAATTTGCGCTATTGGTTTCGCATCTTTCTCGCACCTCGCTCAATAATTTCACTAAAAACAGTATATTATTATCAAAAAACATATCTAAGCGTGTATCACGAAGCTCATTTTATCCTTCAACTCGCGTTAAATTACTTCGAATCGCTATTATCGCTACCCCATATATCGGTTTAGGTTAAGAAATTAATACCACCACAAATGACAATATTTCTCGAATTATTGCACATTTTTCCATATACTGACAATCATACAGCTCCCAACATCTCTCTTGATCACGTTTCGACACTTTATGTGTCCCTCGTACGCCCATTTACGTTCGAATTCGTTATTGCATTTTACCGTGTGACAGCGCCACTGACATCTGACCAAACTCGCCAAAATTCCAAGTCCATCTCCCCTAAAACGCACCTCTATAAATCGGGTCTTTTTGAGAAAATTAAGCCGTCTGGACCCATCTTAAGGTTCAATCGGTAAAGAGAAACATGCGAGAAGCCTATTCCACAATAATCCCACTTCCAAATATTACCTATACTTTGTAGCGATCGCGCGAAATCGCCCAACTCTTGACAACGCGAAATCTGTCGTTGGCCGCCAGTTTGACATTTCTCGGTCTCCAGTGCCGTTCGCCGCAAAAATCTAAACTCTTATCGAATTTTCACGTTCTACACACATTTTACCGATACTTCTCGATACGCCTACCATGGGGGGACGGCTCGTCCCCATCTATACGTTACGCGTTCGCTTCGCGACCGCCACCCCTTCTCGAGCCTTTAGCGCCGCAAGTCGTCGGTGGCTCTTACACACCTCGAATAGGGCGACGCCTATGGTGTGCGACAGAGAGTAGACAAAAACAGGCTGATCAAGTTTTATTATTATTAATATGTACAGAATAATTTTAAATTTGATACCTATATACAAAATAAACATTCACTCTATTATTCACGCATCCTTTCACGCAACAATCTCGTTGGCTCCTCATGATACTCCTGCTCATTCTTAATTTTTAAATTGTGCAATTCCGCCGTCTTCTCCATTATTGGAGCCATCCTTTTTTTTTGTTTAGTAGCAATAGCTGCTCTTCATATTCCATCATCTTCTTTACAGCCCTTTTCCCTTGCTTCGGGGTATTCATTACATTTTCTAGATCTTTTTCCTCATCGGATTGTACGATACGCATTTCTTCATTATCCTAGTTTGGAACAAAAGAAAAGCAGCCGATTAGTTTTTAACAATGTTTACATATATCTAACTCACATCAATACTTGATCTATCTACCATCTCCTTTTCCTGGAAAGATGACTGCAAATTCTGTAAAAAAAAAATAGGATGATATCCTAAACTGTGGCGATGATACTTACAATAAAAGAACAGCTAGGCTTCGAAGTGGATGGCGTTGATGGTGCAGAAGATATGCATGGTTTCACAAGAGAAATCTGTGATGTTATTCCTTTTCGCGCCAAATATATAAGCGCGCCCTCGTGGCCAACCCTGTAAAATGGTCAGTCATACATGGGCGGTAAAACAAACACCACGTGTCTGCCGACCGATGTATAATAAATTGAACTAACAAAGTTAACCCTTGTGTTTTAATAACGTGGTTAACACCAAAAAATCTACAAGGGTTTGCTATATAGCAAATATGTTGGAATATAAATTTATTACTTACAGTCTTCAGCTCTTCTACTTTTGAAGATGCATGGCTTGTTTCCTCCCTCTAAAAGATTGTACATCTTCATCATCATACCAATATAACATTAGTAATACTCACAACAGGCAAAGCATCGCTATCATACATGGAAGCATCTTCTATAAACTCATGTGGAAGATCTTTTATCTTCCAGTCTATGTCTGCAGGCTCTGGTGCAGGAGGACCACCTCCTGGCCCATGTGCGTGCTTTCTGTAGGCACCAACATTCTTTTTTGCCACCACCTTTATACGCTGCCATTGCTCCCGCATACGCTTAACATCTCTTTTGAAACCTGGAAGATGCACACTGCTTACAAACTGTTATTGTATAATTATACTACAAAATTACAGCAACCACCACTTCACTAAATATAAACACAAGGATAGAAAACCTTATTCCATCGCTGTCGCCCCTTTAAATGCATTTTCATCAACCCTTTAATTATCACAGCTGCAAGTAATGTTTTATAACATGTACTTTCTGCAGAACAAATATAGTGAAAGGGTTAAATTAAGATACTAAAATAGGTGCAAAGCATAAGCTTACTAACATAAGTGTAAGCATGTATAAAGCCAACACCATGCCATAAATTTATACTTATTACATTACAGACCTTTCATTGAGGAGCACTTCCCATCAGATATATTCCTGCCTTCATAGAATTTTACATTATATTTTATTTTAATGTTATATGATTAAGTATATAATATCATTTGCATACCTTGCACTTCCATTTTTCGGGAAATACGTTCCCATGCAGCTGACTTGTCCTTATTTAGCACCGTTAATTTTTCTTTATTTTCAATTATATGCAACTTCTCCCTTATTGCCTCGAGAAAAGAGTGCTTCTCCACCTCATTCCAATTTTGGGAGCGGGCACGTTTTGCCTAGAAAAATAACAGTTATTCACCTCACTGTAATATTATTTCAAGATCATATTCTTACTTCAACAAATTCCATATTATCCTATTTCAATTCCAATTGGCACTTAAAACGGTTTGTAAGGCCATATAGGTCTAATCAAAGAAAAAAAATTAAAGAAAAACTAATAATGCAATTATATACAAAATAAAAAACAGTGTTTTTGTGGATTCTGGAGCACTGAATGACTTAATTGCTACAGATTCCAACGTTTGACATCGTTTTTCTAAGAACTTAATGAGTTCACTGAACTCATGGTGATGTAAGATGATTATTTAATAATCCATTACACTTCGCGCAAAGCGATTGTCGACGTGCGATAATTTCCGAAGACTGGCGCGAAAAAACTTTTAGGTTACATTTAATAGCAAAGTTCGGGTTTAAACATTCCAGTAAGCGCTACTAAGGATTTAGTTGGCAACTAAGCCGCTACTAAACACCACTATGAATAGGCATTTTCTTAGTAGAATGTTAGTAGCCACTAAATCAAACTATGAATAAGAGTTGTGACACGCATAGCGAGTGCAAAGCGGGCGTGGGTCACCCCAGAACAAAGACTTACAATAACTCTCAGGTAAGAAAGGTAATAATAAGCGGTAATGGGTGATATCATAAGAGCCGTTGAAAGCCAGAGCGGTCTAAGTCAATAATTGTAGTTTTGAGATATATACGCCTAAAGTTAAACGGAATTATTTAAATGTATGGAAATTACGTATACATTTTAAACTATTAGCATTCAGGTGACGTTCCTACAACTGTTTTTAAGTCAAAATACAACTAAAATATATTATCTTACTTTAAACTAGTATATTATGACTTATACCATTCTGATTTTCAAATGATATGAAGTTACGTATCAAAATTTTGTGTATATTTCATTTATTACGACACAATAGCTAGTTGTTTATTTCGCTCTTTATTTTGCAATATAAGTAGGAACATAACAAAATAAATTTAACATCCATAACATGTATTAGAATTATAACTAAACAAACATTACTCAGACGTCTCCAAATTTACTTCAAAATACTCTTCTAGCGGACCTGGGTCTTCTTTATTCTCATCACCGATGAGATTTTTGTAATAATTTTGGTATACCGGCGGTATGAATTGAAACAATTCTTCCATATTCTTTTTCTTTTGAGAATTAATCTGCAAGGACGTTTCGTATAAAACAGGTAGAGAAATATTTTCGAGATTTCCGTTTGCTATCGCGTATGTTTTTAAGAAGTACTGTTTACAGACTTTAATTTAAATTGCGTTGATATTAACAAAATAAGTATTGCGTTGCACTTTTTCAATTCGACTATGATTACTGTGACGATGAATCTTTGGTTTTTTGCTTTACTATTCCGCATAAAAATTGCATTTGCAGCCATAAAACTCCCGATTTTCCAAAAGTTAGTAAATGCTAATTTGCGTTCCTCTAATGTTATTTTATTATTGCAGTTGTTTCTACAACCACAATTTACATTGGTGAAGTGTTTGGCAGGCATTAATCTTCCAGTAGTGCTGACATATTCTTCGCCTAAATTTCGTTTTCTTTTCCGTACCGTCGATTTATGCTTTCCGGTTCTCTGTAACGTTTTCTGCAACACGATTCGATTTTGCAACATTTATGTTAAGGGTAATTCGCAGTTTCATCAGCTTCACCTAAAAAATCTAAACCAATATGATGCAACTATTATTAACTTAACAACAATGTCTAGTGTGCCATGAAACTGTACAGTGTATTCAAGTTGACAGAGGAAATATATCGTATGCTGCTTAGATTGGCACCCCAGGTTTCGGAAATTTAAATGTGTATTTTTATTTATTCCTAATCAGCCTTGTCAAAACAATGTTAGAGTTTCCACAAGTTTTGTTTTAATTGTTAGTATCATTTTATTTGGACAGTTGTGTATATTGAATTTCATTTATTTGTACATTTTGCGTACTCCAGTATTATATAGTTTATATGCTAGTTTTTCCTTTGCGTTGCGCTCTGCGGTCAGCGCACGAGATTGTAAATTTCACATATATGAGAATGTTACCCGTGAGGCCCAAGGAGTTATCAGATAGACGAGTCCGCGTATGTTGTGTTTAGTTTTGGTTACCGATATGTAATCTTTTTCAGTTTAAGATGTATGTTCGTTTGTTGTATTTAAAACGTTTATCTTGTAATTCTTTAGTTAAAATTGTATTAGATAGGTGTGCACATACATGTAAGGCTTTTAATTATATTCGTTTTAGAAGTAAGCGCTTTAGAGTTTAAATTTTCCTTTTTTTTGTAGTCATAATTAATTTATTTTATCACCTGTGGGTAGGTGAAGTGAAGCTGTGAGCTTGTTTTAAATTCATTTTTTATTTTGGTAGTTTCTTTACGTGATTTGAATTTAATTTGTAGTTTGCTTTGAATTTTTAAAACCACGTGGATTTTTTGTGGTATATAGAAAGTCCTTCCAGAACGAATTCACCATTTTGTTTGCTAAAGGATTTGCATTGTCCTTTTTTAAATTGTAGAATCTATGCAGGTTTGTTTTATGCAGAATCTTATATTCAAGTTTTTATCCTGTTAATTGTATCAATGTTTTTTTTTCTTTTTTTTTTTTAAATAAATTTATGATTGTAAATATCATTTAAAATCACTAGTTCTTTTATTTTTGAATCTGCCATTTCAATTTTTGGGAATTTTAATGAAAGTCATTTTTGCAACCGCCCACTTTTACTTTTTAAAACTACTACTAATCTCTGAGATTTAAGAATCTCTGTCGCCCTTTTAAATTCATTTTTGCTGAGCTAGCTAAATTAATTTTGTTCATTTTTAATTTCTCTTTAACTTATAATGCTTGACAGTCCAGTTCATCAGCAGTATGTATGTTGCTATTACACATAAACGAATCTCAATACATTATAAAATTCATAGGTTAGTATTGTCATATTTTATACTTACTTACCTGTAGTTTCTGAAGAAGTTGATTCAGACTCCGTGTGTTCCCAGGATCAAATTCACTCTCCGACGTACTAAATAGTTCACCTTCATACTCAAAATTACTAGAATCCATCATGCCGTTTGCGATCACCAAGATACAACTGTCCACACAATACATACATAAATATAAATAGAAGCTTCACTTTAATGTATTGAAAGCAGAGCCAAAATCTCCTCTGACGGGAATGTTCGCACTATTTTTTGAGGAGCGGGATATTTGAACAAAATTGAATTTTCCTTATATTTAGATTTCGTTACTGCTCTGCCAAAATAACGAATGTAAATACAATACATTGTATTGTATTGCAGAGCAGTAACCATTGATAGTTAGAGTAGCTATCTACAATGAATTTTTAATATAGATATATGAAATGGAGGTGGGAATAACAATAAACGCTTGTGAAGTGTTTTAATTATATTATTATAATATTTAGTTCTATTCTACAACTTTTAACCTAAATGAAATATAATATTAACATGTTTCATCTAATTAAATATAATTATCTCACAAAAACCTTGTTAAAAAAATATAATTATCATAACCTCCAGTATGTTACACACATACTTATAATGTTAATGGTATAAGTCAGACTTATACCACTCCGCTTTTCAATAGAACAGCATATCATTTTTACACTCATCATATCAGCGACATTTATTTTGATATTACTCAAGATATTTTTACCAAATTTTATGAGGAAACGTAGGACTTAGTGATGATTATAAATCTGCTAATATATGGCAAATGCGAATTTTTGACTTAGACCATTCTTGCTTTCAACGGCTCAATTAAATGGATGGGCACTCACAACGATTCGACTTGTGTATGTCCGTTGCATAATACAATGTACATATACATTATGTAAGTAAAATGTTTGACGGAATCGAATCACTGTTTGCGTTCCCTCGTTTGTCAATCACCCACCGCTACATGATAATAACATAAAACTGGTTAAAGGAAAATCTTTTCATTCAAAATTTGTAGTTTTTAGTTAGTTCATTTATTTATAAGTCACCATTTTGGTCAGTTCTTGAGAGGGCTTCTGAGTACGTAAGAAACTGCATTTAAAGGCAGAATGTTGTGTCATTAGGGAGGTCTGTGGTTGAAACTATGTAACGAGGCCCTGATGTGTTGTGGAATGATTGTGAACCTGAGGAATGAGAAATCTGTGGGGTTTGTAAGTATGCTAGATGCGATGTAGAACATGAAGGGTTGAGAGGATGGTGACCAGATCGCATTTGGAGCGGGAAAAGATGGGTGTGAAGTGTAATGGAATATTTATAGTTTGCGAAAGGAGAGCAGCAAGTGGTTGGAAGTGTAGACTGGAAGTGTTAATTGACTGGTTACGATTGCTGGAGAATGTTTAGCTTTTATTGAGAGGAAAAAATCAACAACGTCTGGCGAAACTTCCATTTGTTTTCCTCACGTTTCAGATTTTGAAGGATGGAAGAAGGGAAAGGAGGTAAGTCGGCCAGGATCTTCAGGAGTATGCTGCATAAATTCTGAAGCCTGATCCATCTTTTTGGAGGATGGATTTTGGAAAGACGTTTAACATCTGTTTCGCAATTTCCTTGTTCTCATTTTTCATCGCTGGTTTTTTAAAATGAGTTTGAGGCAAATCGCTAGGCGAAGAACTTTCTGTCGGCAGATCGTTTATCAAATCATGCTCAGCAGAGATGGGAGACTCTGCGGAACTGAGTTGGCTCTCCTGGTCACACCGTCGAGATCTTGAATATTACCTGATGTTGAGCGCTTTTCAAGGGAATGACGTAAACATTCTAGGGCTTCAGACCGCATGTATTGTCGTTTTTTTGCCAGGATCCCCGCTCCTTCCCTCGTTCAGGCTCTTTTGGTATTGGTCTTCCATGTTCTTCCATTTTGCCTTAATCTTAACAACTGTAAAAGAAATCCTCGATCACGAGTAGCCTAACAAAAGCAGTTAGCGACTGAATTTATTTCAATTAATCAATCTTTTCATATAAGCCATAAAGTGACATATTTCTATTTTAGATTTGGAACTCCCCTTTGTACTATTTCCCAGGAGGATGTAAGTATCACACCACTGCTACTCCGCGCCTTCACACTTTGCATTCTATTTTCAAGGTACGACTGAAGAAGTTTAAGACTCCGTCCCCGAACCCCCGCGCGCTCAAGCTCTTGAAATAATGTATGGTGGTCAACACTATCGAAGGCCTTCGACAGGTCTATGTATAGACCAGCCACATGGTCGCCATCATTCACGCCTTCCAAAATTTCGGATAAGACTTGATATATGGTTGTCGCTGTTGACTTTCCTTCTGATAGCCACTTTGCTTATCGTTTAAGGATTATATTTTCTAGAAATGTTGTTAATCTTTATGTATAATTTTTTCGAATATCTTAGATACATTGGATAAAAGTTATGGTGTCTATAATTATCTGTTGTTTATCTCCTTTTATATATAAGATTACAATTCCCTTTTTAGATGACTTGGAAAGGTAGATGTTTCAAGACTCAAGTTAACCACGCAAGCTAGTGCTCGCTATGCATGCAGCAGATAATTCAGCAGCGACACTGGTATCTCATCGTGTCAACAGATTCAAGTGTTTCTTAGCTCCGCAATGACGTTAACTATCTCATTTGAGTTTGTCGCGCAATAAAACATGTTTTATCACAGCCTCTCACAGGTATAGCACCTGTAAAAGTATTACCTTTTTTCGTATCAGTGCATACGTTTATAGATATTTGTTGATTTCGTTTAATTTTTGTACATTTCATATGTATTATTTTCCATTGGACATCTTTCTAGCATACTGTTTTTTCTATGATTTTTACCAGTTTTTTAATACTAAGTTCCAAGTAGCTTTATTTTATCGTTAGAGTTTATTTATAAGTCAAATTATAATTTATTTTTGCATTTTTAGTACTTTGTGTACATGTTTACAGTAAGAGTCGTAATCACTTTTGGAAATTTTTCCCTCCTGAAGTTCTTCGTATAACTGACGTTTGATACTACATTTCATTTTTAGTCATCTGTAATCCATTTTGTATCCTTTGTATTATCTTTAGTTTTAATATATTTACAGGAATACCATGTCAATCGCTAACATAATTTGATTATGAAAATACATATAAGCCTCATCTACGGTTTTCATATTATACATCTTGGACCAATCATAATCTCTTAAGATGTGTGCTATTTCACCCATTTTTGCGTTTGTATAGAACCGTTTACTTTCGTACCTGTTTCTGCAGGGTGCAGATAGTTGCTGTTCTTTAGGAATTTCAATAATTTGACCTTTGTGATCTGACAGAGCTGTTGTTAAAATGTTTGCATCGAAAGTGTTGCATTTGTGCAAATTTTATCAATTTGCGTTGAGGATTGTGTGGTGATCTTGTAGGACCATTTACTTCTGCTGTAACCAAAACATGCCATAATGTCCAAAACTTTTTACATTTGTATCTGCATGATTCATAAAATTTATGTTAAGTTTCCTGTTAGTACCAATGTGTAGTTCTGTATTTGGAAGATAGTGATTCCAGAATATTTCAAGTCTCTGAAAAAATATATTTACATCACCTAGTGGAGGACGATAGATATTTAACACTATAAGACTTTGTTTACATGATATACAGGCCTTTGTGGAAGAGCACCATATACGAATGCTTTCATGGCCAGCACGTCTCGGATTCTGAATACGATCGAACATGTCTTGGATATGATCGGTCGGAGACTTCAACGTTATCCGGCTCTCCCAGCTACTTGAGCAGGCTATGGAGGCGAGTTGAGGGCGGCGATGGTGACCATCCCTCCCGCTGCCATACGACGACTTATTGGCTCCCTTGCCTCGTCGTGTAGCGATGGTACGCGCCGCTCGAGTGGGATACTCCCGCTATTGATGCATCCCCTCCCAGCAGGATTACTACGCTCTCCACATGAAGGTTTTTTATACTAATTTAGTACTACTTATATACCAAATTTCGTTGCGCTACAGCCACGCGATTATACAGGGTGTGCTCGTCAATTATTTCCGATAGTGTATTTCAGAAAAAGGTACTCCGAATGGCCCTAGGAGCACTTTGGTACGTCAGGAACGACACCATCCGCAAGGACACCAAGATGGAACCGATATGGAACTTCATTTGGAGAAGCGCAGGAAGAACGTTCGGGAAGGCCCAGGACCATTCCAACCCCCATCTGTGAGTGATTTAAATTTGTAGATTTTATCACCTGCTTTACATTTAACCACACCATTATTAGTCCATATCTGTTTTATATCTAATTTATTACGCAATTCTTTGATTGATTGTACTCTTTTAACGGTTAAATCTTCCCTTATTACAATTTTAGGGCATTTTAGTTTCCTTTTGTTATTATAAGTTGTATTGTTATGACAAAATTTCACTATAATTGGTTTAGTACCTCCTTCTTTACCACCTAGACGATGACGAGTCGATCAGATCAGTCCCTGGC
Organism: Protaetia brevitarsis; assembly: GCA_004143645.1. Taxonomy (NCBI): domain Eukaryota; kingdom Metazoa; phylum Arthropoda; class Insecta; order Coleoptera; family Scarabaeidae; genus Protaetia; species Protaetia brevitarsis. Next base: position 1,710,753 of record RXPK01000084.1, on the reverse strand, counting down.
TGATTGTAATATCTAGTTTTTGTTGACATAGATCAATAACTTTTACATCAACACTTTCCTTAGTAGTTTCGGGGACGCCATAAATTCTCAAGCTGTTGCCCCGACTATATTGCTCCAAATCGTCATTTTTTCGGTGCGCATCAGCTAGTTGAGCTTCCAATACGGAGACTATTTGTTAGATCTTGTACAGTAGTAGACACACCTTCTTGTATGATGGTATGTATAGACTCAATAAACGTTTCTGAGCACAATAGTTTTTCTACTACTGACTTAATTAATAATTCATCATTCCCCAGCAAGCGTTCGGACGACATGTTGGAGCCAGTCACTAATCACTCACACTTTATTTATGAAAACTAAATTATTACAAATCATCCTAACCCCGTGCTCCACCTGAAAAGGTACTACACGACGCTACCTATTCTAAGTACTATATGGGTTCCATAATAATTGAAATGATCCTACTCTAACTAAATAACTTCCCTATGATTTTTAATAACAAAAATATAATACAGTAGCCTCGCGACCATACGAATATTACTTTTGAAAAAAGATAAAAAAAATGTCAAATGTGATTAGTTCACATAATCGCGAGCCTACTGTAAATCAGTCAGCTATCAGTTATTATTAAATGCGCCCATGGAACGACTTTCGTTATCTTCCAGCATTCGCCAAGGACACTAATCACTCACAGACAAACTATATATAAAACATATAGGGTAAGATGGGGTAATTGGAAGGGTAAAATTAAAATTTTGTTATATTTTTTACAAATTTTTTGTAATATAAAAATTTAGCCTAGGGTGTGGTAGGTAACATAACTTTCAAAGTTAATACAAAGTTTAAGCGTAAAATAGTTGCTTGAACACATTTAAAAAAAAATAATATTTAAACACCCAATTCCCCACATGGGGTAATTTAGAGGTATCGTTTGTAAACCACTGTTCAGGCAATTTATTTTTATGAGGACAATTGGCAGGTATAGAATAAAACTAAAAATTAAAGTTTCACGTAAACGAAATTTTATTGTATATAAAAACAGCCGAAAATAAATATTTATTCTTAAAATAGGTAACTTTCGCCATTTTGAAAATGTAAAGTTTAAAATTCTCTTTACAAAATAAAATAACCCTGACTAATCAGTCTTATTCGTTACACAACGGGGAACGTAAGAATAAATAAAAAGCTATTTGGACCAACCTAAACCTTTTTTTTCAGTTTTTTAAAACTTTCATGTTATTAACACTATTTACGCCGTAAAGCCCATAGTTTTTGCACTTTCTGTAGTCCTCAGTGGTTTAAACCCAGGAACCTTTACTAACAGAGACAGGGGTTCTGACCGTCGTTAAAATATCTGATATTGGGTTCAAATATGTCATTTTTACTGGGCACACAAAATTATTGGGACCCTTGGCTCCATGTATTTTAATTTTAAAATCTTGTTCTTCTTTTTAATATCCAAAATTTTGCAACGTACACCGATTTTCATACTCTGCCACAACATACCCTCCAGCCAAATCACCAAGTTTGTATTTTCTTCTCGACTTTCTTCTTATCTTCGTCAGAAGAGACTTATGTCATCAGAGGAATCGTGTAACAAATTTCTTCACTTCACTTGAGGATTCAACCTTTTCATTGTTTTTTTGCTCGTTTATTGGTTACACTTAAATCATTAGTACTATTCTAAGGTTTCTTTATTCTTTATTTATTTTGCCAAAATTTCATTTTTCTTTTTCTTTCATCTGATCTAACACATCAGCTTCTGTTAAAAACTTTATTATTAAAAGTCATTCTAACTTTTTGTTATTCATAGAACGAGATTTTGGCGTAACAGTTTTTAATAGAACATCTCTAAATGTCGAAATGCAGTGTTCACCGAGCTTACCTTGTGTTGTTGCAGTCGTTAGCGTTGATGTGTCTAAAGAGCTATTTTCGTTATGTTCTACGTTTAATGTTGTAGAGGTAGTCGGCCTAATTTGGAGTTCAGTGTCTATTCGAGAAGTAGTTGGCTATTTTGGAGTTCGTGTCTGTTTGATCAGTAGTCGGCTTATTTCGGGCTCATTGTCTATCATATTGTTATTAATTGGTTGATTACTGGGCTCGTCTGCTGTTACGTGTAAATCTATTAGTACATTTGCTCTGCATAGAGTCTAAAACTTTTCTTGGATTAGTGGCCATATCCCAGCGGCCCTGAAACCAGCAATGATATTTTCCTTAGGAAAGCCACCTTCATCTCTTAATTCTTTCATTAAGGATGGAAATACCTCCTTTGTATATTAGTGTTAGATTTCTTAAAATAATTCCTTTGATCTTCATCCACACTTTTTTGTGCTGTCAAAAACGGCAACATCAAGAGGTTGAAGGGTTGGGATGAATGCGCTGGTAAAGTTAATATATGAATGTCGTTCTGCAAAGCCAAACTGCTTACAGCATATTGTATATGGCTTCCATGACCATCAAACAAAAGCAAAATAGGTTTCTTCCAATCGGTTGTCCATTTAATAAATTCTTCAAAAATATTTTAAAAACGTTGATTTATCTTGCCATCCATTTTTGGACACCAAATACCCAGTGCCTTCAGGGCCTCCCAGGCACCACGAATTGTACAAATTTTTCTTGTTGTAAATTATTACTGGTGGAAAAATGTGACCATTTGCTGTTACTGTTCGACAACTGTAAATGTGTCTCTTTCCACTGCCTGGCTGCTTTTGAGATACACATTTCGTTCCCTTTCTGGCTATTACTGTTGTAGCAAGTTGATGTCATAGCCAGTTTCATCTAAGTTAATTATTTGTTCTGGAGAACTAATGTTAAGCTCTTTAATCGTTCTTTCTAGTAGTCCAAAGAATATGAATAGTTCTCTTTCGTAGAGCAATTGACTCGAGCTGCTTGTAACGCTTCTGCTTTTCGACTGACAAATTGGATGTCTCTTAAAAAATCCTCTTAGGAATTCTTCACGGGTAAGGCGTCAGCTTTTTGAAAATGGATTTGTGATTTTCTTTAGCTTGCAGTACTCATGGACAGTATTTAAATTTCTCCACGTGTAAGTGGATTATGAACGGAAGACAGCAATATTACGTTATCTGCCAATCTTTTTCTATATCACTGGGAAGAAAACGACTTCTACAGCTCCAACACGAGTTACAGGAGTCTTTCGTTTATTCTGTTTCGAATAGTGGACTCTGGTACACCAAATGTCTTGAAGCAGCATAAATACTTGTTCGGTGCTTACTGCTTCCATAGCAGCAATTAAAACGTCTCTAGCATATTTCGGATTGGTTTTCTTAACATATTTTCGTGGCATATCGATCTGAAATAAAATATAAAGCATAAGTTAAATTCCGCCCATTTCCCCGATTCGGTACCTTCCAATTTCCCGGACGGGGGAATTGGGAGGTACTTTTTTATCTCTGTATTATTTCTTAAAACAATAAAAATTCAACAAAACTTTATAGACAGGCCCTTTATATAGGGTTTATGTATCACTAGAGCGTTTTAAAATAATTAACTTCCTTATATACTTACCGTTTTCACAAAAAAAACTGCCGCCCTTTAAACCTAATAACACACTTTATTGGAGGTTATAAACCCAATATGACACTTAAGAATTGCCGTAAATTTAAATGTCAAAATTAAAAACGTGGCGACATCTATTACCGAAAGTAAATACAAAACCAATAAAATTTACAGAAAACCGTTCCAAAATAAGACATATTTTCACAAACATTTTTTTTTTTAAGTTGACCGCCCAAATACCCCATACGCCCATTTCCCTCACCTTACCCTATATGCGGGTGGACACAGCGAGCGTACGTCTAGCCTGTATGACTGCACATTGCAGAATGTGCAGTCATAGTGTTGTTGATCACGTTCGATCACGGTCGAGGTCACCTACACCATCAAGATCAACAATAGAGGAAATAGTTGTAGGAGAAAAATTTTACGATTTTAATTACGAAGAAGACTTTTAGACATAGAATCTGAGAAGTTAAAGGAATTGCAACAATTAAAGTTGGCTCTAGACAGACATAATAACATACAGGAGAAAAGAAATTATTTATTGGAAGAGTTATTAAAAAAATAATAAATAATTTTGTATGCCTATTTATTTTTTTACTTTTTTTATAAATAATAGTCTTACTTAGATTAGTTAGGCCATTATTTCATTTCTTTTCCTTATAGCTTCTTGCCTTTCAATAGCAACACCTTCAACAGCTGCTACGTTATTAAAATTGCCAATATTTTCCTGATGGTCCAGATCTTCTACATCATCATTATGTTGAATAAGGAAATTGTTAAGAACACATGAGGCAGCAATGATTGCATTAGTTAATTCTATATCTTGGGTATCCAAATATTTTAAACGGCGAATTTTACATTTTAATAAAGCAAACGCCCGTTCCATAGTTAACCGTATAGAACTCAGTTTGATATTATACCTATATATTTTGTTCATTCGTTAAATGACCATTATCTTTAAATGGCGTTAATAGATGCACTGATAAGGGTATGCGCAATCACCAAGAATATGCTCATGTTGAGGTAGTAAATTGTTATTAAGACTTCTAAATAATGGACTGTTCCTATATACTCTTGCATCGTGCATCCTGCCAGGTAAACCAACATAAATATTTGTAAATTGCATCCTATGGTCACAAACTGCTTGTAGTATTATATAATGTCTTTCATGTCTGTTAAAAAAATCGTGTGCATTGCCTGAAGGCTGCTTTATTGCTATGTGGCAGCCATCAATGATGCCTACAACATTAGGAACTCCTCTAGACCGCTCGTAAAAGGAATTCTTTATTAGATTTGCCATATCTGCATTAGGCCACTTAATATACTGATCCACCAAACTAGCCAGTATGCCAATAATTTCTTTAAAAATATAGTGAGCTGTGCTACTAGAAACATTAAATTTATCTCCAACATCTACAAAGCTTATATTTCTACTCAACAAATATACTGTGAGCAAAACCTTTATATTAACATCTATCCTACATTTGACATTTGGAGGTATATGATTAAATGACTAAATGATGACTTTACACAGACTTTGCAACAGAGGAAATGATAGCTACATGGTCTCTGCCGTAAGTGCATACTACCTACTTGATATATAGCACTAGACATTCTAAATTGGTCATCAGTATATGCCATTACTGTATTTCAAAATATTCCGTAGTACGTATAACTTTCTCTTCTCTTATTAACGGCATCATATCAAGATTAATGGGTTGTACTAGTTGTTCTGCAACATTCACTATTGCATTTATGTTCAAATTATCGTCATCCAGCAAAAAGACATTCATTTTATTATGTTATATGCTATAACCTAACATGAAACAAAAGGAGTGGTTAGAAACGCTCATCTGAAGTATGATCTTTATCGTTCAGTAATAAGGTAGGTAACCGGTAGGAAACTGTAGGTTAGCATGGTGAGCTGAATGCAGGGAAAAAATACGTTTAAGCGATGAGAAAGCGCTTTATGCAGCAGCTGTCATGTTACCTGATCTAGATTCTGGATTGTTGGTTGGTAAGGATGGCTAGCCACGCGCACTTAGGCCACTCTAACCGGGCTTATTGTGCTGCTTTCCCTAGGCGGGGTCACTTACCCGCAGCCTACTCGAACCAACCCAACTCGAGCAGTGTAGCATGTGAGGCGCCGCCAAAGTAGGCCATACTGGGCCAGAACTGCCCCAGGATGGAACCTCTAAGTTGGGCAAGCGCCGGACAGTCATAAAAGATGTGCTCCGGTGTCTCGTCCTCTAGGTAACATGCACAGCAGAGTGGGCTGCTAGTCAGTCCTATGCGGTACATGTGTTTATTAAGTTTGCAGTGACTAGTCAATAGTCCTACAACTTGACGTAGTTTACTGCGAGAAAGCTGCAGACAGTATCTCGCTGTCCTAGACGACAGCCTGGGGATAGCTTTATGTGCCTGACAGCAGGTGGTTATGGATGCCCATCTCTCCTCGTGTAGAGTAGTGGTCTACTGGTTTATTAGGGCATTGAGTGTAGCCGAAGAAATGGAAAGAACAGGCTCCGGTCCCACGTAAAGAGAACACGAACCCCGTCTCGCCAACCTATCGGCAGCCTCGTTTCCCAGATTACCTTTATGCGATCGCTTCCAAGGCATTATGACATGTTACCTGAACGACATAAAACACTAACGGGTGCAACTTGAAAAGTTGACAAGTGGAGAGCTTATTTCTATCGTGTTCAGTCGTGTTTTTTGTGTTTTTTTTACATGTAGATATATCTAAGTTAAATATGTATCATATATAAATTACTGAAGACAATGTAAAATTTAACAATATTGCTGCAATAAATAATGTTGTCCTCGGCATTGTAGAAAATGATGATATATAAGTTGAGGGATATGCTGGCAGAAGAAAACCTGGAAGAAATGAAAATTATTACGAAGTAACTGTGCCAAGCAACTCCTTAGATGAATTTAGAGAGCATTTCAGAATGCGAAGAGGTACAATGTAGTGTTGTGTTTGAATACAAAGAAAATACTCATAAAAATATATTCCTTATATTTCTAGTTTATTTTGGAGACAGTTGGAAATCGTATATGTCAAACAAGCTAACCTATCATATCTTTAGAAAAAAAAAATTGTTAACCATTTGGTTATTGGCAAAGGATGATGCTGTTGATCAAGATCCAGAAGATGTGGAAATGCCAATAATAGAAATAAATGAAAGAATGCTCTTGGGGAAGCAAAAAGAGATTTAATTGTGGAATTATTGCATTAATATTTTTGGATAAATTTTAGTAACAATGTATATTTGTTTCTACTTTGTAGGTTTAAGTTTACATGCAGTAAATAAAAATATATATTGAAGTATACCTTTTTTATTTTATTTTCTCGAAGATTGAAAATTTACATAAATAGTACAAAAGTTGAGTAACTTCAACTTAAAGGTATTCAAGTAACTATTAATGTAATACGAAATCGTAGGTAACTATAAGCTTTAAGGTGCGTCTTAGCGAACATAATTGTACAGCTCGTTTAGCTCAGCTTCGCTAAGAAATTATTGGGAGACCTATCACTGTACGCCAAATAATCACGTGTTCAGGAGAGCGTAGCGCAGCTACGAAAGTTGGTCAAATCGAACTTTTGTAGCTGAACGAGCCGCGCGATTACTGTTTATGTCAGATTTGAAACATAACCTGTGTGTTGCGGAGTCATCGGATCAGTTCTGATTTCTTTGAGAAAATGGATGAAATTGAAAAATTTATCAACTTAATAGAAGAAAAAGAAGATTTGTATAATATTCGATCTATTAATTATCGAAATATCTATATAAGAAAAAGGCATGGGAGGAAATTGGAAAAAAGAATGAATTGGTCAGGTAAGAATTGGTTTTCTTACTAAATTTATTCAAGCCACTTAATAAAATATATTTAGCTGACAAATGTATGAAGAAATGGAAGGCCCTAAAATACAAATACATGTGTGAAAAACGGAAATTGAAATTGCCAAGCGGAAGCGGAACAGTTTCAAAGAAAAAATGGATATTTTATGATTATATGCATTTTATAGATAAGTTTGTTATGGACTCAATGTAATAATATATTATATTATGCCTAATAATTACATTTTCCTTCATTTACTTTACTGTCTATTCAACACTAATGAATTATTAAATAATTCTACATATCTGTTCAAATTTACTAATTCATGATATATCCTTTTTGATAGTACCGAAACGAATATGAATACTGCAAATACAAGTCTGAATGAAACCTCTTGTTCAACCGATAATGACACCATATTACTAGATTGTGAGTTTTTATTTATTATTTTCCTTGTTGTTTAAATAGATTGTATTTAATATGCACTTACTTATTATTTGGACTAACTGAAGTAACGATCATAAAATATATTTCAAACATACCTAAATTTAATTAACTTGTGATGATTTATTGTCACCAACTGGGACTGATATGGAGGAAGAATTGTTGGTAACAGATATAGAATCAACATCAACGCAGGAACAAGTAGTCATAGATATGGACAATATACCCTTACCTACATTAAGGCCAGCGTCATCTAGTTTGACTGAAGTCACAGAAAACATTTCAACTGAAGTTTCCACACAGGGTCGTAGTTATTTTATTGTGTTAAAATAAATTTCTTTCTTTTAGAAACAAAAATAAATAAAATAGAAGAATTGATGCAGAAAGAATTAGAAAAAGAATTAGATGATCTTGATCACTTTTTTGTGAGCGTAGCCGCAGATGTGCGAACATTAAATAAGAGAGCTCAAGCAAAATTAAAAATGGATATCCAGAAATTTATTTTCAATGTCATGTATCCGAATAATAGATATTATTTTTTTATATTCTTTTGAATAAAACAGTATTGTCTTGCTAAACTAGAGTTTATTCTCCGAGATGACCATCTTTCACGAAAAAAAAAATTCATTGAAAATATTCGAATAAATAAACTACTGTGTGTTACAACAAAATAAGTTATTCACAATTAATTAGTAGTATACACTATATCATGCTCCAAAAAGTATTCTGCAAAACTATTTCGAACTGTTTCTGCAAAACGCGTATGGTATTTGTTCAGCTTGCGAAATATCTTGTAGTGCATTTGACGCAACATGCTGTTGCTTTTCACCACGCTGTAGCCTATATTTGTTAGCAAAGTTTTGGTTTAAGAAATTATGTAGACATACTGTTGATTGTATAATTTTACAACTGTATCTCGCTTGCATTAAAATAGGTCGTCTGTATATTCTAAAGCGCGCAGAAAGATTCAAAACAATTTCAATAATTCTTCGAGCGCGGGAGATCTGAAATTAAAATTCTCTTTTTCGTTCCAAAGGATCTCTTCTACCAGGATATGGTCTCATCAAATAGGTGCAGAGAGGAAATGCTTCATCTGCCACTATTACATACGGCAGAGGTGTTGAGTTATGTGATAAAGGTTCATCTGGTGGAATAGGTAAAGTTTTATTAATTAAACTATTACCAAGTTGGGAATTTTTAAATATTCCACCATCGCTTTGTCGTCCCGAAGCTCCAATGCAAACTACAGTGAAATTATAATTTGCATCACAACAGGCTAATAGTACTAAGCTATGGGTTCCCTTATAATTAAAGTTTTCTGAGCCTGTATTTGGGAACGCCTAAAATATTTAAATTTGAAAGAGCTATTTATATTTTTGTTCAGTTTTATACTACCTGTATCAATACATGCTTTCCATCTAAAGCTCCGATACAATGCGGAAAATTCCATTGCTTTTCAAATTGAAAGGCAATTTCCCGAAAATTTGTAGTATTTAAGAAGTAGTACATACCTTGCAACAAACCTATACGAAAGAGATATGTCATTGACATCATACTGTCACCGGTAGCAAAATACCTTGTTTATAATAAAGTTTATATAGGTAAATAACCAGAAATTAATGGATAAAATCTCAGACCTTACCTTAAAGTCAGTGCTAATCTTTCGGCTGGAGGTATTCTGTTATGGCTACTACACTTTTCTATATCATTATATATATAACCTAATAGCATATCAAACAATGCAGGGTCATTATATAAAAATTAATAAATGATTCCGTATCGTGAAGTCGCATCTGTGTACTTAAATCGTTGTATATTCATAGCTACTTCTACTACAACTTCTAATAGAAACCTCGTTTTATTACTTTTGATATAATTTTGTAGGTTATTTGTTTTCAATTGAACAAAACTGTAGCGCTGCGCTCGTCGAATATGAAAATTGTGTTAAGACTATACACAAAAAACAAGCCGAGTTGAGCTATACTAACGAGCTGAGCTAAGCTAGCTTTCAAAAATGCTAAGACGCACCTTTAATGTTGAAGTTACTAAAAATAATTGCGGAAAATTTGAATTCTGTTTACTGGATTCTACCAAAAGTTTCTAATTATTGACAATATGGTATCTGAAATGCCTCGCCTAGTTTGGAAAAAAATAAAAAAAAATTAGATGGCGCAAATACTTCCAAATACTGGAAAATTGAAGAAAATATTTCAAAAGATAATCTGGAACGTTTATTAGAAAGTATGAATATATCGGAAAACATATATGTCATTACAAAGATCTATTGCGAGTTTTAAGACAAATTCATTGTAGGGTTTTGTGAAACAACGGATACCACTAAAAGTTTAGTAATAAGTAGCAATAACGATGCTGAAACTTTCCTAACCAATGAGATATCTGTTTGCGAAGAAGCGACGACAGAAGAACGAGACGTTACTCCATCTATATATTCCGAAAGTAAGAATATTTATGTATTATTTATATTACTACTGGTTACAAATATATGGGTGTAGTGATTTTATAATACAAAAAAATACTAACTCAAGTTACATTCGATTAATTTATATTTTCAGTGTCCACTTCAAGTCAGACAAGTTTACACAAATATTTAATAGAATTAAACAAAAACACAATGGATATAAAAACTCATTTGAAAATTATTCACTGTAGACTCAATAATATAGAGAATAAAATCGAAAAAATTACAGTACAGAATATTTGAATTCTAAAGAACTACCTAAATTTCCTTTTGCAACCATACAAGAGCTAACGGACTTCGATCAAAAATTAAAAGAAGAGGACTATATAGATGCAATGGTTTGTATTAATTCTTTAATAAATAGTGTTGTAATATACACAGTGTAGGTGTTAGTAATTACAACATAATTCCTCCACAATTAGTTAGGTCCCTGTAGAATATATCCTGTTTTTTTCCAATCACATACTGTCTGGATATAAAATAAATTATCTTTTATGCATCACACTTTTCAGGCTAACCAAATTGATCTCAATAAAATAGTAAATAGAATACCTACTTATAACGGCGGTAATTAAAGACAAAAGTTTGTAACCTAGGTTCCAAGGCGTGATTTTCGTCACTTTTTGATTATTTGTTATACATCATATGCATCATTACAAGGATCGGAAAGTAGTTAACTACTATTTGAGTTAATTACTTTCTGGGCAGCTCCAAATGTTTTAAAATAGCGGTAGGCATCAGTTACATTGCATCCCAGTAAACTGCTTTACCTAAGTTGGATGCCGATAATCTCTGCTTACATAATACCTATTTGTGCTGAATTGCCTCATTTATAATAGACTTAATTCTATCTAATTCTTTTGTTACAGACAAACTATATCAACAACATAGGGGGACTAGACGTGAAATATTCTATTAGAAGATCACTACAGAAGACGATCTTTAGTAATGTTTCTGGTGTGGACAAAATGGAAATTTTGTTTTAAAAAATTTAAATCTAATGTCCATATTAAAAGGTAAGCCAGGTTGACAGGATAAACTGAATACTAGTTTTATTAATTTATAATTATGCATTTGATATTCTATCTAATCTTCAATAAGTATAAAACACAATCAGCTTATTGAGTGCATAGAAAACGAAAGACTATAGATAATAATAGACACCATTCTTCACTATTTGCTCTGGTTGTGGAATGTTTTAATTATTAGCTATACATATTAAATGCTATTGTCTTAACCTTATCTACTGTAGAAAAGGAAACCTTCATTATCGTTGATCATGGAGAAACTGTAATAATATGATTATTCGAGTTTTTTTTTCTGGCCCGTTTGTGATCTCTAATGGTGTACTGGAAAATGTATCCTAATTTTAATTAGGTAATAATTATTATATACTCATGATTTTTAGATGTACTTTTCTACAACCTTGTTTTTTAAGTAGAAGAAAGAGTTTATATAGTCGGTTGGTTTTAGTCACAAATGAACGTAAGCAAAATTGTTTTCTTATACCTTCAGGATGCTCCAATCATTAAATATTCTATTTTTATTGCAATGTGTTATTAATAGTACTAGTATTTAGAAACAATATTTTTTAATCCATATTATGTTTTATAATTTACAATTAGGGGAGAGTGGGCCACAATGAGACACGGGGCACAGTGAGACAGAGAGTGTAAGTTCGAATCGCGCGGGCTTTTATTGATGTATTTACCAGTGAAGGTGACCTCAGTCATGATCCATCTGTCAACGAACTTGCAGCTCGTTGGCGTGTCTCGCACATATTTTATAACGCAATCGTTGTTTTCAGGTATGTAATATTTTTCTATATACTCTGTTTAGTACGTAATATCTTTGTTGTCCATTGGGATCCCGCTTCGGCTGATTTATTTAGTAATTAATACACTTCCATCTAATATTATTACAGGTGAGGTTATGATTCTAATACGCATTGTGAAACCAACGACTCAATTTATTTCAAATAGCACTAAGGCCACAATGAGACACTGTCAAGTGGGCCACAATGAGACATGTCTCATTGTGGCCCATGTGTATGTGATGTCGATGTTGAATCATTTGTCTAAGTGTTTTGTAGTCACGTTTAATATTCTTTAATCTACACTATTTTTTAATTTACAGGCGAGCATCATGTCCAGAGGACGAAAGACGCAAGTCGATAAGGGAAGTTTCACCGAGGCGCAAATGGCCAATGCTGTTAGGCAGGTCATTATTGAAGGAATTTCTTTACGCGAAGCAGCTTGAACGAAACGGTGTTAATTTCAAACCTTGGCGAGATATGTTACGAAGAAAAAAATCATCCAGAAGACGAAATCAGAATGATCCGAAGTACAAGTCTCGCCAAATATTTTCAGATGTGGAGGAAAAGCTTGTGTGATTACGTTTTAGAATGTACACAAAAATGTGCTACGGTAAAACTACTAAGAATGTTCGTGAGTTAGCTTATGAGTTAGCTGTAGCAAATTCTAAAACATCCGGAGAGCTGGAAAACTAACAAAGAGCGGAATTGACTGTTTAGTTCGTCATGAAACGTCACCCCACACTAGCATTAGACAACCTGAGGGTTGCAGCTTATCAAGGCAACTTCATTTAACCAGCTAATGTGGCAAAGTTTTTCGATAATCTCTATACAGTTATGGAGAGGTCCGAAAAACTTCGAGACCCTTCAAGAATCTTCAACATCGACGAGACGGCAACAACCACAGTGCACAAACCAAAAAAAATTATAGCCAAGAAAGGAATGAAACAAGTCAGTAAAGCAACTAGTGGGGAGCGGGGGACTCTGGTCACAACGTGTTGCATAATAAATGCAGCTGGGAATAGCCTTTCACCGATTATGATATTTCCAAGGAAAAAATTTAAAGAGCATATGTTGATTGGGGCTCCACCGGGCACTCTTGGATTAGCGAATCCTACGGGGTGGATGAACACTGAGCTATTCGAGGACACCTTCAGACACTTTATTAAAAATAGTGCCAGTTCACTGGAGAATCCAAGTGTTTTAGTTATGGATAATCATGAAAGCCACTTCTCCGTAAAAACCTTAACTCTCGCAAAAGAGAATGGTGTAACAATTGTGACTTTGCCACCCCACTGCTCCAATAAACTGCAACCTCTGGACGTAACAGTGTTTTTTTCATTTAAATCTTTCTACAATGCAGCTGTGGATAGTTGGTTGTTGGGTCATCCTGGCGTGCCTATGAATATATATGGTATAGCGGGATGTGTGGGCCAAGCTTTTCAGAAGTCCATGACCCCAGCGAATATTATAGCCGGATTCAGAAAAACTGGAATCTATCCCTACGATCGACACATTTTTACCGAAGAAGACTTCCTCACCAGTGAAGTGACAAATAGAGCCTTAATTCCTCATCTAGAAAATGAGGCTGTTGCAGGGCCGAACCACGCAGAAGAGCCTCGTGCTCAGTCGAGGCTCGCTTCAGACACTTCGAGAGATGAAGACAATGCCACCCCTATTCCTACGAAAAGACCTTCTAAAAAGAATGCGTTTATTACACCCGAAGCTTTGATTGGTTTTCCAAAAGCTAAAGAGCTGAAGATGTTAAGAAAAAGTCGTGCTAAGGGAAAGAGTGCTATCATGACCGACACACCTGAAAGGTCAGCTATAGCGATGAAGGAAAGAGAAAAACTCCGAAAAGATTCACTGAAGAAGTCTCGTCTGAGAGCTAGAAAAGATAGATTGAAAGAACTTGAGTCATCAGAATCAGAAATTGAAGAAAATTCTCAGATAGAATTGGATGACAGTGAGGACGTATCAGATGAGGAAAGAGAAATCGATTCGAGCCGCGTCAATAATCCTAAAATAGGAGAATACATTCTGGTCGAGTTTTCTGCAAAGAAGAAAATCTATTACGTAGCTAAAGTGATTGAGAATAAAAATGAGATTCAGGTTAGCTACCTCAGGAAAAGCTTGAAATATGAAAATTGTTTTATTTTCCCATTGATTCGGGACGAAGCCCCTGTCTTTTTGTCCGACATAAAAACGATTTTACCATCTCCACAACCCGTTGGTACCACCAAGCGACAAAATAATGTCATAAAATTCCCTATTAAGTTTGATTCCTTGGAAATTCGTTGAAATATCTTGAGAACTTTTTTATATGAGCGCGGAACGCTGAATTTTCTGTTTTTTTTGTATTACCTACATGTTAGTAAGGCCGTATTAGTAATATTAATTTATCACTTTTGTAATTGTTTATTTCAATAAAATTTCTATATAAAAGTGACAAGCCCAACTTTGGGCCAAAAATGAGACAAAACCGTTTAAAAGAAAAAAAAAAGAACAATATTTCTAGTCATAATCTCGCCAATTTTATTGATACGCGATGTTACTGAAGCTTCAAACTTCATAAAAGTTCGTTTGTTTGGTTCCAAAGAATAAATGTTAATTTTTTATTCAGGGTTTTCCAATTTTCGTCTCATTGTGGCCACTCTCCCCTACTTGTTTAATTTTCAGAAACCATAAGAAAAACGTATACTAAAATGACAAATAAGGAATTCGAAATTATAGTTATGGAATGGTTCCGGCATGGAAAAACCAAACTACTAAGAGAAAAAAGAAATAATAATTAAATGAATGAAATATTAAACGTTTAAAATAAGCAACCTTAAGCAATAAATATATGTTACGATATGATACTGTTTCATTAATTATGTGCAAATTTCTCTAGCATAATTCAAAACTTGCATGAAATTTAACACTGCGTAGGCTTTCACGGCCGGTGTAACTATAACTGGCCAAAAGTTTCTCTTGCTATAAAATATAGGAAGATAAGCTTTTTACGATTTGGTCATTCATTAAATTTCATGCAATAACTTAACAGCTTCTTGCGGGTTCGCCGTGTGTCCAAAACTTTCGCTCGACGTTTCTGCTGTTCATACTGACAGCTTCTTCAGGATAACTGAACTGTTCAGTTATCCTGAAGAAGCTGTCAGTATGAACACGAAACGTCGAGCAAAAGTTTTGACACACGGCGAAACCCGCAGAAGCTGTTAGTGTATTGCATGAAATTTATGAATGACCAATTCGTAAAAAGCTTATCTTCCTATATTTTTATGGCAAAAGAAAACTTTTGGCCATTTACGCGATTACTGTGTTATAAACATTAGTTTTCCAATTTTAAAGATAGGCTTATTATATCTTGTCATTTTGTTTCTTAAGATTTTTTTTTCCTACATGTAATTAACCAGAGTCCCGGTAATTACGAACGAATTGGGACCGGACCCTGTTCGGATTACCAAGTTTCTTCGGATCATCCGGATACCACAGAAGACCCGGCCCGAGCGTTAACTTAGCTCGCTCAGTCGGTTGTAAGTGACTTGAACAGTAACAAGTGTCTTACCATAGTTTTCGTGACGCAGTGACTGTGCATTACAGTGTCGCTATGGCAAGCGTAAAAGTAAACATAAAAGTTATTCTTAACATAAACTAGACGCATTGAAACGTTTAGATAATGGGAGAACTTTGACTAAATAGCAACCGAATTGTGTGTTGGCAAAGCCACAATTTTCAGACTGGAAAAAAATGCGCAAAACTAGAACAGAACTGTGCGACTTCCTAGCTAAATCGCTTGAAAATCGGCAAACCATGAAGCAGTCGGTTTATAAACAATTGACGAAGCCCTTCTTCTGGTTTACTCAGGAAAGGAAAAGGGAACTCCTCTAAGTGGCCCATTGTTCAGGAAAAGCTGTTTCAGTTAAATACATTCATGAATGGTGACCCGTCATTTAGCGAAGTACGGTTGGTTTGACAGGTTTAAGAAACGTCACGAATTCGCAACTAACCATTATCGAGAAAAACTATCGTCTGACCACAAGCAGCCAAGAATATCTGACTAAGTTTAAACTTTGAATACTGAGGAAAGTTATTCTCCACAACAATTTATAACGCCGACGAAACCGGTTTAAACTTCCCGCTCTACCAACAAAACTTTAGCCTCAAAAGCAGAAGACCATGCTCGTGGTTTAGATGATCAAGATCGGGTAACATTACTAGCCTGCAGCAATGCTCTGTAACCACAAGCTCCCACTTATGTGATTGGGCAATTCTGCAAAGCCTCGTTGTTTTAAAACGTCAACATAAGCTCTCTGCCAGTCTACTACAAAAGCCAAAGAAAGCGTGGATGATGCAAGTTGTTTAAAGAATGGTTTCACCACCAGTTTGTGCCTGCTGTTAAGCGTTTTAGCGAGAAAATGACTGGAACACGAGCAATTTTTGATAGACAACGCTCTTCTCACCCAAACACAGAAGAGCTATCAGTTGGGACATTCGGGCGGATTTTTACCCCCCGAACGTTACAGCAGTCTTAACAGCCGATGGACCAGGCAATACAGAAACCTAAAAGCTATCTACAGGCAAAAGATTTTTTGAGGACACTGATTCAGACGACAACATCCTTTGGGTCCAAAAATCAAACAAACCAATATAAAGGATGTTGTTTATTGGACTGCTGAAGCGTGGGAAAACGTTCCCGACCAGTTATAAGAAAATCCTGAAAAAACTGTGGCCAAGCCTCAGTTTATAGACACACCAGCAGGACAAGACAATGAAGGTCATTTACTGGAACTGGGCAGCGATTCCTGGCTGTGAAGAAGCTGCAGAAGAAGACGTTGCTGAATGGATGGAGGCAGATGGTGCTCCGTTGAAAACCTACTGACGAGGAAATAGTCGCAGCGGTCACACAGGAAACAAGCGGAAATGAACTGTTCGGACGGAAGTGACGACGAGCCGTGTGTGAATGGTGCCACATGCAGACGCGCAGCTGCCCTAGACGTCGCCCTACGCTATCTCGAGCAACAGTCTACTGCTACAGCCGCAGACTTGATGTTCATGCGGCGATGGCGCAACTTTGCATCGGTCAACAGGCTATCTTCATTAACGTCAAAAGCGATTACTGACTTCTTGGTTCCAAAAAATAGTTACTAGTGTGTTTAATTACATTGTGTACGTAGTATATATTGTATTTAAGTACCCAATACCCGTGCTGTAAATTAAAGTTTTGTATTCAGATTACATTGCTTTGTTTTTATTTTAACTCAGTGACTTTTTTTCCCCATCAAATAGTTGGTTTTTTTTTTGAGCTTTGTTCGGATTAGCCGGACGTTCAGATTAACCTGCAGGGTTCGGATTACCGGACTCTGGTGTAACATCGAAAATGAGTCACATTCATATTAAAAATATACGGCTGAATCGTGTGTTTGACGATTGAAGAAACTGCTATGTTTTCAATGCGACAAGACACGTTCGTGTATTGTCGACTTTCTATTGCCTACCAACGACAAAGGACGGTGCCCATCTAGTCACCTTGAAAACATAGCAGTTTCTTCTATCGCCGCACATCACTACAAAAAAACTATTTCTACAACGTTACAGCATTGTTACGGCATCACATCGTATTAATGTTCTTATGCAACGTTAAGTCACTGTTTTTTTTTTAAACATTAATGTAATATTATGGTAGGCGGTGATCTTAATGTTTTGTTGAAACGTTGCGATGAAATCTTTCGTGGGTAGGACATATGTGCTGCGTTAAACATTACCGGTTCTTTAAAAAGGAGTTACATTGCAACGTTCCAGTCATTTTGGAATGTTATTGAAATGTTATTGTAATATAATTTTGTTCAGTGGGTTTGGAAAAGTCGTGAAGTTGTATTCATATTAGATACAAGTGGAGCAGACCAAGTAACTTCCGCTTTCAAACATGATTCTAACGATTTCTTTATATTCACAGATGATAAACAAGGTCATATAGAAATTATACAAGAAAACAATCAAGATGAAATTCTGGAAGAAAATTCCTGTGGTTCTTCCAATGGTAGCGATGGCGCAGATGATCAAGATCAAGCCACCGATGCTGCATCTGACGAGGAGTTTCTGCCAGAACAAGTAATTCAACCAGAACAAGGAATCCGTAGGTCCGAAAGAACACCTAAACCGAAACACTATGAAGATTATCTTAGCCGTAACGTAGAAATTTCTGAAATTGGTGATTCTAGTTCTCTTGAAGAAGCCCTTAGCAGACCCGATAAACAATTATGGCTACAAGCAATGAATGAAGAATATGACTCTTTACTCAGGAACAATACCTAGGAACTTTGTGATTTGCCAGTTAACAAAAGGCCAATTAATTGCAAATGAGTCTTTAAAACAAAGAGAGATGCTACAGGCCAAGATTTACAAGTACGGCTACGATGGTAATAAATAGGGTGTGGCGCAAAAGAGAGGGATAGATTATAGTGAAACATATTCTCCTGTTGTACGTTGTAATTCAATGAGATATCTTTTTGCACTAGCTGCCAAATATGATTTAGACATTAATAAAAAAATGGATGCAGTGACAGCCTTCTTGCAAGGCGATCTTGGTGAAGAAATTTATGTTACAACCAGGATATTTTAATACTTACTACTAATAGTTATAAAAGTGTTCAATTGCTCTATTTATTATAAATAACGCAACAATAAGAACTCTGTATCTTTGTATTAATTAATTATTACATTTTCCGAAGTCCTAGTAAGAAACTCTGTCATGTGATTCAAGTAATTGTGTACCACTGATTAGCTGTAGTTACATTAGTAAGAAATAAAATCTTAAAACCATTAAGAGGAATTTCTTTTCATCGGATCCATTACAAAGTTCATAATTATAAATGCAATACTACCATTGATTTTTATGGTTATATTAGACCTCAAATTTAAAATAAAACTCATTTATAAATAAAAATATAACATCAGATATCTGGCAACACTGAAACAGTTGTATGTCTCTGTCTTTTGGTGTAAACCTTTGCGAATGAGCGTTGGTAATACCGGAGAAGGAGGAGGTTGGCAACGAGAGGGGGAGTCTATAGAGTCAAGAGGGAGACGTTGTGTCGGAATTGTCGTGTGTTTATTTCCTTATTTATTTGTTACGTTATTGTTTTAAAATTAAAGAAAACAAGAAAACTAACTAGTGTTTGTGTTTTTCATGCCCCTGGAGTTAACCCTGCAGAAATATACAACAATTTCAGAATGGGATAAGGATCCGGAGAAGCAGTTGACGGTGTAAAGCTGAAATTGAGCGGAAAAAAATGGCGGTTAGAGAGTGTAACACCAAGACTTTGAATTGTTCATGGAACGTCGAGCTGATGCTGATACTTAATACAGCGTCTGATCAAGAGAACGTCAGAATGTCGCAAGAAAAATCAAACAACTAGTGAGGCTAGGGAACAAGAGATGGTGAAATTAACCAAATGATGACTACATAATGCATTAGTAGAACAAAATACAACAATGATGAAGATGTTACAGATACAGAAGAAGGATAACACATGACAAACTTTAGCATAATCCTGATTTAACAAAAGGATAGGGAAATTCTCTGGTGAAAGAGGAACCTGAAGAAGCAAAACAGTGGCTACAGCAATTAGAGAATACCGCAATACTGCATGCATGGCCAGCGGCTTTCACATTTGAAACAGCAAAAAAGCAATATCATTGGTGCAGCTAAGTACTGGTATATAGGGCGAATTGAAGAAATCAACAGACTGGCAAAATTCAAAGATGCATTTAATAATACATTTTGTTTCCAACGGAACACAATAGATTTGTTTAAGCAAATGTCAAGAGATCTCATGGTCCCAAAGAAAGTGTAAGTACATACTTTCATGAAAAGGTGCTGCTGTGTCGAGAGCTGAAATTAGATTTTAGAGAAAACAAAAGAGCAGGTGGCGATAGGCTTATGGTCTCATGAGCTAAGCAACTACATTTTATCGAGACGCACACAATGAGGACGACCTATTCCAAGACATAATTATGTATGAACGAATAACCAAGAAAGACGAGAAAAGATATATAGTTCTAAGGGTAAGAAGATCGAGGTTAAGAACGAAGACAAAAGGTGAGTCCGAGACAACACGCCAAGAAAATCTAGAGTAGAAGAAAGAGATTCAGGTCGAGATAAGTGTTTATAATGTGGTGAAAAGGGACAATATTTCTAGGAATTGTTCAGCTACAGATGTTAAGTGTTTTTATTGCAAACAAGGAGGACACAAAGTGATTGATTGCCAGAGAAAGGTAAGCTGAAATGTTTTTAACTTGCAATGAACTCGGACATTTCAAGATTGTGCCAAGAGAAATTCACACACTCAAAAAGTTATAGTAGATGCTAGTGGACCAAAGGGAGATGTTTATTATCGTGCTCCCTTGTAAATGATGAATATCCAGTAGAATCCTAGTAGATCCTGCAGTGCAGTGTGCACGATAACGGATAAGTTTGTACAGAACACAACTTGAATTGTATGGAGACGAAAGAAATATTATATGGTTTTGGGAGTAAACAATAGTCTTACGTGTCAACACAAGTGCAATTTAAAAAAAAATTGATGATGTCGACGAAAAGGTTGACGCTTTAGTGTACCCTCTTTCAGCACAGCACATAGATTTATTAGTTGGTAGGTCATTTACTGATAAACCAGGTGTTGCTTTTATTAGAATGGGACAAGTCTTGTATTTGGGTTATGATGACAGAGATCCTTTCAAGAACATGCAGTGGAATGCATATCCTGCTAAAATGAAAGTAGAAGTGAGAGAGAAAGAGATGACTAGAGAAAACTCAGTAGGATTTATACAAGTGCTGAATGAAAACTTTTGGACAGGATGAAGATTGAAAATTCAGTGAGTGCTGGAGACTGCATTGGAGAGATACGAGGACTAGAAATAGGGAGGAAACTGTTGATGTCGACCATGTGAGAGAGGAGCAAGACTTACCAAAGGCCCCTATTACCCTAGAGAATTAAAGGTGGGAAGTGGAACTCCTGCTGAGAAAAGTGAACTGGTAACGTTAGTGAAACGCGTATCGTCATGTTTCGCGAAAAACATTCGGGAAATTAAGTGCACAAACTTGATGGAAGTCGAGATAAAAGACACCAATGTGCTGTCCGTTCTAAGCCGTACGCGAGTGAACCAAGAAGATCGCGAAACAATAAAGAACATTGTCAAGAATGGAGAAACTGTGGAATAGTGCGAAAAACCAACTCCGCGTACGCGTCACCGGTGTGTTAGTACCAAGAGTTCGGGAGAGAAACGCTTAGTGATCGATTACAGACGATTAAACTCGCAAACAGTGAAAAATAATTATCCGATCCCTCATATTGATGACTGTTTTGAGACTTTGAGTGTTGTAAAATATTTTGTATATTAGACTTAATGTCCGGATATTTACAGGTGCCCCTCGCGAAAATTCTAAGCAACAAAACAGCCTTTATCACACCCGATACCACCGCAGAGTTCGAGAGATTATGCTTTGGATTGGTGAACGCCCCCTACGAATTCTCGAAGTTGATGACGTTGGCATTAGGATCGCTAAGAAACAATATCGTGGTTTCCTATTTGGATGACATCCTGGTTCCGGCGCGAGATTGGCCTGACTTGCTGAACAGATTAGAGATGGTATTTAAAGCATTGGCATCTGCTCAGCTAACTCTTAATGTACAGAAATGCGATTTGGGAAGGAGCGTCTGACATTTCTTGGATATACACTCACATCAGAAGGAATAATTCCTGGAGAGAGGAAATTGGAAGCGGTAACCAAGTTCCCAGCACCGACAAGTTCCCAGGAGGTGAGACGTTTCCTAGGATTGACCGGATATTTTCGACGTTTCGTCAGGGTTATGCAGAAATCGCCAGGCCTTTAACGGATTTGACAAGAACATCCAGTAAGTTTGCATGGAATGAGGCGGCGCAAAACGCGTTTGATAACCTCAAACAATGTCTTGGAGAAGCGCCAGTCCTACAACTGTTTAATCCCAAGGCGCGTACTGAGCTACACTGTGATGCATCGAGCAAAGGAATCGGAGGTATGCTTCTGCAGGAAGGCGAGGATGGTAAATTACATTTAGTCTATTGTATATCGAAAGAAACCAACCGTGTGGAGAGCCAATACCATTCGTCCAAGTTGGAATTGATGGCAATTGTTTGGTCAGTAGATAGATTAAAACACCTGTTGTTGGGTATCAAATTCACAATAGTCAGCGATTGTCAAGCGTTGGTTTATTTGAACACGAAGAAGACCACGCAGCCCCAAATAGCGCGATGGTGCCATCTATTATCAGAATACGACTTTGAGATTAAATATCGAGCGGGAGATAAAATGTTACATGTAGATTCATTAAGTAGAGCTGCAGTGGAAGAGTGTAGTAATAATGGAATAATGGAGGACCTATATGACAAGAGGATGGGAATATTTACTATAATAACCGAAGAGGAGAGAATGATGATGATCCCAAAGAGTGACATGCGGTTAAGACGGCTGATGGAAATACTCGCAAAGGACGAACTTGACAGAAGCAAAGATGAAACAGATTTAACGAAAGGATACTTATTAGAGGAGGGGAGGCTGTTTAGACAGATCAAAATAAATAATGAAGAGAAGTGGCGTTACGTTCTACCCGATAGTATGCGAAAGGCAACAACTGTAAAATACCACGACCTTAGAGGCCATTGGGCATTAGAAAGGACAGTAGCAGCAATGCTAAACACCTTGTGGTTCCGTGGGATGCGAAGGTATGTGCGACGACATATAAAGGGGTGTTTTGAATGCTTGTTGAATAAGATACCAGGAGGCAAGCGCCCAGGACTCCTAACCCTACAGAAAAATACCCGAACGACCCATGATCAAAATTCATGTGGACCATGTAGGCCTTTTATAAAGAGCAACAGAAATAGAATGTACACGTTGGTTATAGTTGATGCTTTTACGCGGTATCTTAAGTTATTTGCAGTGCAGACAACGACTGCGAAAGAAACGATACGCTGTGTAGAGAAGTTTATTTTACAATATGGAGCACCGACTGTACTAGTAAGCGACCGAGGAACAGCGTTCACAGCTACGGAATTTAAGAGCTTCTGCGCAAAATATGATATATGCCACAAATTAATACCGACCCAATATCCACAAGCGAATGGAATAGCAGAGACTCAGATGAGAGCCATTGTGACCTCGATTACGTTGACCATAGGGGAAGACCCGGAAGATTGGGATTTGAAGCTGCCACGAATTGAGAGAAATTTAAACTCAGCTGTTAACAGGACGACGGGATATAGTCCGTTTAAAGCACTGTTTGGTTATGAACCAAAGTTTGAAGACGCGTCACTCATCAATGTCGCAGAACGTATTGAAGAAAGATCCAGTAGGTACTCGAGAAGATATCCATCAAGAGATAAAGAGAAACGCAGCGAAGAACCAAGAAGCAACCAAACGAAGTTATGACCGGAAGAGATATGAACCCGAACGATATAACATTGGGGATGTAGTAGCGGTTAGAAGATTGCCAATTGCGGATGGTAGACCCACGAAAACACAACCCAAGTATCGCGGACCATTTGTAGTGACGGAGGTCCTAAGTGAGAATATATACCGGATAGAACGACTAAGTAACCAAGAGAAACCGTATTATACGACGTTAGCTCACATTTCACAGCTAAAATATACCGGAATCACGAAGAGGAAGATCAGGCTGAAGACAACTCGGAGAGCGACGATGAAACTGCGTTTTAGAATTGATAAATGTGAAGAGATGGCCGAGCAAGAACAAAATATGGACGAAGGAAATACCGAAGAAGAAGAGGAGCCCGACGAACACGGAGTGGATACCAGAAGAGAAAGAACCGGCCCTAGATGAGAATGACAATACCAAATGCCAGAGACCACAGCGGGACAGAAGGTTGCCCATGCGATTTAATGACTATGAAATGTGCGATCAGGAGGAGTCCCTACCTGTAGTTGGAGGGCCAACTACACGCAGGATGGCCGAATTGGTGTAAACCTTTGCGAATGAGGTTGGTACTACCGGAGAAGGAGGAGGTTGGCAACGAGAGGGGAGTCTATAGAGTCAAGAGGGAGAGTTTGTGTCGGATTGTCGTGTGTTATTTTCCTTATTTTTATTTTGTTACGTTATTGTTTAAAATTAAAGAACAACGAAAACTACTTAAGTGTTTGTGTTTTCATGCCCCTGGAGTTACCCTGCAGAAATATACAACACTTTGTTGATCTTTTTTTTTGTTGACATTACTGTTTGATCATGAATAATTTCATAATACATTCTAACTAATTTTATAATTGTTTATGAATAGTTTAATAATGGACTATGAAACATTTAATACTCAATTGGGAATGATCCATTTGATCATATCTAACATTCAATATAATCGAGTGATCATTCATAATTGAAATATCATAATCAAGTTCTTAAATGACTGTCAAAAATTGAATGATTCCTGTTTGATCATTCCATTATATCAATCTCCAGTCTGTATTAGGTAGATCAAATTTTATTCATAGAATTTTAATTTCCTTCTGTGGATCTATAATTTCAAACAAAGTATTAGAATTCAGTGACATTATGTTGAATTTAATTTTTTATCTACTTTCGATTGGAAATTGTGTATTCAACTTCAATTGCCACATATTTGCAACAATATGCTTCTATCATCAAAGCAATCGTAGTAGAATATCTGAAAGATAACGACCAGTATTGGGCAAAATAGGTGAGCGATTAAATTTCTACAGCGAGCAGATGTACTCGTGTTTAAATTGCATCACAACAGGGGAGTACTATTAACCAGCGATTTTCAGGGAACCGATAAAACAAATATATCTAATCCCAATACAAATTTAATCACTTTTCCTCACTTGAACAGCACTTATAACAACTACCACAAAATCTAACTTGAATAAATTAAAATACAGTAAACTACCCCTTAATTGGTCGTAAAATGACCAGTTATTTAAGCAATACTCTTGACACATATTGGAATAGATTAATTTTGTTGATAAAATTATTTTCATATGGTGAATGTAAAGGAAATGTTTTCAGTTTAAGCAGTAATTTTGTTATACAGTAGATGAATTAAGATACTACTACATCGATTATGATTTTGATATCAGTTGTTAGCAAAAAATGTGAATACATTACCTAAAATGCAATCTTATTCACCGAATTGCATTTAAATCTTCACTTTTAATTTATAGCAGTAATCGTTTAATGGATAGATATCTTACTTACACCATAGTCGGTAAAATAATTATGGTTTTCTTCTTTCGCATCATTTTCGAATATTTTCATGGTTTAATAATAAACAGACACATTTTTTTTATAATGTATCCTACTTCAAAGATTCTTTTTCTTCTACTCACTTCTCGTATTTGCATATGCAATATGTGGATGCATGAACCCTTTGTTAGGGATCATAACCTGGGCAAAAGGTCCACTCAGCCCATAGAACTTAGCCAGTCACACATGGAGATTGAGTCAAAGCCAAAAAGCCCGCCTTGTACAAGATTCATATCACTTTAATACCTCTTTACTTGCTTCCATAGATAATCTTGCTCCTGCAACTACATAAAAAAATCTTTTTAATACCTTTTTACTTGCTTCCATAGATAATCTTGCTCCTTCTACAACTACATAAAAAAAGCAACAAAAACGCTAGACACATTGGCAGTGTGGCCAACCTTTTCGAATATATTTTTCCCACAAAATAATTTCGCTAATTGATTTAAACAAAATTGTCGTTGTTTAAATCAATAAACTGAAAAAAGACAAAAGCGAACAAAAAATATTCTTCTTATACAGTACTATTGCAGTAGGATGCATATGCGAAATTAGGTTAATAATGTTTGAACTCTTTCGATGTTTGTGATGCAATTTGAGAGGCCTTCTTTTTTAGTTACACGTTTAAAATCTACACTCGGTTGTTCTATTTGAATATCTTTATTTAACGTAGAAAATATAACTAAAGTTTAAAAACAAAGTGATCATCTCTATCAAATTCGCGTCCCTCTTCCACACCGTCCCTTGCCAACCTCTCATTGTTGGCAACACGTTTATAAATTTTTATAAATTTACACTAAAAAGGGACACAGAGGTCAATCTTAGCAGTTGTATCTTTTTTGTTCTTATCCTGTAACTTGAAACTAAAGGTTTCCTCGGTAATAAACAAAAATCGTTCTTTATTGTAACGTCTTTAGTTGTAGGACAACAGATTTCACATGATTGGCAACACTGATCGTGCTTATTATGCCTAGTATGGTGTTATCTGATATCTATGGTTATTTTTGTACACAGTGACTTTTAGCTGCTTTTAGGTTGCTCTTTGTATTTGGGTTGATTTGCAAGTTTTGCAACAATTTGTTGTTGTACAGCATGTATTATTCCTCATCTCGAAAGAAATGTTGTGTTGAAGAATGCAAAGATACTGGGTCACCAAGGTATTTATACAAATTATTAGAACAAAACCTTTTATATGAAACAAGTTCGGCTGATATACTTAACATTACATACATATTTTTTCTAGTAATCAAATAAAGTCGTATTTAAGAAAAAAAAAATAATAAACACATAATTACACATAATTTTTGTGTAATATTAAAAATATAAACTTGTGAAAACAATCACGTAAATATCACTGAGTATTCTGTTGCTAAGTGATATGTGTACTAATATACAAAAAGTAAGATTACTATTTGATAATTTCAAGATATCTTTGGATAATATTTCAAATTATGCTAAGTTTCTAAGTGATCACCACAAGTATTGGAATATTACTATCATGTCAATCTTTAAAATATTTCTTGTAAAATAATGACAGGTTTATTTTAGGCATCGTTTTCCTGTAAAAGACAAGGAGGTATTAAAAATCTGGTTGGAAAGAGTTGGAAAAGCAGAATTAGAGTGCGATCCCAAAAAAGTATTTAATACATGTTTTCTTGTTCGTTCATTTTATAAGGAATGTTTGCTTNCTCGGATTTTGCTGCCAAGGTTTTAGAAGGTAGCATTCGGAAATTAAGGCCCGTTTCGTCGGAATTAAAAATTTGATCGGAAGTTAATCCTTCCTTTAACACAATTTCTTCCATGTTCTTTTGAAATTCAGCGATTTCAGATGAGTCTGCTGATAGCTTCTCACCACTAATATTTAGCTGCCTTACTCCATACCTCTTCTTCCATCGGTCCAGCCATCCTTCACTCGCGGTAAATTTTTCTCGCCGTCTTTAAATTTCTTATGAAATTCAAGTGCCTTAGCCGTAGCATCGGCCCACTCACAGACTGCCCATTCCTCGAAGCTGGGAAAACCACAAAAAGGGCTTCACATGTCTGCTCCATAGTCGCCCTTCTTCAAAGTCTTTCGGCTACTAAACACCACCTACACTCAAACTTTTGTTAACATATTTTTCGATTTCTTCACGTTTTCGTCTCCAATCGCCAACAGTCACTTCCCCAACCCCCAAATCAGCAGCCACTTTTTTAATCGATTCACCATTGTCCAATCGTTTAATGGCATTAAACTTTGTTTCAAGAGAAACTACAACTCTCTTCCGTTTTCCACTCATAATTAGCTCAAGTGCGACTAATACCAACCAAGTTCAGCGCGAGTTCAGAGCCAACTGAGACTAAAAGTATGTACATATGTATATCAGGTGGTGTGAGAGTGCCTCCGATTACAGTACAACAGCCAGTAGAGGCGCATATGGCTGACCGCGCTTGTTATAAACAAATAAACATCGTGGCTCCCCGTAGATGTCTTGCTATTAACACCTTTATTTATTTTGTTATTTTTGAATGACAGGCTCGGTTAACCCGGAGGCTCGGTTAACCCGGAGGCTCGGTTAACCGAGACTCGGATAACCGGGAGTTTACTGTATTTAATTTTCTGGAGCCGATTAATGATTGTGCGTCACCACTTAATCTTGATTTTACTATTCTGACTAAATATGAATTTATTGGATTTGTGTTTTTCGTAACATCCGCATATGTTCGAATTAAGTCTTCACACGCATCAATATGCAAAGGTAATACGTTTGGGTCGCCGCTAAATATTGGTATGGTTGAAATTTCGGCTTGTGAAATTGAACTTCTGGTGTAAGTGTGTTCTGGCATTGTTTGATTTCGGTTTGTCGTTCGGTTTATCGTTAAACTCTCAATATCTCTTATTAAATCGGAAAAAGACATAAAATTTACTTACAGCGCTAAAATTAATTGTTTCATTAAATTCTTGAATTTGAAGGCGGTAGTTCTTGAATCCAAAGAATTGAAATTCACTCACAATTTGGCGTTGGTAATCCTTAAAATAAACATGTGTATGAGAAAAGGAAAACTCCTTGGACAGATGACACAATTTATTGGGCTAGTATTCTTAATTTATGAGAAGTTTTTTCAGGCGATACAGCTGTTGCAGTTAGTAATTTACATCTTTTATAAAAAACTAACAAATTTAAGATGTACTGATGGTGAATATCACAAGGGTTTGAACATACACACCACTCCAGAAAATCCTTTTGTAAACGACCTTCAATTCGCTTTAATATATTTTGAAGTACATGGCCTTTTGTTTTATACTTTTTCATAGAGATCCAAAAAATCTGACATCACCTTCCTTCTAATATTGAAGAGTAAATCTGTTGATCTTTTCAAGACCACATTAATGCTATAATTTTTATAAAATAATAAAATGTCATTTTTGTCTGTTAAATCGTCAGTACTACATGATTGAACTTCACACATACCACAATGAAATTTATCGTTACTGCTTTTAAACAAATAACCAGCAAAATATTTCATAGCACTCATTTCTAAAGCTTGCTGACTATCACCAGATGTAGCAGGGCTACATTCTGTCTCACTACAAAAGCTATCATCAGAGAGATCACTCGAGCTTTCTGAAACAGGTACGGAGAAAACTTCCAATAAGTTTGTTGTTTCATACGCTTCTTCATAATTACTTGCTTTTGGTGGCTTCATTAAATTATACAGATAATTTTGTTGGTATGCCGCCTGCAACATTCTCACCGTGGGATTTCTGAAATATCCTCCTCTTTGACGGTAGTTTGAAAATTGGTTTTCGAGGATATCCTGGTTTAAGCGGCTTGTTAGTAAAAATAGAGAACCAGCATTTCTCTGCTGCTTATATATTTCAAGCACTGAATTAATTGTTAGTAGCAACCCATCAAAACAGGCTGGTCTCGTCATTGTGTCCGTCTTGCTTACTTTAAATGTATTCTCTAGCACCTTGTAAGCCTCCTCCAATGCATTAAAGGCATACTGACTACTTTCACTAAGTGCCACATTGTACAAGTTTGTAGAAGTCAAATTTCTACTATTTAATGCATCAAATGCATTGTTAATTATTTTTATAAAATGTGCTGTATGTTTTGCCAGCGGCCACATTTGTTTGCATTCTACGGCAGTGTAAGTAGCAGCACTCATACTACCACTTAGAACCTGCGTTACTAATTTAACGTTCGTTTTTTTTAAAGTATTAGGTGCAATGTGGACATCTGTTATTTTTGGTAGGGCTTTTCCTGTTCTGCTTGCCTTATCAAGAGCATACACATGCTTTATATCATTAAATTATTGCTCTCCACGATGAAATCACTATCAAGTAAGTTATTTCTAATATTTTTTACTAAGTGTGGCGCATCGTATATGCAAACATATTTTTTTCCCTGGTATTCAAAGTATGATCTTCTATGTGTGACATTTAAATCTTTAAATAATTTTTGATTGGTCGAACTTTGGTCACAAATAATGGTGATTGTATTTAACTTTAAATCTTTCAATACCTCCAAATTCATTTTTAACATAGCAGTTAATTGCCTAGCATTAACTCCCTTTTCCGTGGAGTAAAAGGATGATGGTATCTTCCAGTTACTATAAATTCCCCGTACAAGTAGTACTAAAACCTGTTTCGCCATAACTGATTTCCTACCAAATTCACCTAGATCTTCAAAGCCTTCTAGAATATCCTTGCGCTTCGAATGCCGTAGGGATTTCTTAATCGCCATCTCATCAAAGATCAGCACACATTCTTTATGTTTGGCTAACATGGTATCTACGTTAATCGCTACAGCTTTCAATAACTTTCTATTAATCCCTGCTTTACAATCACATTGCTTGATCCAATTGACAATGGTTGAAGGAGAAGGAAATATAACTCCCTTACTTCGCAAAAATGTATACATCGCAGGACCTTTATAGTACATGGCTAAAGCAGTACTTTTCTCCTCCGCTGATTAGGGTGTCCTAGGTGCATGATATATTTGCATTGCTGTTAATGCCTTGGGAAAGGTTGCTAAGTATTTTAGAGGTCTAGGAGTTGTTATTTTGCATTTCCGTTTTCCACTGTCTTCCTCCTTGTCTTGATGTACTTGGCATACATATAATTCTATTAATATCATCAAGTTCTCCCCTTGAACTTTTTAAATGCTGCACTTTTCGTTTCTTAAGGGTTAAAATATGAATCTCTTGCTGGGAAGAAGATGGGAAGTTGCGGTTCATACTGATCCTCAATGGCTATAACATTTTCACTTCCATATTTTTTCTCTGTAGTTTTTAATGTTACATCTTCATGAACGTATGGTGTTGGAAAAGCATGTTGCGTCAATTTCCGTCCAATGATTTTTTTTTTGTAAAATGTTCTCAAATAAAACGCTTCTTTAACTTTTCTGGACTCAAGTTAATAAGTTCTGCATTCCCTATAAGAAAAAAAGTTTCGTAACATACGTCACTATTATTTTATTAGATATACTATACCAGAGTTAGTCACCCACTCCTGTGTTAAAACTGGATTTTTAACAGGAAATGCAAAAGGACTTAATCCAGGAGTGTTTCGTCTAGAACTACCACACAAGAAATACGAACACCTTGAACCAGATTGTATTTTTGCTGAAACAAAGGGTTTAAATTAATAATATTTCAGATTAAATAGTTGATACTTACCTGTACAAAGATGCTTCTTTCTAAATATATTTACAAAAATAAATACTCTAAGTGAAACTATAAATACAAAAAATAAAAATATAAACTAAATAAAACTATAAATACAATATTATTCGTTCGCTCGGGATAAATATCGTCGTATCGCAAATTTCGTAAACGAACAGGTGACGCACAGTAAACCACAGTAAAGAAACTTTCGCAGGCTGGCCAACAATAAAAAATCAGTTTACTCATATTTTACTAACAATAAGTTTCTAAATTATAAATGAACGACAGGTAAATAACACGCCCCCTGGCCGCGATTTCCCCGAACTACAAACGGTTGAATAACTATAATATATATAAACAATGATACAGCTTAGTGCCAACTTTAGTGTAAAAGTAGTGGAGCGTCAAAGTTTAATGACGTGCATTTAAATGAAATCGTTCACATAAAGTGATAGAATGGAATGGCAGTGGAATAGTAAGCGGAAAGTTTGCGAACTTCAAAGTTTGACACTACACTACTCACTAGTGATAAGCGATATTTCACCTACTGTGATTCTTTCACGGTGATTGGAGAATCACGGATCACAGCCGTGAGTGGAGAATTCTAAAGCGCAGTTCACACCTATGCATTTTATTGCTGCAACTGACATGCGGCGTTAAAATGCATGCATCTTCAGTATTCACACTATGCATGTTTTAGAGCATTTTTTGATGCGGCATGCAAATGCAAGCTAAGAACATGTTCTATTTTCTTGCATTTCTTGACGCATTTTTAGTAATTTTTCTAGTGATATTTTAATACCAATCTTTTAGTTAAGTTGGCTAAGCTTGTCTAGTGAATACGTTTTTAGCGCGAACAGGCGTATTCCTTTGAGCTATTAGGTTAGGTTTAACTGTGCATGTGTCTTACCCAGTCTTATTTATTGGAGAAACTGTGTTTAAAGAGAAGGAATTGGTAATAACATATTTATATATTTTACGGTAAATAGATTATAATTAGTCTGTGCTTATAGGTTATACAGTGTAACCATGCCACAAAGCAAACATTTGTTTAGCTGGACACGGGACATAATAAAAGATTTAATAAGTGTATATGAGTCCCAGACGTATTGTATATCATAAGAAATAAGGACTCCAAAAATAAATCAAAAAGGTCACAAGCCATAGATTTCATTAAAAGTGAATTAAAGGAGAGGCAAAAAATGCTTTCATTTAATGCATCTTTTAATGCCGCATTGCAATGCATAGTTGTGAACTGCGCTTAAAAGCATTGATTCGTGATTGCGGTAACGATCAATGGCGCGGCGCGACTGCGCACAGCAAATTGACGATCACTGCTTGGCCATTGGCAAGTGAACAAATAATATCGGTGAATTAACGACCTTGAAACTGTGATTACCGGTTGCCTATTAAAAATGGAATATATCGAACCGATGAATGAACATATAATACATATTATTATATCAGCTGGAAATGACGGGAGTTATCTTCTTATAATATATTTATGTTTTTCAAATGTAAAATATTGATACCCTTTATATAATTATATTATATCTGCAATTATAAGGATTGTATATTTATTTTTACCTGCTGTGGTAATGGCCCTAGTAGCAAAATTTAAATTTCCGCAAATTATTTTTAGGAATTCAATAATGAAACACAAAATACAATGATTTTGTATTTAATTACAAGATTAGTTACTTTGATGTCTTTCTGTTGAATTACTAGAAATAATTGTGGAATTTAAATCTTGCTACTAGAGGGATATTGTGTTATAAGATTAAATTTTATTATTAGTTTTAAAGTAATAATTCAAGAACAAAAGGATTTTTATTAAATTGTAGGTAGTAGTATTAAATCACAGCTTTTTTTAAATCTTCGCTCACTTTAAGAATTATATTTGTGTTTTATCATTGTAAATGTTACAAAATGAAATGAGCTTCATTTCATTTTTTATATTTACTATTTGTCATAGTTTTGAAAACAAATGTGTATACAAATCTTTGCGTTAATGTTCTCGTTAGAGAAATATGTAGATTTACATATATTTTCTCTTATATGAATTTATAAATTTTTCAACTTTAAGTCAATTGTTACTTTGTCTAATGCTGTGTTATAATTGTTATTAAAACATAAAAATAGGATTCATTTTAAAAATCATAAAAAATATTTCTGTAGATCTAATTGTCTATATTTTCTCAAACTACGTAATACATCTCAGAACTTGTATACTGGACAAAACGTTTACGAAAAGCTCGAACTCAGACCGTATAAATCATCTTAAAATATAAAGAATCTCTTCATAAAAAGCGAGATGAAATGTAAAAGGCAACATAACGCATCTTTTCGTACGTGGTGTATCAAGCCGTCGCATTACCTCTAATGGTTAATGATATACTAATATTTATTACTCGCTTTATTTCTTCAGCGTGCGCTACACTTTATTTATTATATTACGAATTAATGGTTTAAGAAGGAGAGGTTTCTTCAAAAAAAATGTAATAAACGCTGTTGCCGAAAAATACTCCGTAAAACAAACGCGCAGTACAACTGGAAGATAAAGATGATTTCTCAATTTGGAAATCATTTAATAACTCTATATCGACAGCACAACCTCGAGTTACGGCTGCATCAAGTGCAATAATCGAAATTCAGCGTTACCTGGAAGACTAAATAGTCCCTAGAAATACAGATGCATTACAGTGGTGGTCAAAGCATAAATATAATTACCCAAAAACCTTTCTTTAGTTGTACAAGAGAAGTTTTGCGGTTTGGCATCATCAGTTCCATATGAACGAATATTTTCAAAAGTTGGCCAAATTCTCAGCGACCGTACAAATCGCCTAAGTGCAAAAAGGCAAATATGTTACTTTTATAAACTCAAGTTTTAAGTATTGTTATCTTAACATTTAAATAATATTTTTGTTAGTATTAAAGCAGAATAAATTAAAGTAGTAGAAGTATAAGTACGTACAGTTTTTTAGAACCATCCCAAAAATATGTGTTACCCTTAGGAAATGCAAATGTTAATTGTACTGCTATATTTGCAATAACCATGGAAAAAATGCAATTTTTATTACCATACATCTGAATTAGGTTATAATATTAACTATTTATTCGAATATGTAGAATATAAAACATCCTTGCTTTTCGCATTGCAGTTATGTTAGCTATTTTTATTACAAATTTGTAAAAATATAAATTTCAGTTTTTCTTTTGATATATAAATGTGTTTCAAAACAGAAAATGTGCATGGTAACTCTAACGTTGCGAAAGGAAAAACTCCTCACTTAACCTTACTAACCTATGAGAAGTATACCTGTACACGGTTATTCTAAGATATGTTATCTATCGATCAGTCAATACAGTGATCGCAATCACCGTTATTTATAAATCACAATCACGACTCACGACGTGATTTAAGAATCACCGTTTCGCTCATCACTACTACTCATATCACTCGATCGCGCGTGCGCAAATGTGACATTAAATCAGCTAATATTTGATTTTACAACTGTTTTTGTTGGGGGTAGTGTAGCTTCAAATAAGATTCTAATTAAATAGTTGCAGAAAATGAACATCGACGGTAAATTAGCGTCCCTGCTCTTTAATTATAAAGCTATATGGGACAGAAGTGATAAAAGCTTTAAAATAAAAATAACGAAAGAAAATGCATTTAAGTGCCGTTTCACATGGGGCGTATGGTCAGGACGGATCGTCAGCGCTGACCATACGCGCCGAATTTCCATACGCGACGTACTCCTTTCAGATGGACAGCGTATGGTCAGCAGTAGATAGACTAGGTGCACACGAGAACACTTCAAGGTCACTCGTCCACCAGGTCCCCTCCAACTGCACATCCGCGACTTCCAACCGCGAATTATTTTAATTCGCGGTTTCATTTTAATTCGCGAGCTTTAATTTAATTTGCACTTTTTGATTGTAATAAAGCTTCACCTGCGACGATGATGTCCAATACATGTGGAGAGCTTTTCTTTGAGGGGCGAGGGGTATCATAATATGTAACCCGCGGATCATTTTGATTCGCTGTTTAATTCGCGAACTTTAATATAATTTACAGTTTTTGCTTGCGATGATGTCACTGTGGTGGAATATGTGGAGAGCTTTTCTTTGAGGGGCGAGGGGTATCATAATATGTAACCCGCGGATCATTTTGATTCGCTGTTTAATTCGCGAACTTTAATATAATTTACAGTTTTTGCTTGCGATGACGTACACTGTGGTGGAATATGTGGAGAGCTTTTCTTTGAGGGGCGAGGGGGCATCATAATATGTAGCCCGCGAATTATTTTGATTCGCGATTTAATTTTGATTATATTAATTAGCGGTTCAACACATACCTACAACATATTTTGCATACCTATGACGTAGCTGCTTTCTCCATAGGTTTCACATTTTTCAAATAATTTTGCGATAATGATTCTACCTCTTAATTACCTCAGTACTTTTACTAATGATAGAAACATATTCGCTGTTTCTAATTACTAGAAATTTTTAAATTTACTACATGTGACGTAGTTTTTGCTAATAATACAGCTCTTATGCAGTTACTAATGATAGAAAACATATTCGCTGTTACTGATTACTAGAAATTTTTAAATTTACTACATGTGACGTAGTCTTTGCTAATAATACAGCTCTTATGCAGACCATATTGTGACTTTCACATTTTTAAAAGAATTTTGTGGATAGCAACTTTCATTATGACATATGTTGACCATTATCCATCACAGAGAAATTTAGGGACAATGATTCTGACGTAGTAGCTTCCCTACATTAAATAATAGTTAGCTTAATGGCGTAAGCTGAATATAAAACAAAACCCGAGCTACCCAGGTTATTCAGTCTCTCGTCGTAGAAGCAACTTTGTTTAGCAGCAACTTTGTTTAACAGCAACTGTTCATCACCAATTAAAATGGCCACGATCCCGTGTACGATTACGATCGAGTCCTTAGATAAGACGGAACTAACGGAGGATACATTGCATGTGATATGCAAAAATGTATTCAGGTAAGACAGTTTTTAAATGTTTTCTTTTTTATCTTATATGAATACTATATATGTGTAGATATGGCGTCAAGAAAATTGTTAAATGTGAGGGGAAAATGTTTATATCCCTCACGTACTGCCCCAGGAACGAGACTATGGTGAGGAAGCTGGGGAATCTTCCAGTGGAATACCGGCGGGTTAAGGCGGACACGGAGGAGGAGGCAAGCCTCTTCGAAGAGGTTTCCAAAAAATACAAATTCGACATGAGAGAAGCGGAAGAAGTGGCACCTCCTCCCAAAAGGCCTAAAAAGGAACCGCGGCTTCCTCCCCCTTCAGAGTTGGTGCCGGTAGAGGTAGTGAGTCTGCTGGAGGAAGATCTGGCAGACTTCACACAATTTTTATAATAAATTTAATTTAGTTTAATTTATTTTAGTTTAGTTTAGTTTATATTTAATTCAATTTAGTTTATGTTTAGTTTAGTTTAGTTTAGTTTATATTTAATTTTAATTTAGTTTATGTTCAACTTATAAATTTTAATAAATTTTTAAATCAATATCAAAGTAATTTTCTTGTAAATTAGATTGCTCCCCCTACTTTTTACCCTTTCCCTTTCTTATGAAATATAAGAGGCATCTTTTACTGTTCCTTCTCATAATTTACGCTGCTTTATTAGTGTCAATTTTGTGCTATTAGAAATATTTTTCAGCACTTTTCAAATCTATTTACTTCACATTATACTACTCGTAAGTATTTTCTTTTACTATTTGCAATTTACCTAGTTTTCTTTAGTTACAAATATTGTAAGTCTACACTTCCATATTGCCTCTCTTATAATTTTAACTTTTAAATGTTTTAGAATGGCTTCTACTAATAATTTGAATTTCTTCAATGGTCAAGTATCAGATGAGGAATTAAACCTATCCTGTGAAAACACCACTTTTAAATGGATCGATTCAGAGCTAGAGAAAATTAAAAACATGATGTTGTTTTCATCGGAAATGGCAATGGTTTCCATAGTGGACGATATTCTAATCAAGTTGGCAGCGGTGTTTGCACGAATAGAACAATGTCCGTCGGCGCAAGTCTTTAATCCAGAGATATTTCATATTTTGCGAGAAGCACATGGGTATATGAGGGACTGGAGGGAATATTTCGAATGCTATAGATAAGATGCATATAAGAAGACTAAAGAGTCGACATCATGGGATTGTTTTATCAGCCGAAACATATAATAATCTTTTTAATTTACAACAAGTAATTAACAAGAAATTAATTTATTGGTAATGTCGATTTCGTAGCATTTTATAAATCAGTATTAAATTCATGTATAAAATTAGAAGGTGATTTGCACACTAATATCTTAACTTTATTATCTGCATACACTAATTCTTATATGCGTTGTACTTGCTGGAAACATTACACATATGTTTCAACACTGTTTCTTATGATTTTGAAGTGATGAAGATCGGTGAAAATTAAAAAAATATTATACTCAAATATATGTGTTTTATTTCAAAAGAAATTATAATAAATTTGTCAACATGATTACACTATTATTTTTATCAATCCAACTGTTGTGTGAATTATCAAATCCTAGCCACTTAACATAACATTTGTTTCCTTTTGTTCGCAACACCTTTTCAACGAGATAAACGTCTTCATGTTTTGTTTTCTGGAATTCTAGTTCGTAAAAACAGCCTCGAATTGGTCTTCCATTCATATCCTCTAGAAGATATGTAGCGGGATTAGTTACTTGCACTTTCGATATTTTAAAAAGCTCACAACTCCAATTAGCCATATATCCTTTCTGAAATACTCCTTTATACTTGCTGATTCGAACAGTATCGCCAACTTTAAATTTATTTTTTCCTTTAATTTTAATATTGCTGTAAACAGTAGATAGAAGATATTGCACATCTTTCCTTGTGACGTCACACGGTTTCATTTTAATAGTTCTATGTTTCGTTTCATTGTATTTGTTAGTCACTTGATGTAAAATATCTATCCATTTGTAGGACCCCCTCAAACTGAACGCCTTATACAATTTATTTTTGATTGTACGAATCACTCTCTCAGCTATTGACGCTTTCTTAGTACTATATGAAGAATAATGATTTATCCTATGTTTTTTCATCAATTTCTCAAACTCCCGATTGTAGAATTCCTTACCCGCGTCTGTTTGCAAATTTTTAGGACAACGTCCATGCTGTAAAATATTAGACATCGCATCCCTAACTTCATTAGCGCTTTTGTTTTTCAATGCACACAACCATAAAAACTTTGAAAAGCAGTCGATTACGACTAAAACGTATTTATAACCTTTATTCTCGCGTTTGTAAGGTAAGAACTCCATTAAATCTGCCTGCCATAAGTCGTCTAAACCTTTAATGATTACACGACGTCTCACAAAGTTTCGCCTAGATGGTCGGTGTAGTTCGTTCACAACGTCCTCTTTACTCATATTATATGACTACTCTACTTTTGAAGTAGTCTTATATCTTTTTAGGTTAATAGTTTTTTGTGTGTCCAGCTCAACTGTTAAACTATTTATGCGAGATTCTAAGTCCGATATTTTAGATTCTAGTCTTTTAACTACGTCTTCATTTCAGAACCTATTTGTTTTCGCACGTCAGTTAATCTTTTATCGTTGTGTCGGATTATTTTGGATATATAACGTGCATTTACACAATCCTCATCATCAATAGGATCAGCCACATATCTGATACGTCTCCCGTTTGCATTAACGTCTCCTTCAGACGTTAGGAAGAATTCCGGACGACAACGTTTGAGCTCGAATTTGTTTTATTAGAGTTAAGAAAACGTCCGAACTTATCGATACTCATTTTGAAAATGATATGTGTTTGTCGTCAAGATTATATTTATTGTACAACACCGGCCTCTCTCAATTCTTCTATTATAGATATAATTTCGTTATTGTGGCTAGTATTCCCTGCTTGCTGGGATGCTTTTAGAAGTCGAAGACGATCAACTAATCGTTGATATCATTCCAATATACATATTGATATGGCGCCTCCGATACGTCATATGCCCTTTACCAGAAGCTCGTTCTAACAACGTTTGATTATATTACTATACTTGTAGCTTTTGTTTCCCTTCAGCTGATGTTCAGGATTGAAATCGCGATATACACATGGGCACGTTGCAAGATATCGCGATATGAATTTTCATCCTCCGGAGTGTAAGTAGCGGGTTTCTCTTGAACAGCAATTCATACAAACCCTCTGTACCTTTATACACTTTATCGTTGATTACCATATCATTCCCAGAAAAAATAATAACACTGTTACCAATTTTAAACGACCTGGTGTGAGGATCTATTATTGGTCCAAAAGTGGTGTCTAACGCTTTGGTGCTCGTATCGCTGAGGAGTCTACTATATAACTTTTAGGTGGAATTGTTCTAATATTTGGTGATGTAGGTGTTACCATTGTTTGTGGGAAGGAGATGATTGAGTTTGTGTTGGTATTTCAGTAAAGGTTCTTTATTAGTAATTACAGGTCCCTTGAGGGATCGAACTTCTTCTTTAAGCGTTGAACCCAATTCTTTCAAGGGTTCAGAAATTGGTTTGAACGTTTTCTGTAACAATTCATCAGTATCCGCCCGACCTTGCTTTAGCTGCATATGTTTCTTTCGTATTGCTCTACTAGCTTTTAGAATTTTCAATTTCAGTTCCCGTACCTCTGGCTTTACTTCCATGTTTATTCGCTCAATTATGATGAACGGTTACCTGTTGTAATAGAACAGCTACCCGTTGTAATACAACGGTACCCCGTTGTAATGCAACAGCTACCCGTTGTAAATGCAGCAGCCACCTGTTGTAATTAAACAGCTATACCGTTGTAATAAATGCAATGACACTTGTTGAAATGTAACAGCTACCTGTTGAAATGGAACAGATAGCTGTTGTAATAGAACAAGTACTCCGTTGTATTGGAAATCAGCTGTTACTAAACGATTTCAACGGATATTAAATCTTTATTAATAACAGAACATTTACTCTTACATGAAAATAACAATATCAATATATGTTGATTTTCTTTTTAACTTACTCGACATAGTTAAGAATGTGAATGATCAGTGAGAGTTTGTTTAGAAGTATATATGCCAATCAAAAGTCTTTTTATAACGACCTTTATCAATATCTCTGTCCTTATCAATCACCAGAAATCCATACTTATCCTTCCAACATTCAGCACACATAGTTTTGAATTGATGAAAGGTCATGTCAGCGCCGACATGGTCATCATATACATGTTTCAAATTCAGATCATCTTGTTTAAAAACAATTAAAAAATTGCTGTTATCGCGGACTAGTTGTTTTGGGATTCTAGAATATGTTTGACACAAATAAAAGCTGTCTACAGCTTTATGTCTACCCATGCAAAAATAAAGTCTAATCTTATCTTGCTTATCACACACTACATCGTCAAATACAAAAACTGAATTTTCTCTTGCGTCCATAGGATCTACAACTTCTTCATTTTCATTATATGCGTAATATTGTACACCGGATGACTTCATAACCTTCTCAAGGAATTGATACTTCGGCTGATATAGAGATTTGGAGTACACATACAAATTATCAAACCTGAGCCCGTTCTCATCAATTAATAACGTAAGCATAATATTCGTCTTTCCACAGTTTGAAGGACCACAAATTATACAACGTAGCGTATTAGGTAGCAAACCTCCATGCCTCTGCGGACATTCATCATCTATGTCCAAGTTTAACACTTTTAGACGTTCCTTTTGTTGAACTAGTCGCATTGTAAATGAGATTTCAACCAAAAGATCATCTGTATAAATATAAATCAGTTTATGCGACAAGTTCATTTAAATGTCGCACCTTAAAGAGGGAGGAGTTTTGTCAATAACCTTATAAATAAACTACCTATAGAGTTGCACCTACCAGGATATCAATATTGCGGGCCTGGCACAAATTTGAAAAAAAGGTTGGCACGTGGGGATTCTGGTATTAATGAGTTGGACGTGGCGTGCAAAGATCACGACATTATATACTCACAAAACAAAGATTTGAATAGTAGGCACGAGGCTGATAAAGTTCTTCAAGAGAAAGCCTGGTCAAGAGTTAAAGCGAGTAACGCTAGTGTGGGTGAAAAAGCAGCTGCGTGGACTGTTACCAATATCATGAAGGTTAAACGAAAGTTGGGAATGGGGTTGAAACAGAAACCGTTTAGGAAAACTGTGTTTAATAAAGCTAAAAATGAAATGAAGCGGCATAAAGTTATTGATTTGAAAGAAGGAGCAAAAGTATCTCTCAAAGCTGCTAGAGCAGCTATTAAAGAAGCAGGGGGTCGAAAACGCATACGCACTCCGCGAATCATACCAATTCCCAAGAGTGGTGGACTATTACCATTAATACCGTTGTTTGCGGGTCTCAGCGCACTCGGTAGTCTAGCAGGTGGTGCTGCTGGGATTGCCAACGCCGCTAACAAGGCTAGAAATGCACAACAGCAGCTAGTAGAGGCACAAAAACATAACAAAACAATGGAAGCCATCGCATTAGGGAAAAAAGGTGATGGATTGTACATGCGACCATACAAGAGAGGAATGGGTTTATTCATAAAACCGTCAAAAAACTATTAAGACGACTACCGCAAAGAGCTTTAACTGACGTGGACATTCTAAAATTTGCAAGAAATATACCTCATTTCGAGGAGTGTTCATGAGAGATCGTTTCCCAAATTTCCTCTTAAAGTTGAATGTGCGGTAGTCAATTTAGATTCTTCAGAAGGTCCCGGAACGCATTGGGTTGCTTATTATAAAAAGAAAATTTAGTGTGCTATTTGATTCGTTTGGTAATCTGAAACCGCCTTTGGAATTATTAGACTATTTCAATATAAGGGGGGAAACAATAATTAAATATAATAACGATAGATTTCAAGATTTTAACCAAGTTAATTGTGGCCATTTATGTCTAGAATTTCTAATAAATAACTCGTAAGCAAACATTATAGTTTAGTCATGTCATATACATTCACATTAAAAGGAACGAGCCATGTGCTCTCCACCAACTACTATCCACCAATTGAAATTAACTCTAAACACGACTATGCTATCGGACTCATAAGCTTACATACATACAATACGATTCCGAATATAACCGAAAAGAATAACACATTTTACTATGATAATAAAGTGTTAAAAATACCCGTAGGATCATATGAAATAAGTGATATTGAGGAATATTTACAACGTTTTATGTCAAAAGATTCGATATCGCTCAAACCGAATAATAATACGTTGAAAGTAGAAATCGAATGCAAACACACGATAAACTTTGAGCGAGAAGGTACTCTGGGTAGACTTCTAGGTTTCAATAAAAGGTTTCTTGAGCCTAATCAAAAGCACGAGTCCGACTTACCCGTACAGATTTTACAAGTTGTGACAATACGCATAGAATGTAATATAATATCGTCTACCTACCACGGTACACATCCTTCACATACATTGTATGAATTTTCGCCACAAGTGGAGCCCGGTTAT
Source organism: Protaetia brevitarsis (assembly GCA_004143645.1). Classification (NCBI taxonomy): domain Eukaryota; kingdom Metazoa; phylum Arthropoda; class Insecta; order Coleoptera; family Scarabaeidae; genus Protaetia; species Protaetia brevitarsis. The sequence goes on along the minus strand of RXPK01000084.1, from coordinate 1,668,155 downwards.
AGTATTTATATTGAACCGCAACACGTGATTTATCTACCTGTAAACAGAAGTAGTATAGAAAACATAACCTTAACTTTATTGGACCAAGACGGTGATCCCGTAGACTTTCGAGGTGAACAGATTGTTATTAGATTAGAATTGAAGAAGTTATAATGGGTTTATCGTTTACCAACCGAAAATATAAAATAAGAGGAAACACTGCACTCCACACCATTCGCGATCCAAACATTCAACATTTAACACCTCCCATATTTCATACTTGCAGTCAATTGGACTCAAGGTGATAAACAATGGAAAATTAGAAATATTCGAAGGTTTGAATTTCGATGAACAATAACCAAACAGGAATACCACACTTATTACCCGAGAACAAATAATTTTAACCTAAACGATGAAATCCGCATTTGCATCCAACATCAAGATATCTATACTCTTCCCAGTGAAAGCTACATATATTTGCAAGGAAAATTTAAGGTTGCTGCTGAAGGAACCGGCACTTGCACTTTAACAAATAATGCGTACGCTTTTATGTTTGAACAAATACGCTATGAAATTAATGGGGTAGAAATTGATCGTTGTACTAAACCCGGTATTACTACAGCAATAAAATCATTAGTCTCCTATAGTGATAATCAAAGTAAGATGCTGCAAATGTCAGGATGGGGGCCATTTCAAAACAATCAACCCACGTTATCAGATAATAAATTTAATGCGTGTATTCCACTAAAATTTTTAATGGGTATGTTTGAGGATTATAAACGCATATTAATAAATGTTAGTCAAGAATTGATTCTTGTTAGGAGTCGAACAGATGACAATTGTTACGTAAACACAGCAGAGGCAGGTACGAAGAAGGCATCTATTGAAATAGAGAAGCTCGAATGGCATGTACCCCACATAAGCGTTAACGATGAAATTCGATATAAATTATTAGACGTTATTCAACGCAATAAAACAATAAATATCCCATTCCGAAAATGGGAACTGTATGAATTACCGTCACTACGTAACACTAAAACAGATATTTGGCAGATAAAATCTAGTACAAACATGGAGAAACCACGCTATGTACTTATAGCATTTCAAAATGAGAGGAAAGATAATTTTAAAAAAGACTCTTCGCTGTTTGACCATTCAAAAATAACCAATATCAAACTATATCTTAATTCAGAAAATTATCCTTACAATGATATGAACATAGATATGAATGATAAACGCTATGCTATAGCCTACCACATGTACACCTCCTTCCAGCCAAGTTATTACGGAGGAGTGGGCACACCATTAATGGATTATATGAAATTGGCGAATGTGCTGTGTATGTCATTGATTGTTCGAAACAGAATGAGGCGGTAAAACCTAGTACTGTAGATGTGAAATTGCAAATGGAATCCAAAGAAGCATTTAGTATTAACACTGCTGCGTACTGTCTTATTCTGCATGATAGTGTTGTGGAGTACGAACCTCTCAACGGAACAGTTAAGAAATTAATTTAGACATGAGCGTTACGTTTAGTAATATGGCAGTAAAATATGTGTGTCTGAATATGAAGATGAAGATAGGTGTTCGGAATGGGCGTTTCGCGCGGCAGATCGATTAAGGTTTGAAAGGCGGATAAGATACATGAGGAAATTTTGAAACCTGTTTTGTTATCAACACATAGGGATAAAGTATTTAGACGACATTATGAATCCTTTCTGGTGATAGATGTGCAAGGTTTCAACAACGTCGACTTTATACCTAAAGAATGTCTATTTCTGATGAAAAACGTTCTATGCACATTCTGTTAAAACCTCCAAGGTCCTTCCACAAATACCACATCATAAACAGAAGGAGATACGTTGGTTGGAGAGAAACTATTGAATATTAATTACGGTGATGGTATGTAGAGTTAGAATCTATTGGGAAAATTTTAAATGAAATTTGTAAGACTTATGAAAAAATTTATGTAAAAGGTCATCAGAAGGCTGATTTTCTAAGGAAATATGTAGGCTTAAGTATTGTTAATTTAGAGTTTATAGATGATTGTGTCCCAAATTTTGTAAAGACTAATTCTGCATGTTTTTATCATAAAAAAGGTAAATTAAGTATGTGTACAGAGCGCAATGTGGAAACCTTGTTAAATTATTTACTCGATAAGTAATTTTTTTAAATATTTTTATTTATAATAAATTGTTACACAAAATAAATAAATAAAATCACATATTTTGTTTTATTTAATGAAATATAAACTTTAGAGGAATTTGTTGCATCCAACACAGTTTCTTGTGACTGTTGGTGACCGTCCACAGATATGAAAATTTATGAAAGTTTCTTGCAACCTTGACAATTTATTTTGGCTGGCGGCGGTGCATCTATGTGGTCCTCCATCTCGACTGTGTTGTAGTGTTGGCGACATGGTAGATAATCTCGAAGCTCGATCCTTTTGTCTTGAGGTATGAGATGCCATTTCTGCTCTAGCGACAGTCGATGCACCTTTGTTTTTAATATGTATACGGGGAGAAGTTGTATAAAGCAGTCGTCTATCCCGTCCAATCTTCCGTAATTTTCGTCGATCATCTCCATAATTATCTTCAATATTTATTTCTCGCAATTTTTTTGTTAAAACATACACTTCGATTAGAGCTTTTAATTTCTGAAGTTCTTTAACGTGTTGTTTCAGTCTCAATCGCAACACGTCTAGATTCATACTGTATAGATATCATGAATTTACATAGCTACATAGTCATTTTTGCTTTTATTACGTCGCCACATTTCTTAGGACAGCATAGGACAAGATAAAACACGTTTGAATGCAGTTATTCACAGGCTTTATTTACCTCAAAATCGTAAGCTACTGTCCTATATGCCACGTGCAAAGCTTCCAACATATATAAGGCGTTCAGTGAATTAGTATATGTATATAACAGTGTCTTAACAATTGTATATAAGTCGCCTTCCATTTTAATACAAGACCTAATAACACTATTGTAAAATGTGACAAAGTCAGAGTTCACTAATATACTAATTTTCTGATTAATTAACTCCTGAAGGTTGTATATATTGTTGTATGTCTCCGCCGATAAAACAATTTGCTTTCTTCGACTCTTTAAGCGAATGACTTGAATGCCTCTATAGGAACTCGCTTCCATCTGGTGATTAGGACTGCAACCTTCTGTTTTGCAAAATTCTTCCCATTCCTCCTGGTGAAGAAAATGCTTGTAGAGGACGATCTAATCTGGATGATGGGCACGAAACTTGCTGCTGGACTAAGACCAACGTTGACCCATTTAGAACCGCTTTTATTCAGGAAATATGATGATGTCCAATTAGTTGCTTCTCCTTTAGAATACTCTCCTCTTGCATTTCAAAGCCTTTTCTAGAAAATCGTTGTTTGTTCAACTGTAACAAAAAGTTGTATTAATATATGCAACTACACAATTTCAAAGTAAGTGGTACCTGTTTCCATTTTAGTTTCGACGAGCGTGTTTACACTACAGAAGTTGTCGCTGTACTGTTTGAATGTACTTACTTCGTTGGTGGTACAAGTACAGCATAGTGCCCCCAGGGTAATGTGTCGGTAAAACCGGGAACTCGAAACCTCTTATCGTCGTGGGGCTAAGGGTATTTTTTGTGTATAGTTGTGTATATGGTGTGGTGAAACGATCTAATGCCCACCTGTTCATGTGACATATCGGCGTCCCGTCTCAAACAGTTGACATAATCGTCAAATGTTATCTGTCGTTTCACCACATACCCCTTCACCCCCTTCGCCTTCCTGATCTGGATGTCCTGGAATTTGCAGGCGTACATCTTCGATCTGAGGCCCACGAATTCCAACAGTAATTTACCGGCGCCTTCATCCTTCATTAACCCGGGCACTTTTTATTCACCCGTGGCATCCCGTATAAATTTTCGGCTAGGTAGTCCGATGTGTCGAAGCGCGAAATATTTTGTTTCATATCTTCGAACACATCTAACGTCTCTATCGCGTAAATTAAAGAGTCTGTGTCCGTATAACACAACTTACACTGGTGTTCATATATGCGTTTCATGTAGTTATAGTGGAATTCATATAGTATTGTCTTTGAAATATCTAAGACACACATGCCCACATATATCGGCTTATCAAACACTATTTCCAACTTTGATAACTCGACAGCTACCAAGTTTTCGTTGAAAATAGTGCTCGATTTGAAATTAGGTCTACTAATCAACGCCTCCGCCCCGTACCGTCCGTCCCATTTGCTAACCAACTTAATATCGCGCCGCAACCGCACGTTTTCCATAGTCTTTCCGAACACAGCGTTGTTCATCAATTTAAACAAATTCTTTCGAATTATTTTTTGCATTTGACGCAACGTTGTGTTCAGATCAATATATGGTTTCAACCAGTTTGATTGGATGAATTGCAGCGCTTTATGTATCTTGGTTACCACCAGGCCTTCGCTTAGGTACTGCTTCAAATTGCGGTAGTGCACCACGTAGTTTTTTTTATCATATAGGGTAGCCAGCATCTTTTGCTCCCTGTTACCTGGTGGTTTCGCTTTCTCTGGGGCCATCGGGAGGTCGCTCTGCCGGTCATGTATGTGTTGTGGATATTCCAAATCGACTTCCAAGATATAGCCTACGGGGCTGTCGTCGGGGATGTTATAATCTACATCTCCCACTACCCATTTCAGCCCTCCATACGGGAGGTATTGCGACATTGCCCATGAGTACATGGCATTGATGTCGTAGTACATCAAGTATGTGCTAGGTTCATTGGGATTGTAGTCGGACATGTATTTATTGTTTGCTTTTGCATACCTGGCCGAGCACTGTGTTAACCCCACCTCGAATGCCTCTCTCCAAGAATAAAAGCATGTCAACATCTTGGAGGGTCTCCAACTCTATGCCGGTATGCTTCAGCATTACATCCCACGCTAGACCTGGCGCTGTATAATAGTGAGCTGCATCCAGCCCATAGTTTTGCATACAGCTATCGCGAAAGTTCTCAAATACGTCGGCAGCAACAAAACGTCTGTTTTCAAATACAGGTCTGCATATTCCGCTAGACTGTAGCATTTAAACTCACGCCATACGTTGTGAGCATGCGCGTAGTCTTCTGGGCTTATGGCTGTATCGGTTAGATCGTTGTGGAATTCTTCCACTGCTGGCAAACAGTTTTCGTTCAACTTTCTCCCAACAATCCAGATATTATACGGAAAAACACCTTTCCTTTTAAAAGAGTGTATCAACATTAAATTGACTTTCCAAAATAGTGTACTCCTTTAGATATGAGGCCAACTTCTCCAAAGAGACGCCATAAATCTGAAGGAGTCAATAAATTTAAATTTATATCTGAATCTTTACAATTCCAAGTCATGGAAATGTATTTCCCGTATTGTTGGGAAGTATTTTAATGTCACCGTTCAACGTCAGTCTTCGACTAGCAAATGTCCGTCGTAGCAGGAGAGGTTGTGAAATACAACTGGGATCGTCTTCGTGACTTGGTAGTCCAGGTTACATTGAGGGTGTGTCGCACCTCTGTAAACATGATTAAATTAGTATCCGTACAACTGTTTAATATTTTGAACTTACCTGTATACACCTGTCAAATGGCAATGATCCCTAACCCGCTCCTGGCCAAGTGGCTTCTCGCATATGTGACACACTGTGGCAGTCACATATTGTCGATATTGGTCCTTGGTTAACCTCTCCATCGGGATGGGGCACCAGTGGACCGTCTCAACTCCTCCGCGAGACTTTTTATTCTTCTACGAACCACTTGGCGCTATCGGTTCCACTATAACTACGATAGTACGACAGGTCCTTACTATACCCGCACTTAAAATAATAACCTACACTAAACGGTACGTGCTGGTGTGTTTTTTGAGGATCACGAGTGGGCTGCAGGAGGCATTCAAAGTCTGCATATACAATGAACGGGCTGGTCTTGTTCTTATAGTTTTTAAATTTGATTGTCTTTTCCTCTGGAAATGAAATCTTGCAATCATTTACCTTGCCGCATTGTTTACATGTCTCTGTAGTTTCTCATTACTGTGGAAATAGTGTAAGCATCTGTCGCAGAAATACTTTTTGCTGTGTCCGTGTGTGGGTAATTGTTTAGACACGAGCCGACTTAGATCCTTAATCCACACATAATGACTTTCTCGTCGTCCTGCAGCAGCAACCAATTAACATGTTTATCACGTTTATGTCTTGTCAAACGATTTGGAACACATTTCAGCTTCCCCTCCAACACGTACAGTTAACACTAATGTTATTGTTTCTTTCAAATTTTGAAATATCACCCTTTGAATGGGGAACGTTATGCCCTCCAAATGAAAACGTCCTCGTAGTGGGGTATTTGCTGGTGCGATGTGGGTTAGATGCAGCTGGGAATAACCAGGAGAGGATGGCCCAAACGAAGCACGCTTGTCTGTATTGTGAACGTTGACACATGCCTGTTTTCTCATTATTATCGCTGGAGGTAAGGGGAGATACGAGCCGACGCGCTGCGGTGTGTATTTATTTATGTTTATAGTTAAATCAACAACCGCAGACAACGCCAGCCTGAATCTCGTTCCTGTAAAACAAGTGTTTTATAATATCCTATAGCATGCAGAACGTTCTCCAAAACTTACCTGAACTCTTCCAACTCCCTCAAAATTACGGCACTCACGCGTTCATTATACACCTCTTCCAGGTTTGTGTCCAGATCGACGACACCATTCGGGTGTTGATGTATTGAAGTCCTCCGCCTCGGGCTTTAACAACTTAGCGCAGAATATCACATTTAACTTTTAAGAAGGCTCTTTCTTGAGCTCGTTCTTAATGCGACGAATAAACATGTTTTTGTGCATCATTTAGAAATGCTGCCCGGTTCAATATGACGCAAGTTTTAATGCAGCCAGTGCGGAATGCGACTCTTGAAAAGAGGATTTTAAATCGTGCCATCGAATGCGGTCCTTCTGGTTCACTTTCCTCTCGCCAACCTCCTTGAACCATTAAGGTCTTTAGATAAGTCCGGTATCCCATCATTTTTCCCACAGCCGAATTAAATTTTGACTATGATAAAAAATAATTGTGTCAAATTAAAAAAAATAATTGTGATGATAAAACAAAACAATTGTACACATCCTTTTTCTCCAACATTATCCGCCTTTTTCAGCGCCAAATTCAAAGTTCGAAAGAGTTTCGAACATAGTTTATATATAAGGGGTTACGTTATTCGCCCCTACGGATTGTGTTTTTTACACGTTCCATGGTTGCAACATATCTACCGCTACGTTAGCCGCATTATTATATGCAACACATGCTACTGCACTGAATAAAACAAGTTTACAGAAGCACTACTACTGCACTGAATAGAAAAGAAAGAAAAAGTATTGTGCTGCTTTGTGATTATATTGTAATATATCTTTTAATTTGGCTAGACATTGGCGCGGTTAGGTAGTAATTACCGAAGAATGTACATAGAAGAATGTCTATATCATGATGGTAGGGTAGTCATTGGCGAAATATGTATATCGTGGACAAAGTCTTATCATTAGAAATTATTTGAAAAAATGTGAAACTCTACAGGAAAGCAGCTACGTCGCAGGTGGATGTCTGCGTTGAGCAAAGTTTCTATATAATTATTACCTAATAGTCAAATCATTAATTCCTAAATTCTTTGAAAAATGTGAAACCTTGGAGAAAGAAGTAACGTCACAAGCGTGTGTTGACCCGCTAATTAATATAATCAAAATTAAATCGCGAATCAAAATAATTCGCGGGCTACATATTATGATGCCCCTCGCCCTCAAAGAAAGCTCTCACATATTCCACCACAGTGTACGTCATCGCAAGCAAAAACTGTAAATTATATTAAAGTTCGCGAATTAAACAGCGAATCAAAATGATCCGCGGGTTACATATTATGATACCCCTCGCCCCTCAAAGAAAAGCTCTCCACATATTCCACCACATGACATCATCGCAAGCAAAAACTGTAATTATATTAAAGTTCGCGAATTAAACAGCGAATCAAAATGATCCGCGGGTTACATATTATGATACCCCTCGCCCCTCAAAGAAAAGCTCTCCACATGTATTGGACATCATCGTCGCAGGTGAAGTTTATTACAAAAAAAAGTGCAAATTAAATTAAAGCTCGCGAATTAAAATGAAACCGCGAATTAAAATAATTCGCGGTTGGAAGTCGGAGTGTGCAGTTGGAGGGGACCTGGTGGACGAGTGACCTTGAAGTGTTCTCGTGTGCACCTAGTCTATCTACTGTCAGCAACTGACAAGTCGGTGTTGCCATTTTTGTTGAGCAGAATGTATCAATGTAATAGAATAATTGCCGTGACTTGGCTGATAAAAAGGAGAAGAGAAAAGGAAAAAGAAAAGAGATTATGGGTTCATCCTATCGTTAGTGAAAGGCTCTTAGTAGGTACTTTTGTCACCTTATATTCTAAATTACGAGAAGACGAAATGAAATTTTTTAATTATTTTCGTATGTCGATTAAATCGTTTGACGAATTACATCACAAACTAGCAAATGGTTTGAAATTTTCCGATACAGTAAGAGCATCAATATCATGGGTGGAAAGACTGTGTGTGTGTTTGAGGTAAGTAATAATTAATTAGCAATGAGTAATAGAAAACAAATTTATTTATTTTAATGTAACAAAATGCTATAATATAATACACAAGGTAGGTAATTGTTAAAATGGATAATGGTTCGTGAACTATCGCAGAAACAATGTAATCTTGAGGCTGCGGTTCATGAAATTGTGTTCTACAAAGTTCTAACAATGTTGGACGACAGGTTGCATTATTTACCGACGACGATTGCATATTACCAGAAGGTATAGGGGATGAATATGGCGGATTCGAGTTGGTTGAGTTCGGTGATATTAGTGGTGTAGTTGAAAATACATTAGTAGCAGCTGAAGAGGGGCTAGATGGTGATTTCGAGTAAGTTACTGACTGATTGGAAGCACTGGGGAAAGAATGGGGTACAATATTTTGTAGTCCCATCATAATTCTCAATACTTCTGTTCGAAACAAAAGTGTTTGTGTTTCATCGAATGTTCTTAATGTTGGCAAGAGGGATACCAAAAAGCTCTATGATCATCTCGGTCGCTGTTCTCACTGTCCTTAAGGAATTGGAGTAGTTTATCATCCACAGTTTCTTTCTTCTTTCGTTTTTGTCGGGTGAAATTCTGTGATGGTTGTCTATCTGATTTTCTACTTCTTCATCATCTCGGAATGAGACAAAACGGAAGAATCTTCAGATTATCTGTGCACAGCTTTCATTATATTGGTCACAAGTCAAGTTTGTTTCAGTTCTACAAAAAAAAATTATAATAATGTAATGGTCCAGAAAAATTATGCCCTACGTATTTAAATCCATTGTTTTATCCAAAAACCTTAAATTGTTAAAGTATATATATTTTTTACAAATTTTGGCAGCATCACCACTTTTGGATTCTTCAATTTGGCTCGGTCTCTTACATATGCGTCTCTTGAAGTTTTCCACCGCTTTTGTACAACAGGACTATAAGAGAAAAAAAATAAATATATTTCAATCTTTATTACCTTAAAATATGTTTCATTTTTGAAGTGTTGGTTTGTTTTAGGTATTTGGCTAGTGGTAATACGTTCACCGATATGCATTACACCTACCGACTTGGGATTTCAACAATTAGCAGTATTGTAGAATCCGTATGCGACGAAGTTTGGAAAGTAATGAAAAGCGAATGTATGCCAGAACCTTCAAAAGAAAAATGGCAACAAATCGCTTTCAATTTTGAGAAATACGCGAATTTCCCACATTGCATCGGTGCTGTGGATGGGAAGCATATTAGATAGTGAAACCTGTCAAGAGCGGTTCTCTGTGTTCAATTAAAAACACTTTTTTTCTTTAGTGCTTCTGGCTATATGCGATGCAAATTACTGTTTCACATATATCGATGTTGGTACGTTTGGTAAATTTTCAGACTCGAATGTACAGGGTTCGGCAATGAAACGGGAAGATTTCATAAATAATTTTATTGTTGAAAAAATATTTTTTTCGTAATTATTAATACATTAATGGGAAATAAAAGAGTAGCCATTTGATATACAATGTTAAAGAACAAATATTTTTTGAAAACTACATCTGCCAAATGTCCTCCGTTGACACGTATGCATTCTTGGAGTCGAGTCTGAAAGTTCTGCATAATTTTCGCAGCATATCAACAGGTATTGCTGCAATCTCGACACGAATTCGTTGTTTTGAGGCCGGGATTGTCCTGGCTGGATCATTTCCAAACACTTTCGTTTTGAGATAACCCATAAAAGAAGTCGCAGACGGTAAGGCGGGAGACCGAGGGGGCCAAGCGATATCCCCGTTTCGAGAAACGACACGCCCGGAACAAAGCACTCATCGCATTAATGGAAATTCTTGCAGTGTGGCTTGTTGCACCGTCTTGTTGAAAAAGTGTATTTTCATTAACTGGAAAGCGGTGAAGTTGAGGTGTGAGGAAGTTACGAATCATTGCAACGTATCTCTCAGAATTAACGGTAACGGCATTTTCAGCCTCATCCTCAAAAAAATATGGACCGATGATTCCATTTGCCGACATTGCACACATACTGTCACTTTCTGAGCATGAAGAGGTGTCTCATGAAGCAACGAGGTTCTCCTCCGCCCAGTACCTGAAATTTTGTTTGTTCACAAACCAGAGAGGTGAAAGTGTGCCTCATCACTCATCCACAAGTTGTTAAGTTGGTCATCATTTTCTTCCAACCTGGCAAGCATAACCTCACAAAATCTGAGACGCTGTTGATAATCACCCGGGTGAAGAGATTGAACAACCTGTATTTTATACGGGTGATATCGAAGATCTTGATGGAGTATCCTCCTCACCGATCTGTCACTTATTCGAAGGCGTGTGGCGTGACGGATAGCCGATCGACGTGGACTTCTTTGCATTGCTTGTCGAACACGTTCAATATTTTCAGGGTTCGAATAGTTCTGGCACTCCCACTCTTTTTCTATACGTCGATCCAGTTTGCTCGAGGTTGTTGACCCACATTTTCATCGCATTGTCTGACGGAACAGGTTGGTTACGCGCTATGTTAAAATGCCGTCTAAAATCTCGACGCGTTTGCACTAAACTTTCGCCATTTTGATAATAAGCTTTAATTGCGTAACCGCGATGCTCACCCGTCCAACGCTCCATTGTAGACTAAATGGCAAGCCACTCGGGTCCAGGCAGGCTTGTGACTGTCTTCCCTACCACTTCACCGCGCGCTGCAAGCCCCACCCCAAATCTTCCCGTTTCATTGCCGGACCCTGTATTTGTAAACAGCACATTTTGGAATAAATTACAAAACAACTTGTTTACATATTCCTGAAGACAGATCTATTTCAGGATATGAGGAAATGCAGTCTTTTTTGTATGTAATTGTTGGTGATGAGGCATTTAAACTCGCCCCTCATCTACTGCGTCCATATGCAAGAAAAAATTTAAATCATAGAAAAAAATCTTTAATTACCGTCTTACTCGTGCTCGGCGATATATCGAATGTTTGTTCGGAATTTTATCAAACAAGTGGCGCATATTCCATAGGCCCCTGAATGTATCTTTTCGTCTTTCTAAGAAAATAGTTAAAGCCTGCTGCATTTTGCATAATTTTGTATGTTCCAGAGATGGATACGCATTTCATCATACCCTGAAAATAAAGGGCTTTCGCGATATTAACCCCACATTAAGAATAAGTTCCGTTAACATACTAGAATAACTAATGTGGTAACTGCCTGGTTCGTCTTGGTTACTTTGGTTGCGGTTGAATTAACGAGACACGTTTCAATTAAATTAACCTATCTTTTTTACTCGTAATTCGTGAGTAATTGAGTCTTGAATTTAGTTAATAATTATGGATGAACAAATAGCATTCTTCTTTTTTCAGAAATTATAAGTTCAGACAGTTCATCTAGTGACGAGGAGATTGAAGTACGGGGCCCTATAAGTATATCAATGTAATAAAGCATTAATGCAGTATTAATTACCACATTGGTTACAGTTGCACGGCCTGATTTGAAAATTATAAGCAAGTTATAGCCTTATATAGTGATGAAGAATTTAGACAAAACTTTAGAATGAACAGAACTACATTTTATCATGCTCTATCATTAATTCGCGACCAGATTTCTACACAAGTATTTGATAAAGGTAGACATACCATTTCAGCAGAAACCAATTTAAGATTGCTTTGTGGTATTTGAGAGCCCAGACTCATTCAGGTAAATAATTTTTTGTGATTTTATAAATGGCAACTTTTTAACACATTCTTTAAACAGATCAATATGTAGCAGATTTAATATAGGCAAGGCAACTGCATTACGTACAGTAAGAAGAGTGGCGAATGCACTATTTTCTATAGCAAGAGATATCATTACATGGCCAAATGGACAGCGCTTGGAAGAATAACAAACAGTTTCAATGCAATGGATTTCCAAATACCATAGGATATCTTGATGGAATGTATGTTAGAATCCAAAACCTAAAGTGCATGGATATATCATATATTTGCCAAAAAGTTTTCCAAGTCTTATATTACAAGTAACTATTAATAACTATAACACAAAATATGTACATATACATATATAAATATGTTTAGGGTATATGTGACAACAAATTGACATTTCTACATTGTTATGCAGGAGAAGTTGGTTCCACTCATGATGCAAGTGTGTTAAGAAGAAGTGAAGTATGGTCATATATGTAAGAACAAGATAAGTTTCCAAATGACGTACACCTAATTGGAGATAAAGCTTATCCTTGTCTGCCACAGCTTATAACTCCATACAGAGATAATGGTCATCTGACTGATCAGCAAAGACACTTTAATTACCGGTTGTCTTCTGTACGGAGTACTATAGAACGAGTATTTAATCTTTTACAAAAAAGATTTAGACGTCTAAAGGATTTGCTTGATGTACAGTCCTTAGAATGGAGTTCAAATATATTTATTGCTTGCTGTGTACTGCACAATATTTGCATAATGAAGGATGATATACTGGAAATAGAATTAAATGAAATGGAGCAGGATGTAGAAGGACAGGACCACATACTAATCAGAGACTTAAATAGAGAAAGGCTACGTCTTGGAACTCAGAAGAGAGGTGCATTGTGCCAGCAGCTTAATAATGCAGTTTAAAATAACAAATTAGTATGTTATAATAGCAATAAAATAATAAAAATATATAAAGAAACCGAATTTTATTTAACATAAATAAAAATACAATACAACACATTGCACAAACAAACATAATTCTTAAGCATTAACTACAACTTTTAAGCATTGCATAGAAAACCATTAAATAAAAAAATAACTGGTAACATTTAACAATATTTTATACATTAATTCTTATTATAGTGTTCTTTGAACCATTTGAACATGTGTCTCTTTAATTCCATTCTTTCATCATGTCGTTTCTGTTTTCTTTTTTCTATTTCATATGAAGAGATGGTTCTAGTACGACTTCTTTCTCCAGGTGAAAAGTTTGTTGCTTTAGGTACTTCGAAAGGTAAATTATTTCCACTAACTCCATCACCGGTGTCATTTCCATCATCTAGTTTTGCTTTTTTACAAATTCCTGAACTAGAAGCAGTTGCAATGGGCTGAAAATGCGGGTCATGGCAATAAATGTCTTGAAATTCTTTAAAAAATGCCCATGACAATCTTGAATTTCCTGTCGAACTATTGGTATTACGAACTTTGTCATAGGTTTTTTTAAATTCCTCCATTTTTCGTTGCATTTTACACCATTCTTGCAGATTCCATACATTTTTAGACTATTACTTATACATTCCCATACTTTCTTTTTATTGTACATTGGAGAGTCGAATTTATTTTTATGGTTTCGATATTCTTCAATTAATAATTTTACCATCCTTTCTGTCCAACCATGATCTTCATTTGCAGAGTCATTGGCCTGATTATCATTTTCAGACACTCTATATTTTCTGTGTCGACAACATCGACATCTCAGCTGGTTCTGTATTCTCTATGCCCTAATGCTACCATTGTTATAATTGATAGTTATATTTTCATAATTTTTCAAACAGTTATGTTTCTGACTTAACTCGTTTTCAATAATTTCATGTATAGTACCCAATATAACATTACAGTAACCACATGTAAATTTTGTTTTATCCTACAAAATTACCCCATTATTTTTAAAAACCTTCAACTGTTAACCACTTTATTACCTGTGAAATATTAATTTCTTCCATTTTCGTTTCTAGTAGAGACTATTTGTGACACATTTAACGTATGTATCTTCAGAACTATACACTTAACCTCAAAATAGGTGTTTAACCAGCACTTACCACTCTTACCAGTTTAAAACGTTGGTTGTTTTGGTTGAATACAATTAGTTGTGTTTGTAACATATATTTACTAAAATATTACTGCTTTATTATATGAACAGAGCCTGTATATTTGTTAGCATGCATTGAAATATGCATATATATGTGTTTACTTACTAGCTTCAGTTTGCTCCTTTTCTGTTAACTTATCAAAGTCCTGTACTACGACAGCTGCAACATATTTGTATGCTTTGTTTTTAATATCGCGATTTTTATATTCCTCACAGGATGCATCCCATATACACCTTTGATTTTCTATTGTGCAAATTAATATTTCCGTGTCTATTTTATAACTCATGGTGGTGATGCAATATACTAGACAGCCACGTGTGTGCTAGAAAGGGCAAATCTGGCAACAGGCGAAATGGTACGCAACTGACCATCAGTTCACATGTGAAGTTACACATTATAAACAATGATTCGTGCGCGCGCTGACGATACGACGACGCACGAGCCCGACGTATGTCCGTCGTACGAAATCGTACGGACTGATCATAGGCGCTTCATGTGAAATTACACATTTAAACGCATGGTGCTTGCTTATACGTCCTGACGATCCGTCCTGACCATACGCCCCATGTGAAACGGCACTAAAGGTTTAGCTGCAAAACTAGAAACTACACGTAAGTTTCTTCAGACTAATTAAAAGCAATTACATACAGTACACATTTATTCCAGCGGAGATAATTGAAGCTAGATACTGGGCGTTACACGAAAAATTATAGAAAAGAGAAAATAAAAATTCATCAGGCGAGTGGCGCTGCCGCGTTAGAGATACAACCGTGGCATCTCCTCAAAACTCTTTCTTTTCTAGACAGAGTAATGACAAATAGAAGGTATTATTTTTCAACTAAAAATCGAAGTCAAATAAATTAATTAAAATTTTTATTTCAAAACTATCAGTAGTATTTCTGGAGGGGCTGCCCTACAAACAAGTACATCAGCAAGCACCTCACAGAAAAGACAAATAGATGAAATGCTCATAATAGAGAGCCAGCAACAGAAGAGAACGTCATGGATGAAATTGCTGTGGAGTATGATATGTCAACTCATCTGAAGACTTTCAGTCCACCCCAGCACGATAATGTATCTCACAGTCCGCAATCTCACTCATCGGCACTCAACTCATGTTTTCTACTTCTAAAACTCTATCGCGGACCTCTACTGAAGGAAGATCAGGCCGAAAAAGAAAATATGAAATCCGACACGAAGAGGATAGCACAAATATAGATGTTATGATGGAACGTCTAGCAAGGGCAGCTGAGGTATAGGCTAATAAGGAAACTATTGAAACTACGGTTAAGTATTAAACACTTTAATGTTCTAAAACAGAGGTAAAACACTTATCTAGTGTATGTTGAAAAATAGAATGCAGGATAACAAAATGAAATAAACAAAGACGTTATTCTATATGACAGCGTACGTGACTCTATATACTATATATGTCAACTTTACTACATTGTATTTTCGTCTATATACCTAAAATCACTAACAGTTCACTTGATCTAATATAAGAAGTGCAGAATACTCTTAACACCCCCAGGTATTCTGGACTGTCATTCCTAATTGATTTCTTAAGTTTTCAAATTTATTTCTTGGTAATGGTTTTGTTAATAAGTCAGCGAGTTGATCAACACTTGGCACAAATTTTAGATCAATTTCATTGTTCTCGAATTTTTCTCGAACAAAGTTATAGCGCACGTCGATATGCTTTGTACGCTTGTGATACACAGGGTTTTAATAAGTTTAGCGCACTTTGGTTGTCACAGCACAGCAACAAGTTATCACAGTTTTCATTTAGTTCATTTAGTAGTTGTTTTAACCACATTGCTTCTTTTGTTGCTTCTGATGCGGCTACAAATTCGGCCTCGGTCGTTGACAACGCCACGGATTGTTGACGTCGACTGTTCCGAGTGATGGCACCATTGGACATTTTGAAGACATACCCAGTTGTCGATCTTCTGGTGTCGAGGTCATTCGCGAAGTCTGAATCAGAATAACCAATTAAGGTATCTCCATTGTTACAATAGCGTATTCCGAGAGTTGGTGTGGATTTCAAATATTTCATTACGCGTTTTACGGCATTCCAATGGCACAAACTTGGATTATTTTGATATCTAACTAACAACATTTGTCGCGTAAGTAATGTCAGGGCGCGCTGTGATTGCTGCGAACATTAACGAGCCTACAGCTTCCCTGTACGGTGTAATATCGTTGCACTTTTGCGAATCGGCAGAAGATAGCGTCGTTTGGCAATCTGCTGGTGTAGTACATGACTTAGCATCCTCAAGTTTGAATCGTTGAATAATTCTATCTATAAAGCTATTTACATGAATAAATATGGATTTGTCTTCTTCATTTATTACAATTTCAAGTCCACGAAATGATTAGGTTCAGTGACAGTTACTTCAAAAACAAGTTTCATTTTATCAACAATTTTCTTAGACATAGTTATTTTTGGTCATGATGAGACCATCATCTACATATAGTACAGTATAACTGGATCACAGCTTATGTTTCCTAAAAAACACACTTGTCGGCTTGGCATTGTTTTCAGACGAACGTGCATAGAAAATCAGTGAATTTGTTGTTCCAACATCTAGGTGCTTGCTTCAGATCGTAAAGGGCCTTTTTAAGCTTGCAGACCATATCTGGTTGTATTACAATACCAGGTGGTGGATCCATATAGATAGTTTCATTTAGTTCTCCGTGCAAGAAAGCGGTCTTTATATCAAATTGAAGAATTTGGTACTCATTTTTCACTGCAATAGCGAGTAGTGTTCTGATGGTGTCGTATCTAGTTGTAGGAGCAAAGGTTTCTGTGTAGTCGATTCCTTCGGTTTGAGCAAACCCTTTGGCACATAATCTTGCCTTGTATCTGTTTATTTTACCATCAGGGGATCGTTTTACCTTAAATACCCATTTGGAACCAATTATTTTTCTATCTGAAGGTAACGGTTGTAATTCCCAAGTCTTGTTCTTTTCTAGAGCTTCTAGCTCCTCTTTGATGGCTTCTTTCCATTCGTGCACATCTTGACTGTTCATGGCCTCTTCAAATGTTGTGGGTACATCGGTTTCGACTAAATTTACTTCATAACGTGTAGGTACTTTAATATTTTCTCTTGGGCGCAAGTTATGACTTCTTTCGGTACTTTCCTCTTGGTTGTGCCTAGTTTCTTTAATTTCATGTTCATGGGTTTCTTCTAATTGATCTTTATCCTCGTCTGTTTCTAGGCTCACATTTTCAATTTCTATGGGTGCATAATTTCTTCGAGTTTGATTTTCCTTATTGGTGTTCTCATTGAAGATTACATTTCTTGAGATTGTGATTTTCTTTGTTCTGATATTGTACAGTCTGTAATTCATCGACTGTCCATCGTAACCCGTGAGTATTAATTTTTCACTTTTTGGTTCCCATTTCGTTCGCTTTTCTTTTGGTATATGCATGAATGCTTCACATCCAAATGTTTTAATGTGATCTAACTGGGTTTCTTTCCGGTCCACCCTTCAAATGGGTTCTTCCATCGATTTGAGTATTTGCTGTTCGGTTCAGTATATATACAGCACTGTTTATAGCTTCAGCCCACAGATCCTGTGTTACATCTCCTTGGTACATCATTGAACGAGCGCTTTCACAATTGTACGAATTTCTCTTTCTGAGCGTGCGTTTTGCTCAGGAGTATATGGAGCTGTCTTTTCAAATGCAATGCCATTTTTCTGCAAAAAGCTTTGAAAATGTTCATTAACATATTCAGTTCCTCCATCTGTATGTAAGGTTTTCATTGAATAACCAAATTTGTTTTTTGACAAGTAATAAAATTTCTTGAAACATTCAAAGACATCACTCTTGTGTTTAAGAAAATACACCGTACGATAACTTGTGTGATCATCTTTGAATAAGACAAGTATCGTGCACCACCTGCCGATTCTGTCTTCATTGGTCCGCAAACATCACTATAAATTAGTTCTCCAGGACCTTGTTTTACATGTTTGCCTTTGTCTTTGAAAGGTAGTTTATGTTGCTTACCGTAAGCACATGCTTCACAAAAGAAATTATCTGCATTACTAATATTTATACCTGTGACGAGTCCTTTTGCAACCATGTCTGAAAGAGTCCTTACATTCAAATGTCCTAGACGTTCATGCCAGGTTTTTAGGTTGTCAGTGGTGGTGACACTGTTCGCTGTTGCAAGTACAGTTTTAAATAACATTCTGTACAAGTTATTTGATTCAAGAATACTGCATGCTACTAATTTATTATTGTGATAAACGTTTGCATATCTATTTTCTTTTATGATTTTCATGCCTTTTTTTGTTATTGCTCCTTCAGAGAACAAATTCCTTCGTAATTCAGGAACATATAGAACGTCATTTATTGTTCCATCTTCCATCGTCTGAAGTTTGTGAATTTCCTTGGTAATGTACCTATAATTTTGGTCATTATTGCTGTGTCACTAATACTATCTCCAGCTTCTTTAATTTCGCTTGCTAAATTTTCTATTTTGGCGATATGTTGTACCACAGAATCGTTGAGATCCATTTTGTATTGGTGGAATTTTTCATGTACAATCATTTTATTTGTTTCTGTTTTGAGAGAATATATACTTTCCAATTGTCAATGATACCTTTGGAAGTTTCACAATTTCTACGAGTGTAATTGCGGCAGTTCCATTGCGAGGTAATGATACACATCGCTTGTGCATCCTTTTTGTTGTAATCGTCTAACTCTTTCTGATTATCAATCGTAGGTTTTACTTGTTTTACCTGTAGTAATTTCATAAATTCCTCTTGCTCTTAGTGCACATTTTACTTAAATTTCCATGTTGGTAGTTCTTTCCATCAAACTTGCTTATTGGGTTACGTTTGAGTCACTCATTTTTCTTTTGTTCTTCTACACCTTTTCGTTTTCTATTTAATTCCCGCGTTGCGACACTTAACCTCTCTAACCGTTTTATTTTGCTCGAACTACAGCGTGTTCTGGGCCATACCTATTGAAACTACGGTTAAGTATTAAACACTTTAATGTTCTAAAACAGAGGTAAAACACTTATCTAGTGTATGTTGAAAAATAAAATGCAGGATAACAAAATGAAATAAACAAAAGACGTTATTCTATATGACAAGCGTACGTGACTCTATGGGTGTGTTCGCGGAGCACGCTACCGCGCTACGTAACGCTAATTGCTATTCTGGCCGTCCGCGAGGTTTTAGAGCGTTGGCGCTATCGAGCTCCGTGAAAGTCGTAGTCCTTTGTTATTATTATTGTAAAATTAAAGATGGCCGACGATAGACGCAATGTTTTGAATGTGGTGGCGGCGGGTTTGCAAATAATGAACCAGTTGATTGATTCGTCTTCATCATCAGAAAGTAGTGAAGACGAAGAATTACAAGCATTGGAACGCCTTGATGGAGTTCATAGAAGAATGGTGGTCCGAAGGATTGAGAATTATGTGGAACAAGTGTTGCCGGCATTAAGTGACCTGGAATTTAAGTCACATTTTAGGTATTTTTATTTATTTAATAATAATAATAATAATAACACGTATTAAAGGCAATCGTTTTATTATTTACTTATTAAATTCTTAGTACCTGACAATTTTATCTAATCATTTCAGAATGTGTAGAGAAACTTTTGATTATGTGCTTCCTATTATTGCGCCAAGGCTTCAAAGGCAGATTCCAGGAACTGCAATGATTTCACCAGAGAAGCAGTTTCTTATTGCCATCTGGAGACTGGCCACACCTGATTCATTAAGGTGAGTGTATTTTTCTCTTATCCCTTTAATCTTTCGTGCCATCATGTGTGCATATCCTCTGCTTATGTTTAATTGTGTTACAGATCATTATGTGAAAGGTTCAACGTTGGAAGAAGTACTGCAATGTATGTAACAAGACGTGTCACAAGAGCACTAACTGAGTTGTCACCAATTTTTATCAGATGGCCGACGGGAGATAAGGTTCAACAAATATGGGCTGGATTTGAAGCGGTGAGTTCCTTTCCTAAAGTCGTAGGAGCAATCGATGGAACCCATATAAATATCCCTGCCCCCATCAGAAAATCCAGAATCATATGTTAATCGGAAAGGATGTCACTCAGTAATTCTTCAGGTAGTAGAACCCTTGCCATAGGTAATTGACTTGTATCCTTGTAACATTATGTTCTACTTTGTAGGCCGTTTGTGACCATTCTGGTCGCTTCCTTCATTGCTACGCAGGCCATGTGGGCTCTGTTCATGATCAACGTGTCTTTCGTCTGTCTGAAGTCCATGGCTACTTAGGGGATGCAGAAAAATTTCATGATGATTGTCATATATTGGTGACTCTGCTTACAAGTTACATGAGAATTTGTTGGTCCCTTATCGTGACAATGGCCATCTGACGGAGCGACGAGAGCAATTATAATTTCTGCCATGCACAGCTCGGATAGCCATTGAGAGAGCTTTTGGTTTTCTAAAAGGACGATTCCGCAGCCTCTTGACTGTACTACCCATGCGGAAAGTTGATTTAATCCCTGCCCACATTATTGCTTGCTGTGTTTTACACAATATTTGTTTACTTAGGGGTGATGACTTACTCATTGCAGTGAATGAAGGTGATGCTGATAATGTGCCTCCAAATGTGCAGCAAGATGCTGCGCAGGTCGGTGCAGTCAAAAGAGACTTAATATGTCAGAGGCTTCTCATGAGGGCTGTGTGAATTTAGTGGAAACAAAAAGGCTTTAGAACTACACGTTAACTACAAATAATAAAACTTCTTTTTTATAAGTTGTATTATATTAATAAACAATAAAATAATTAGAATGAAAGATTAAATTTTATCAATTAAATTGCCTATCATTTTAACATTTCAGCTTGCAATTCTTTCTTCACTTGCATTTTTCTTGATGCTCCTCTCTCGCTTCTCTTCTGCCAATCGCCTGCTTTCTAAAATGGCCTCAGCTATGTCGGAAGTGGAGGTTTTCCTTTTTCCTAAAAATGAATAGTTTGTGAAAGTACTGAAAGCACAAAATGAAATTCTAAATGGTACTTACGTGTTGAACTGGGGCTTTTTATGTCATGCTCTAGCCTTGGTTCTATATTTGTACCGGCATGGCCTTTGGCAATGCCGGTAGATGAAAGGGTGGCTACCGGCTGCATAAACGGTTTCTCGCCGAACACACTCTCCATAAGCTAATAAATAAACATAAACTGGTTAAAATGAAAGTACATAAAATTCAAACATACTTCCAAGTATGGCCATGATCGGAAATTATTTCCCGATTTCCCATTATGGTCCCTAATGGATTTATACGTTCTTTTCATGCCATTAAATTTGGAAAGGCATTGTGGCCCGGTGACTTTGTACCCTTTCCCTTGCAGAACCTGGGCAATCCTTTCCCAAACCTTTTTTTGGCTTACACGCCCAGAGGTAAATTTGATGCTCTTGCGGAACTCCTCCACCAACAACAGAATGGCTTCGTGAGGCCACTTGAAACCTGAAAACACAAGATATGTGCAAATCAACTATTTGCTAAACACAGAATTAACACGGAGTAAGCTAAGATATTGAATATTTATGAATCCTTACCATTTACCGTTGATGCCTCATCAACGTTGTTAGCACTATCATCCGCACTACTTATTAGCTCGCTGCTTGAGGAGCTGCCAGCACCTGTAATTAAATTTGTGCAAATGTTATAAGCTTTACCAAATTTACAACAACCAAAAGCACATAACCGACAATACATACTTGGCGAAAACGGACTACCTTTGGACAGTTCCAGCAATTGTGTGGCAAATTCCAGGTCTAAAACATACAAGTATGATAGGGTTAAATTAATTACTCCGAGTATCAAACAAATTATGATAGAATAGCATTAATTGTAATTAAATAAAACGGCAACAACTTACCAGTTTCCGCGCGTTGCGCATCGGCACTCGAAACTAAAATTTCGGTTGTCTCCTCCGTATCTGGATTAAATAGACGAAGCAACGAGGACATTTTCTTCACCTAACAATTTACATATGTAACTCTAACAATTATAACAACTTTCACAATAACAATATAACAAACAACAACAATTTAAACCACTAATCACGAATCACACAACCGTTCATCGAGCTTTCGTTGTACGAAATGGCGCTAACGCTTACAACTGCTCTACCTGGATGAAATTTGCATTTCATAGCGTTAGTGATGACGTACGTTCCAAAAACAATGATGTCATGCAAGCGCTTCGTGGTGCTAGACAATTGCTCCGCGAACGACTAGTAGTACCAAATCGCGCAAAAAGCGTGCTCCGCGAACACACCCTATATACTATATATGTCAACTTTACTACATTGTATTTTCGTCTATATACCTAAAATCACTAACAGTTCACTTGATCTAATATAAGAAGTGCAGAATACTCTTAACAGAAACCAACCCTCCCAAAGAGTATTTTAGAATATATGGCGACATGTGGGAAGCACTTTGGGTACCATCCAAGAAGAGTTACGAGATGAATGTATTCTCGAATTGAATACTCTATTATTTTAGTACAAAAGAGGGAACAAATAAAATAACATATTTTTCAAGACTACTTTATGTATTTTTTTACGTTTTTACGCTGTTTAAAAATTATATCTTTTTATTACTTAGCACAATAAAATCGTTTAATAATTATTCGATTCTTTACTATTACCTAGATTTCAAACCAAACATATTCTCTCTGCCAGTGCACACTTCCTACTTCGTTGTTTAAATAGTTTTCATGTCCCTGTTATGAAGGACATCTCTACTGGCATTTCTTGCGCCGAAACAACGTATATTGGCAGCTGGTGCAAATGCTGTTTTCACACCACGCAGTTCTCTCCACTCACCAGTAAGTATCTCTCCTATATTGCAGTCCTGCCTATCTACATAATTTTCCCTGCAGTATCTTCGACCTTCTCTTCCCTGTTCAATAAGTATAATATAATTCTGCATGTATACGCTTGGTCGTATTATACTGTTAACAGTTCTGAGATTGTCATGGATCGTTTGATGAGAGACTTTCCATCGTGCTGTCAATATTCCAAATGCATTTTCAATGCAACGGCGAGCGCGAGAAAGTCTATAATTCAACATTCTTTCTGCTTCAGGTAAATATTTTCCATTGTATGACCTCATTATATGGTTTTGTAATGGAAAGACTTTATCTCCAACAAATAAAGGGTAAAAGGAGATGTTTGTATTAGCTAAATTACTGGCATCGAGTAAATTTAATTCACCATCTTGTAACGTTTTTTCAAGTTTCGATTCTCTCAATTCTCCTCCATCACTCCTGCGATCCATACCCTACCCACATCTGCGTAGGTAAACACATAGCTCGCACAAACAGCAAATAAAATTATACTGAAATATTTTTTATAGTTGTAGAAAGCAGATGCACTATTGTTTGGCGCTACAATTGCACAGTGTTTGCCAGCCATGATTCCAACACAACATGGTAGCTGCCAGCGTTCCTCAAATTTAATTCAAATTTCTTTCCATTTATCTTTTGTTGGTAATACCAAATAAATTGGTTGCAATCAGAGAAATGACATATATCCCTATAGGTATATAGAAGAAGCATTCCTATACCTGCTTATATGAGAAATTGAAGCCGACAGGACCTAGGGGTAGGGGGTGGAGGGAATGCTTACTTTACCTCAATAGCACAGTAGTTCTGCGCAAACTCCAGCAAAAGCGGAAATGTCGAATTTCCTGGCCCAACATCCGGTTGTTTGACGTTCAGGGTTCGCATAAATTCTACTGCAATTTCAATTTTTTTTTTTATTGTAGCGTATACCAATAAAGTCGGTATTTATTAATGTAGGCTTTTGTGTATATAGTAGATGTTTTGCGTTTAGTTTATTTTGTTACTTTGTTTTGTTGACTGAGCAAGATATTAAAAAGAACACACGAGTTTGCTCAAAACATTTTAAGAAAGAGTGTTTTTCACTTGCTGCTAGAGTACGGCCACGTCTATTGCCAGGATCATTACCGAACCCGTTGCCAAAGTAAGCGGTAGTTGATAAATTTTTTTTGAAACCTATAATTTATGATTTTTTTTTTTCAAGATGCAATGTAACTCAGAGAAAGTTATACAATTTAAATAAAGAGGAACATTTAAGTCAACCAGATGATAATCTGTCCAGCAGCAGTAGCACTCTTACAACAACTGAATATCTTTGTCCTACGTCAAAGTAAGTGCTTTTAATTGCATATTCTTTCATGTAATGCAAATTAAAATAGAAACTTTATGTGTAAGTGTGTACGAATATGTGTAAGAACGGTTATTTTTTAATATAATTGATGTAGATATAAAAATGAACTAGAGGACAATATTTGCATAAGAAATTATACATTTATTATTACTACTTGTAACACAATAATAGAATTATATTTTTGTGTAATTTTTTTTTAGTATTCTTAGTGGGACACATAATCCAGTAAATGGAGAACCATCTTTTAAAACTGTTGCTACTCAATTTCTAAGCTATGAAATGGTACCATTAAATGAATCCAAACGAATACGTTATGTTGGAGATATAAAAGAGGCAGACTTTTCTACGACAATGAAGGCAAAAAGAAATTTTAATATTATAAAAAGAAAGTGCAAAACAACAAAAAAAATTAAAGCATTACAACAGAGTAATCGTCGTTTGCGTAAGAAAATAAGTAGTCTTGAGCAAATGATTCAGCACCTAAATGATAAAAAGTTGATATCGGACGAAGCAGTGCAAGTGCTACAGGTACATTTATAACTTCTTTTGTTAATGTTGTTGATTATTGCACTAAACATATCAACTTATTGCATTAAGCTTATTACCTTACGATTATGTAGTTTGCCAAAATACAATACCTCAATGAAAGACATCAAATGACTTATTTTTTCTTGTATAGAGCAGAGCATCTGATTCGCTAAGTGAAATTTGGAAAAGAAATTTGAAGAACTCCAAGAAAAGGTATCCACCAGAATTAAGAAATTTTGCAATTGCATTGCAATTTTATTCCACGAAGGCCTATAATTATGTACGAAAATGCTTTAACAAAATACTTCCCCATCCAACAACTATAAGCAGATGGTACAACGTTGTTGATGGTGACCCTGGTTTTACAAAAGAAGCATTTACATCTATAAAATTGAAAGCTGAAAAAGAAGCAGTTATGCTAAGTTTGACTTTAGATGAAATGTCTATAAGAGACCACGTACAGTGGAAGGATGGAAAATTTTATGGATATGTCGATATGGGAGCAGGCAGTAATTATGAACAAGTTGGTCCCCATGCAAAAAATTGCTTAGTTTTTATGGCTGTTGCAATAAACAGTAATTGGAAGATGCCATTAGGGTATTTCCTAATAAACAGTTTAAATGGAAGAGAAAGAGCGAATCTTCTGAGTATTTGTCTGGAATTACTGTCACAAACTGGAGCAGTATGTAATTCAATCACTTTTGACGGTGCATATGTTAATCTGGCCATATGTAAAGCATTAGGTGCAGAGTTAGATTGGAAGGAAAATATGAAACCTTGGATAATTCATCCTACTACAAAAGAGAAGGTATTTTTCTTAGATAATACATGCTATATGATCAATTTATCAATTGCATTGTAGAGTGCATTTCTTTTGGCATTTGCAATTTCTTTAAAATTAATACATGCTTCCTTAAATTATGTTTTCTTTTTCTTTGTAGGTGTTCATAATTCTAGATGCATGTCACATGGTTAAATTGGTCCGAAATTGCCTCGCAAATGTGGAATACCTTCAGACTACTGAAGGGCATGCAAATTGGAACTTCATTAAAGAATTACAAAATTACCAGTCACAGCAAGGTTTATTAGCAGGAAATAAGCTAACTGTACTGCACATAAATTATCGACAAAAAATTATGAATGTACGTCTGGCAGCTCAAGTGTTATCAAAAAGTGTAGCTGCAGCTCTTAGATTTTGCAGCTTAGATTTGAAGCTAAGAAATTTTGAAGATAGTGAAGCCACAGCCGTATTTTGTGAGATGTTCAACGACGCTTTTGATATTTTAAATTCGAGATGTAGTTTTGCAAAATACAGATATAATTTGCCTATATCTGAAAGAACATTTGAATTTATGCATCAGCGAACAGAGAGTATAATAAAACATATAAAAATCTAAACTCCAATCTGGACGTCCTATCTTGACCTCCCAAAAGAAAACTGGATTTTTGGGTATGATAATAAATTTACAAAATATCATGAGATTATATGAAATTCTGCAGAAAAACAATTTGAAATACCTAAGTACATATAAATTAAGCCAGGACCATTTAGAATTTTTTTTTAGTGCAGTAAGAAGTAGGTTTGGAATGAACAATAATCCATCTGCCTTACAATTCAAGTATACCTATAAGAGATTGTTAACACGTGCTCAAATAGGCGGGTCTGTTTATGGAAACGTGGCAGAATTGTCATACATGCCAATACTCTATCCTCGTCAGAGGTAAAATCGCCAAAGGGAAATGGATAGCATTTTTGATATAGAAGACCATGAAGACGTTGGTGACCATGACTACATCTTCAGTTTTTATGCTTTGTCACCATTTTTAGAAGATGTTGTGAATATATCGCAGGCTACGTCAGCAAGAAAGTAATATCTAAAAGTAAACTGCAACGAATGCAAATCTGTTGTTAATAAGCAACAGGTGGCACATCTTCTCTTCAGAAGCTGAAGCACGGGTTACATTAGTAAATGCTTCCAATGATGTTATATTAATATGCAGAGTCGCTGAAAAGAGAATTCGAGAACACCAAAATTTTTTTCATAGGGATAATTCTGTCTTTAAACATGTACAAAATAAAGTTTTCCCAAGACTGTAACGAAAAGGTGTTTAAAGAAGAGAAGTATCTGGCCCATAACAATTGCAAACTTTTGGATGGACATCGCTACCAACTAATCACTTCCATTATATCGGTATATTTACAATTAAGGTTGCATCACTATGCAAGGGAAATGTCAATGAAAGATGAGGTTGTACGAAGTAGATATGCTAGATATATTATATTCCGTCACGAATGAAATTATTTATGTAACTGATAAATTTCTTAGTTTATGTATATAGAAGTATGGTACTGTTGTGTGTTATTAAAATACAATAATGAATACATTCTTTATGTTATGTTAATTTAAGTTAACTTACACTTGATGTTTATAAAGGAAATAAAATAAATACTTCAACTAATTAGTACTTTTATTCCTTATATGTATATATATACATTTTGTTATAAACAATTGATTAAAAGTAGTGAAAAATATGGTTGCCTCTTCCTTGTTTAAAACAGTATTTGGTGCAGATTTTTAATACCATCTGAAGAAAGGAATCATCTTAGAGTGCATATAATGATTTTTTTAAATAAAATGCAGCAATCAAATGTGTCGTAGACCAAGTTACTTCGTATCATTAAGGATTTTAACGTTGACCAATTTGTATATTCTAGCATGCAGTTTATATATTAACAAATACATCTTTACAAATCGTTCACATACAATATCTGAAAACCACAAATATATTCCATGAAATATAATTAACAGTCAACTGCTAACACCCCCAGATATTTTCGGTATTAAAATATATAACCACCTACCTACCTAGAAAAGCTGACATCAAAACAGCAATCAATTTAACAAAAAGATTGGTGTGCGAAAACGATTTTTATTCATATACCTGTATAATAACCCCCCCATTAAATAGTATCATTTATTTTTCAAAGAAATATAGATTCCTTACATAAACTAGTGTATTACAATATCTGACAATATTCAAATCACGCGCGGTTATAACTTCCATTCGGTCACACATTCGGTGGATCATGCGCTTATCTGTGTACTATTCTATAGCTATCTCTTTCTCTGCTCCTTTTACATGTTGGCTTCAAGCAAGCTCTGTTATGCTTCTTCTATATACGTAGTATATATATCATTTCTCTGGTTGCAATATGTCCCAAATTACTTCGCATGTTTTCCTTACTATATTGGCAGGTTACACTCTTTCTAGCGCGCTAGATGCAGAGTTAGTCCGCAGTCGACATGAGTGAAGAGCGGTCGCACAAAATATGTGTGTGTTTGTCTCCACAATATCGTTTTTAGTTATTTTATTAGGATTAGGATTTATTTGGTCTTCTAGTTTTACATATATTCGTATAAAGTTTACGGTTATTGAGTTTCTTCCTTTTTGTTTTAGTGCCAAAGTTAATATAAAAAAATTATGAACTGTAAAGATCTCTCACCTTGATACACCTCAAGAGGCACCGAGTAAAACAACGATTTCTAAAATTGCAAACGTTAAATAGTATCAGTAATAAGTTTTAAAATTTCCTAGTTAATAGGTACATTGGCAAACATGACATCGAGATATACAGTGTTGTTCAAAACTGAAATTGTTAAGACATATGTACACAGTCTGGCGAAAAACTTCATTTACTAATCATCATAAAAAACAGAAGAACTCTTCAGATGAATAGTTTTTTGCAACTTAATGGAATTTAGTTCCTCAGCCTGCCTTTTAATTTTTAATTTGTTATCCAACTTGTCACATACTTGGCAGGTATCGCTCCACGGTTGAGCGAATGAATAGTTGCTAAAGTTAATTTGAAAATACCTGAAGAAGAAGTCATATGTCACAACAGGTTTGAGATTGAGTTTTCCTGTATTCTGCACACTTTTGTATACTTCTGGTTCACAAGACTCCAGATAAAGCTCGTACATCTTCTTTATGTTTAATTCAGGGGATAGATAGGGTAAGATGGGGTAATTGAAGGTAAAATTAAAATTTTGTTATATTTTTTACAAATTTTGGTAAATATAAAAATTAGCCTAGGGTGTTGGTAGGTAACATAACTTTCAAAGTTAATACAAAGTTTAAGCGTAAAATAGTTGCTGGAACACATTTAAAAAAAAAATAATATTTAACACCCAATTCCCCACATGGGGTAATTTAGAGGTATCGTTGTAAACCACTGTTCAGGCAATTTATTTTTATGAGACAATTGGCAGGTATAGAATAAACCAAAAATAAAGTTTCACGTAAACGAAATTTTATTTGGTATTAAAAAACCGAAAATAAATATTTATTTTAAAAATAGGTAACTTTCGCCATTTTGAAATGTAGAAGTTTAAAATTCTCTTTACAAAATAAATAACCCTGACTATCAGTCTTATTCGTTACACAACGGGGAACGTAAGAATAAATAAAAAGCTATTTGGACCAACCTAAACCTTTTTTTCAGTTTTTTAAAACTTCATGTTATTACACTATTTACGCCGTAAAGCCCATAGTTTTTGCACTTTCTGGTAGTCCTCAGTGGTTAAACCCAGAACTTTTACTAACAGAGACAGGGGTTCTGACCGTCGTTAAAATATCTGATATTGGGGTGTCAAATATGTCATTTTTACTGGGCACACAAAATTATTGGGACCCTTGGGCTCCATGTATTTTATTTTAAAATCTTTTCTTATTTTAATATCCAAAATATTTGCAACGTACCACCGATTTTCATACTCTGCCACAACATACCCTCCCAGTCCAAATCACCCAAGTTTGTATTTCTTCTCGACTTTTCTTGATCTTCGTCAGAGAAGACTTATGTCATCAGAGGAATCGTGTAACGAAATTTCTTCACTTTCACTTGGGATTCAACCTTTTCATTGTTTTTTTGGCTCGTTTATTGGTTACACTTAATCATTAGTACTATTCTGAGGTTTCTTTATTCTTTATTTATTTTTGCCAAAATTTCATTTTCTTTTTCTTTCATCTGATCTAACACATCAGCTTCTGTTAAAACTTTATTATTAAAAGTCATTCTAACTTTTTTGTTATTCATAGAACGAGATTTTGGCGTAACAGTTTTTAATAGAACATCTCTAAATGTCGAAATGCAGTGTTCACCGAGCTTACCTTGTGTTGTTGCAGTCGTTAGCGTTGATGTGTCTAAAGAGCTATTTTCGTTATGTTCTACGTTTAATGTTGTAGAGGTAGTCGGCCTAATTTGGAGTTCAGTGTCTATTCGAGAAGTAGTTGGCTTATTTTGGAGTTCGTTGTCTGTTTGATCAGTAGTCGGCTTATTTCGGGGCTCATTGTCTATCATATTGTTATTAATTGGTTGATTACTGGGCTCGTCTGCTGTTACGTGTAAATCTATTAGTACATCTTGCTCTTGCATAGAGTCTAAAACTTTTCTTGGATTAGTGCATATCCCAGCGCCCTGAAACCAGCAATGATTTTTCCTTAGGAAAGCCACCTTCATCTCTTAATTCTTTCATTAAGGATGGAAATACCTCCTTTGTGATATTAGTGTTAGATTTCTTAAAATAATCCTTTTGATCTTCATCCACACTTTTTTTGCTGGTCCAAAACGGCAACATCAAGAGGTTGAAGGGTTTGGGATGAATGCGCTGGTAAAGTTAATATATGAATGTCGTTCTGCAAAGCCAAACTGCTTACAGCATATTGTATAGGCTTCCATGACCATCAAACAAAAGCAAAATAGTTTCTTCCAATCGGTTGTCCATTTAATAAATTCTTCAAAATATTTTAAAAACGTTGATTTATCTTGCCATCCATTTTTGGACACCAAATACCAGTGCCTTCAGGGCCTCCAGGCACCACGAATTGTACAAATTTTTCTTGTTGTAAATTATTACTGGTGGAAAATGTGACCATTTGCTGTTACTGTTTCGACAACTGTAAATGTGTCTTTTCCACTGCCTGGCTGCTTTTGAATACACATTTCGTTCCCTTTCTGGCTATTACTGTTGTAGCAAGTGATGTATCATAGCCAGTTTCATCTAAGTTAATTATTTGTTCTGGAGAACTAATGTTAAGCTCTTTAATCGTTCTTTCTAGTAGTCCAAAGAATATGGAATAGTTCTCTTTCGTAGAGCAATTGACTCGAGCTGCTTGTAACGCTTCTGCTTTTCGACTGACAAGATTGGGATGTCTCTTAAAAAATCCTCTTAGGAATTCTTCACCGGGTAAGGCGTCAGCCTTTTTTGAAAATGGATTTGTGATTTTCTTTAGCTTGCAGTACTCATGGACAGTATTTAAAATTTCTCCACGTGTAAGTGGATTATGAACGGAAGACAGCAATATTACGTTATCTGCCAATCTTTTTCTATATCACTGGGAAGAAACGACTTCTACCAGCTCCAACACGAGTTACAGGAGTCTTTCGTTTTATTCTGTTTCGAATAGTGGACTCTGGTACACCAAATTGTCTGAAGCAGCATAATACTTGTTCGGTGCTTACTGCTTCCATAGCAGCAATTAAAACGTCTCTAGCATATTTCGGATTGGTTTTCTTAACATATTTTCGTGGCATATCGATCTGAAATAAAATATAAAGCATAAGTTAAATTCCGCCCATTTCCCCGATTCGGTACCTTCCAATTTCCCGGACGGGGGAATTGGGAGGTACTTTTTATCTCTGTATTATTTCTTAAAACAATAAAAATTCAACAAAACTTTATAGACAGGCCCTTTATATAGGGTTTATGTATCACTAGAGCGTTTTAAAATAATTAACTTCCTTATATACTTACGTTTTCACAAAAAAACTGCCGCCCTTTAAACCTAATAACACACTTTATTGGAGGTTTATAAACCCAATATGACACTTAAGAATTGCGTAAATTTAAATGTCAAAATTAAAAACGTGGCGACATCTATTACCGAAAGTAAATACAAAACCAATAAAATTTACAGAAAACCGTTCCAAAATAAGACATATTTTCACAAACATTTTTTTTTTTTAAGTTGACCGCCCAAATACCCCATACGCCCATTTCCCTCACCTTACCCTATATGCGGTGACACACGGAGCGTACGTCTAGGCCTGTATGGACTGCACATTGCAGATGTGCAGTCATAGTGTTGTTGATCACGTTCGATCAGGTCGAGGTCACTACACCATCAAGACAACATAGAGTGAAATAGTTGTAGGAGAAAATTTTTACGATTTTAATTACGAAGAACTTTTAGACATAGAATCTGAGAAGTTAAAGGAATTGCAACAATTAAAGTTGGCTCTAGACAGACATAATAACATACAGGAGAAAAGAAATTATTTATTGGAAGAGTTATTAAAAAAATAATAAATAATTTTGTATGCCTATTTATTTTTTACTTTTTTTATAAATAATAGTCTTACTTAGATTAGTTAGGCCATTATTTCATTTCTTTTCCTTATAGCTTCTTGCCTTTCAATAGCAACACTTCAACACTGCTACTTATTAAAATTGCCAATATTTCCTGATGGTCCAGATCTTCTACATCATCATTATGTTGAATAGGAAATTGTTAAGAACACATGAGGCAGCAATGATTGCATTATTAATTCTATATCTTGGGTATCCAAATATTTTAAACGGCGAATTTTACATTTTAATAAAGCAAACGCCCGTTCCATAGTTAACCGTATAGAACTCAGTTTGATATTATACCTATATATTTTGTTCATTCGTTAAATGACCATTATCTTTAAATGGCGTTAATAGATGCACTGATAAGGGGTATGCGCAATCACCAAGAATATGCTCATGTGAGGTAGTAAATTGTTATTAAGCTTCTAAATAATGGACTGTTCCTATATACTCTTGCATCGTGCATCCTGCAGGTAAACCAACATAAATATTTGTAAATTGCATCCTATGGTCACAAACTGCTTGTAGTATTATATAATGTCTTTCATGTCTGTTTAAAAAAATCGTGTGCATTGCCTGAAGGCTGCTTTATTGCTATGTGGCAGCCATCAATGATGCCTACAAACATTAGAACTCCTCTAGACGCTCGTAAAAGGAATTCTTATTAGATTTGCCATATCTGCATTAGCCACTTAATATACTGATCCACCAAACTAGCCAGTATGCCATAATTCTTTAAAAATATAGTGAGCTGTGCTACTAGAAACATTAAATTTATCTCCAACATCTACAAAGCTTATATTTCTACTCAACAAATATACTGTGAGCAAAACCTTTATATTAACATCTATCCTACATTTGACATTGGAGGTATATGATTAAAATGACTAAATGATGACTTTACACAGACTTTGCAACAGAGGAAATGATAGCTACATGGTCTCTGCCGTAAGTGCATACTACCTACTTGATATATAGCACTAGACATTCTAAATTGGTCATCAGTATATGCCATTACTGTATTTCAAAATATTCCGTAGTACGTATAACTTCTCTTCTCTTATTAACGGCATCATATCAAGATTAATGGGTTGTACTAGTTGTTCTGCAACATTCACTATTGCATTTATGTTCAAATTATTCATCCCAGCAAAAAGACATTCATTTTATTATGTTATATGCTATAACTAACATGAAACAAAGAAGTGGTTAGAAACGCTCATCTGAAGTATGATCTTTATCGTTCAGTAATAAGGTAGGTAACCGGTAGGAAACTGTAGGTTAGCATGGTGAGCTGAATGCAGGGAAAAAATACGTTTAAGCGATGAGAAAGCGCTTTATTGCAGCGCTGCATGTTACCTGATCTAGATTCTGGATTGTTGGTTGGTAAGGATGGCTAGCCACGCGCACTTAGGCCACTCTAACCGGGCTTATTGTGCTGCTTTCCCTAGGCGGGGTCACTTACCCGCAGCCTACTCGAACCAACCCAACTCGAGCAGTGTAGCATGTGAGGCGCCGCCAAAGTAGGCCATACTGGGCCAGAACTGCCCCAGGATGGAACCTCTAAGTTGGGCAAGCGCCGGACAGTCATAAAAGATGTGCTCCGGTGTCTCGTCCTCTAGGTAACATGCCAGCAGAGTGGGCTGCTAGTCAGGTCTATGCGGTACATGTGTTATTAGTTTGCAGTGACTAGTCAATAGTCCTACAACTTGACGTAGTTTACTGCGAGAAAGCTGCAGACAGTATCTCGCTGTCTAGACGACAGCCTGGGATAGCTTTATGCCTGACAGCAGGTGGTTATGGATGCCCATCTCTCCTCGTGTAGAGTAGTGGTCTACTGGTTTATTAGGGCATTGAGTGTAGCCGAAGAAATGGAAAGAACAGGCTCCGGGTCCCACGTTAAAGAGAACACGAACCCCGTCTCGCCAACCTATCGGCAGCCTCGTTCCCAGAATTTACCTTTTATGCGATCGCTTCCAAGGCATTATGACATGTTACCTGAACGACATAATAAACACTAACCGGTGCAACTTGAAAAGTGACAAGTGCAGAGCTTATTTCTATCGTGTTCAGTCGTGTTTTTTTGTGTTTTTTTACATGTAGATATATCTAAGTTAAATATGTATCATATATAAATTACTGAAGACATGTAAAATTTAAAATATTGCTGCAATAAATATGTTGTCTCCGGCATTGTAGAAATGATGATATATAAGTTGAGGGATATGCTGGCAGAAGAAAAACCTGGAAGAAATGAAAATTATACCGAAGTAACTGCTGCCAAGCAACTCCTAGATGAATTTTAGAGAGCATTTCAGAATGCGAAGAGGTCATTGTAGGTTGTGTTTTGAATACAAAGAAAATACTCATAAAATATAATTCCTTATATTTCTAGTTTATTTTGGAGACAGTTGGAAATCGTATATGTCAAACAAGCTAACCTATCATATCTTTAGAAAAAAAAAATTGTTAACCATTTGGTTATTGGCAAAGGATGATGCTGTTGATCAAGATCCAGAAGATGTGGAAATGCCAATAATAGAAATAAATGAAAGAATGCTCTTGGGGAAGCAAAAAGAGATTTAATTGTGGAATTATTGCATTAATATTTTTGAATAAATTTTAGTAACAATGTATATTTGTTTCTACTTTGTAGGTTTAAGTTTACATGCAGTAAATAAAAATATATATTGAAGTATACCTTTTTTATTTTATTTTCTCGAAGATTGAAAATTTACATAAATAGTACAAAAGTTGAGTAACTTCAACTTAAAGGTATTCAAGTAACTATTAATGTAATACGAAATCGTAGGTAACTATAAGCTTTAAGGTGCGTCTTAGCGAACATAATTGTACAGCTCGTTTAGCTCAGCTTCGCTAAGAAATTATTGGGAGACCTATCACTGTACGCCAAATAATCACGTGTTCAGGAGAGCGTAGCGCAGCTACGAAAGTTGGTCAAATCGAACTTTTGTAGCTGAACGAGCCGCGCGATTACTGTTTATGTCAGATTTGAAACATAACCTGTGTTGTTTGCGGAGTCATCGGATCAGTTCTGATTTCTTTGAGAAAATGGATGAAATTGAAAAATTTATCAACTTAATAGAAGAAAAAGAAGATTTGTATAATATTCGATCTATTAATTATCGAAATATCTATATAAGAAAAAGGCATGGGAGGAAATTGGAAAAAAGAATGAATGGTCAGGTAAGAATTGTTTTCTTACTAAATTATTCAAGCCACTTAATAAAATATATTTAGCTGACAAATGTATGAAGAAATGGAAGGCCTAAAATACAAATACATGTGTGAAAAACGGAAATTGAAATTGCCAAGCGGAAGCGGAACAGTTTCAAAGAAAAAATGGATATTTTATGATTATATGCATTTTATAGATAAGTTTGTTATGGACTCAATGTAATAATATATTATATTATGCCTAATAATTACATTTTCCTTCATTTACTTTACTGTCTATTCAACACTAATGAATTATTAAATAATTCTACATATCTGTTCAAATTTACTAATTCATGATATATCCTTTTTGATAGTACCGAAACGAATATGAATACTGCAAATACAAGTCTGAATGAAACCTCTTGTTCAACCGATAATGACACCATATTACTAGATTGTGAGTTTTTATTTATTATTTTCCTTGTTGTTTAAATAGATTGTATTTAATATGCACTTACTTATTATTTGGACTAACTGAAGTAACGATCATAAAATATATTTCAAACATACCTAAATTTAATTAACTTGTAGATGATTTATTGTCACCAACTGGGACTGATATGGAGGAAGAATTGTTGGTAACAGATATAGAATCAACATCAACGCAGGAACAAGTAGTCATAGATATGGACAATATACCCTTACCTACATTAAGGCCAGCGTCATCTAGTTTGACTGAAGTCACAGAAAACATTTCAACTGAAGTTTCCACACAGGGTCGTAGTTATTTTATTGTGTTAAAATAAATTTCTTTCTTTTTAGAAACAAAAATAAATAAAATAGAAGAATTGATGCAGAAAGAATTAGAAAAAGAATTAGATGATCTTGATCACTTTTTTTGTGAGCGTAGCCGCAGATGTGCGAACATTAAATAAGAGAGCTCAAGCAAAATTAAAAATGGATATCCAGAAATTTATTTTTCAATGTCATGTATCCGGAATAATAGATAATTATTTTTTTATATTCTTTTGAATAAAACAGTATTGTCTTGCTAAACTAGAGTTTATTCTCCGAGAATGACCATCTTTTCACGAAAAAAAAATTCATTGAAAATATTCGAATAAAATAAACTACTGTGTGTTACAACAAAATAAGTTATTCACAATTAATTAGTAGTATACACTATATCATGCTCCAAAAAGTATTCTGCAAAACTATTTCGAACTGTTTCTGCAAAACGCGTATGGGTATTTGTTCCAGCTTGCGAAATATCTTGTAGTGCATTTGACGCAACATGCTGTTGCTTTTCACCACGCTGTAGCCTATATTTGTTAGCAAAGTTTTGGTTTAAGAAATTATGTAGACATACTGTTGATTGTATAATTTTTACAACTGTATCTCGCTTGCATAAAATAGGTCGTCTGTATATTTAAAGCGCGCAGAAAGGATTCCAAACAATTTCAATAATTCTTCGAGCGCGGGAGATCTGAAATTAAATTCTCTTTTTTCGTTCAAAGGATCTCTTCTACCAGGATATGGTCTATCAAATAGGTGCAGAGAGGAAATGCTTCATCTGCCACTATTAATACGGCAGAGGTGTGTTGTTATGTGATAAAGGTTCATCTGGTGGAATAGGTAAAGTTTTATTAATTAAACTATTACCAAGTTGGGAATTTTTAAATATTCCACCATCGCTTTGTCGTCCGAAGCTCAATGCAAACTACAGTGAAATTATAATTTGCATCACAACAGGCTAATAGTACTAAGCTATGGGTTCCCTTATAATTAAAGTTTTCTGAGCCTGTATTTGGGAACGCCTAAAATATTTAAATTTGAAAGAGCTATTTATATTTTTGTTCAGTTTTATACTACCTGTATCAATACATGCTTTCCATCTAAAGCTCCGATACAATGCGGAAAATTCCATTGCTTTTCAAATTGAAAGGCAATTTCCCGAAAATTTGTAGTATTTAAGAAGTAGTACATACCTTGCAACAAACCTATACGAAAGAGATATGTCATTGACATCATACTGTCACGGTAGCAAAATACCTTGTTTATAATAAAGTTTATATAGGTAAATAACCAGAAATTAATGGATAAAATCTCAGACCTTACCTTAAAGTCAGTGCTAATCTTTCGGCTGGAGGTATTCTGTTATGGCTACTACACTTTTCTATATCATTATATATATAACCTAATAGCATATCAAACAATGCAGGGTCATTATATAAAAATTAATAAATGATTCCGTATCGTGAAGTCGCATCTGTGTACTTAAATCGTTGTATATTCATAGCTACTTCTACTACAACTTCTAATAGAAACCTCGTTTTATTACTTTTGATATAATTTTGTAGGTTATTTGTTTTCAATTGAACAAAACTGTAGCGCTGCGCTCGTCGAATATGAAAATTGTGTTAAGACTATACACAAAAAACAAGCCGAGTTGAGCTATACTAACGAGCTGAGCTAAGCTAGCTTTCAAAAATGCTAAGACGCACCTTTAATGTTGAAGTTACTAAAAATAATTGCGGAAAATTTGAATTCTGTTTACTGGATTCTACCAAAAGTTTCTAATTATTGACAATATGGTATCTGAAATGCCTCGCCTAGTTTTGGAAAAAAATAAAAAAAAATTAGATGGCGCAAATACTTCCAAATACTGGAAAATTGAAGAAAATATTTCAAAAGATAATCTGGAACGTTTATTAGAAAGTATGAATATATCGGAAAACATATATGTCATTACAAAGATCTATTGCGAGTTTTAAGACAAATTCATTGTAGGGTTTTGTGAAACAACGGATACCACTAAAAGTTTAGTAATAAGTAGCAATAACGATGCTGAAACTTTCCTAACCAATGAGATATCTGTTTGCGAAGAAGCGACGACAGAAGAACGAGACGTTACTCCATCTATATCTTCCGAAAGTAAGAATATTTATGTATTATTTATATTACTACTGGTTACAATATATGGGTGTAGTGATTTTATAATCAAAAAAATACTAACTCAAGTTACATTCGATTAATTTATATTTCAGTGTCCACTTCAAGTCA
Organism: Protaetia brevitarsis; assembly: GCA_004143645.1. NCBI lineage: Eukaryota > Metazoa > Arthropoda > Insecta > Coleoptera > Scarabaeidae > Protaetia > Protaetia brevitarsis. The sequence continues at coordinate 1,629,383 of RXPK01000084.1, read as the reverse complement.
GACAAGTTTACACAAATATTTAATAGAATTAAACAAAAACACAATGGATATAAAAACTCATTTGAAAATTATTCACTGTAGACTCAATATAAGAGAATAAAATCGAAAAAATTACAGTACAGAATATTTGAATTCTAAAGAACACCTAAATTTCCTTTTGCAACCAATACAAGAGCTAACGGGACTTCGATCAAAATTAAAAAGAAGAGGCTATATAGATGCATGGTTTGTATTAATTCTTTAATAAATAGTGTTGTAATATACACAGTGTGGTGTTAGTAATTACAACATAATTCCTCCACATATTAGTTAGGTTCCTGTGAATATATCCTGTTTTTTTCCAATCACATACTGTCTGGATATAAAATAAATTATCTTTTATGCATGTATACACACTTTTCAGGCTAACCAAATTGATCTCAATAAAATAATAAATAGAATACCTACTTATAACGGCCGTAATTAAAGACAAAGTTTGTAACCTATGTTCCAAGGCGTGATTTTCGTGACTTTTTGATTATTTGTTATACATCATATGCATCATTACAAGGATCGGAAAGTAGTAAACTACTATTCGAGTTAATTACTTTCTGGGCAGCTCCAAATGTTTTAAAATAGCGGTAGGCATCAGTTACATTGCATCCCAGTAAACTGCTTTACCTAAGTTGGATGCCGATAATCTCTGCTTACATAATACCTATTTGTGCTGAATTGTCTCATTTATAATAGACTTAATTCTATCTAATTCTTTTGTTACAGACAAACTATATCAACAACATAGGGGGACTAGACGTGAAATATTCTATTAGAAGATCACTAAAGACGATCTTTAGTAATGTTTCTGGTGTGGACAAGATGGAAATTTTGTTTTAAAAAATTTAAATCTAATGTCCATATTAAAAGGTAAGCCAGGTTGACAGGATAAACTGAATACTAGTTTTATTAATTTATAATTATGCATTTGATATTCTATCTAATCTTCAATAAGTATAAAACACAATCAGCTTATTGAGTGCATAGAAAACGAAAGACTATAGATAATAATAGACACCATTCTTCACTATTTGCTCTGGTTGTGGAATGTTTTAATTATTAGCTATACATATTAAATGCTATTGTCTTAACCTTATCTACTGTAGAAAAGGAAACCTTCATTATCGTTGATCATGGAGAAACTGTAATAATATGATTATTCGAGTTTTTTTTTCTGGCCCGTTTGTGATCTCTAATGGTGTACTGGAAAATGTATCCTAATTTTAATTAGGTAATTTATTATTATTAATATACTCATGATTTTTAGATGTACTTTTCTACAACCTTGTTTTTTAAGTAGAAGAAAGAGTTTATATAGTCGGTTGGTTTTAGTCACAAATGAACGTAAGCAAAATTGTTTTCTTATACCTTCAGGATGCTCCAATCATTAAATATTCTATTTTTATTGCAATGTGTTATTAATAGTACTAGTATTTAGAAACAATATTTTTTAATCCATATTATGTTTTATAATTTACAATTAGGGGAGAGTGGGCCACAATGAGACACGGGGCACAGTGAGACAGAGAGTGTAAGTTCGAATCGCGCGGGCTTTTATTGATGTATTTACCAGTGAAGGTGACCTCAGTCATGATCCATCTGTCAACGAACTTGCAGCTCGTTGGCGTGTCTCGCACATATTTTATAACGCAATCGTTGTTTTCAGGTATGTAATATTTTTCTATATACTCTGTTTAGTACGTAATATCTTTGTTGTCCATTGGGATCCCGCTTCGGCTGATTTATTTAGTAATTAATACACTTCCATCTAATATTATTACAGGTGAGGTTATGATTCTAATACGCATTGTGAAACCAACGACTCAATTTATTTCAAATAGCACTAAGGCCACAATGAGACACTGTCAAGTGGGCCACAATGAGACATGTCTCATTGTGGCCCATGTGTATGTGATGTCGATGTTGAATCATTTGTCTAAGTGTTTTGTAGTCACGTTTAATATTCTTTAATCTACACTATTTTTTAATTTACAGGCGAGCATCATGTCCAGAGGACGAAAGCGCAAGTCCGATAAGGGAAGTTTCACCGAGGCGCAAATGGCCAATGCTGTTAGGCAGGTCATTATTGAAGGAATTTCTTTACGCGAAGCAGCTTGAACGAAACGGTGTTAATTTCAAACCTTGGCGAGATATGTTACGAAGAAAAAAATCATCCAGAAGACGAAATCAGAATGACTCCGAAGTACAAGTCTCGCCAAATATTTTCAGATGTGGAGGAACAAAGCTTGTGTGATTACGTTTTAGAATGTACAAAAATGTGCTACGGTAAAACTACTAAGAATGTTCGTGAGTTAGCTTATGAGTTAGCTGTAGCAAATTCTAAAACATCCGGAGAGCTGGAAAACTAACAAAGAGCGGAATTGACTGTTTAGTTCGTCATGAAACGTCACCCCACACTAGCATTAGACAACCTGAGGGTTGCAGCTTATCAAGGCAACTTCATTTAACCAGCATAATGTGGCAAAGTTTTTCGATAATCTCTATACAGTTATGGAGAGGTCCGAAAAACTTCGAGACCCTTCAAGAATCTTCAACATCGACGAGACGGCAACAACCACAGTGCACAAACCAAAAAAAATTATAGCCAAGAAAGGAATGAAACAAGTCAGTAAAGCAACTAGTGGGGAGCGGGGGACTCTGGTCACAACGTGTTGCATAATAAATGCAGCTGGGAATAGCCTTTCACCGATTATGATATTTCCAAGGAAAAAATTTAAAGAGCATATGTTGATTGGGGCTCCACCGGGCACTCTTGGATTAGCGAATCCTACGGGGTGGATGAACACTGAGCTATTCGAGGACACCTTCAGACACTTTATTAAAAATAGTGCCAGTTCACTGGAGAATCCAAGTGTTTTAGTTATGGATAATCATGAAAGCCACTTCTCCGTAAAAACCTTAACTCTCGCAAAAGAGAATGGTGTAACAATTGTGACTTTGCCACCCCACTGCTCCAATAAACTGCAACCTCTGGACGTAACAGTGTTTTTTTCATTTAAATCTTTCTACAATGCAGCTGTGGATAGTTGGTTGTTGGGTCATCCTGGCGTGCCTATGAATATATATGGTATAGCGGGATGTGTGGGCCAAGCTTTTCAGAAGTCCATGACCCCAGCGAATATTATAGCCGGATTCAGAAAAACTGGAATCTATCCCTACGATCGACACATTTTTACCGAAGAAGACTTCCTCACCAGTGAAGTGACAAATAGAGCCTTAATTCCTCATCTAGAAAATGAGGCTGTTGCAGGGCCGAACCACGCAGAAGAGCCTCGTGCTCAGTCGAGGCTCGCTTCAGACACTTCGAGAGATGAAGACAATGCCACCCCTATTCCTACGAAAAGACCTTCTAAAAAGAATGCGTTTATTACACCCGAAGCTTTGATTGGTTTTCCAAAAGCTAAAGAGCTGAAGATGTTAAGAAAAAGTCGTGCTAAGGGAAAGAGTGCTATCATGACCGACACACCTGAAAGGTCAGCTATAGCGATGAAGGAAAGAGAAAAACTCCGAAAAGATTCACTGAAGAAGTCTCGTCTGAGAGCTAGAAAAGATAGATTGAAAGAACTTGAGTCATCAGAATCAGAAATTGAAGAAAATTCTCAGATAGAATTGGATGACAGTGAGGACGTATCAGATGAGGAAAGAGAAATCGATTTCGAGCCGCCGTCAATAATCCTAAAATAGGAGAATACATTCTGGTCGAGTTTTCTGCAAAGAAGAAAATCTATTACGTAGCTAAAGTGATTGAGAATAAAAATGAGATTCAGGTTAGCTACCTCAGGAAAAGCTTGAAATATGAAAATTGTTTTATTTTCCCATTGATTCGGGACGAAGCCCCTGTCTTTTTGTCCGACATAAAAACGATTTTACCATCTCCACAACCCGTTGGTACCACCAAGCGACAAAATAATGTCATAAAATTCCCTATTAAGTTTGATTCCTTGGAAATTCGTTGAAATATCTTGAGAACTTTTTTATATGAGCGCGGAACGCTGAATTTTCTGTTTTTTTTTGTATTACCTACATGTTAGAAGGCTGTATTAGTAATATTAATTTATCACTTTTGTAATTGTTTATTTCAATAAAATTTCTATATAAAAGTGACAAGCCCAACTTTGGGCCAAAAATGAGACAAAAACCCGTTTAAAAAGAAAAAAAAAAGAACAATATTTCTAGTCATAATCTCGCCAATTTTATTGATACGCGATGTTACTGAAGCTTCAAACTTCATAAAAGTTCGTTTGTTTGGTTCCAAAGAATAAATGTTAATTTTTTATTCAGGGTTTTCCAATTTTCGTCTCATTGTGGCCCACTCTCCCCTACTTGTTTAATTTTCAGAAACCATAAGAAAAACGTATACTAAAATGACAAATAAGGAATTCGAAATTATAGTTATGGAATGGTTCCGGCATGGAAAAACCAAACTACTAAGAGAAAAAAGAAATATAATAATTAAATGAATGAAATATTAAACGTTTAAAATAAGCAACCTTAAGCAATAAATATATGTTACGATATGATATGTTTCATTACATTATGTGCAAATTTCTCTAGCATAATTCAAAACTTGCATGAAATTTAACACTGCGTAGGCTTTCACGGCCGGTGTAACTATAACTGGCCAAAAGTTTCTCTTTGCTATAAAATATAGGAAGATAAGCTTTTTACGATTTGGTCATTCATAAATTTCATGCAATAACTAACAGCTTCTTGCGGGTTTCGCCGTGTGTCAAAACTTTCGCTCGACGTTTCGCTGTTCATACTGACAGCTTCTTCAGGATAACTGAACTGTTCAGTTATCCTGAAGAAGCTGTCAGTATGAACACGAAACGTCGAGCAAAAGTTTTGACACACGGCGAAACCCGCAGAAGCTGTTAGTGTATTGCATGAAATTTATGAATGACCAATTCGTAAAAAGCTTATCTTCCTATATTTTTATGGCAAAAGAAAACTTTTGGCCATTTACGCGATTACTGTGTTATAAACATTAGTTTTCCAATTTTAAAGATAGGCTTATTATATCTTGTCATTTTGTTTCTTAAGATTTTTTTTTCCTACATGTAATTAACCAGAGTCCCGGTAATTACGAACGAATTGGGACCGGACCCTGTTCGGATTACCAAGTTTCTTCGGATCATCCGGATACCACAGAAGACCCGGCCCGAGCGTTAACTTAGCTCGCTCAGTCGGTTGTAAGTGACTTGAACAGTAACAAGTGTCTTACCATAGTTTTCGTGACGCAGTGACTGTGCATTACAGTGTCGCTATGGCAAGCGTAAAAGTAAACATAAAAGTTATTCTTAACATAAACTAGACGCATTGAAACGTTTAGATAATGGGAGAACTTTGACTAAATAGCAACCGAATTGTGTGTTGGCAAAGCCACAATTTTCAGACTGGAAAAAAATGCGCAAAACTAGAACAGAACTGTGCGACTTCCTAGCTAAATCGCTTGAAAATCGGCAAACCATGAAGCAGTCGGTTTATAAACAATTGACGAAGCCCTTCTTCTGGTTTACTCAGGAAAGGAAAAGGGAACTCCTCTAAGTGGCCCATTGTTCAGGAAAAGCTGTTTCAGTTAAATACATTCATGAATGGTGACCCGTCATTTAGCGAAGTACGGTTGGTTTGACAGGTTTAAGAAACGTCACGAATTCGCAACTAACCATTATCGAGAAAAACTATCGTCTGACCACAAGCAGCCAAGAATATCTGACTAAGTTTAAACTTTGAATACTGAGGAAAGTTATTCTCCACAACAATTTATAACGCCGACGAAACCGGTTTAAACTTCCCGCTCTACCAACAAAACTTTAGCCTCAAAAGCAGAAGACCATGCTCGTGGTTTAGATGATCAAGATCGGGTAACATTACTAGCCTGCAGCAATGCTCTGTAACCACAAGCTCCCACTTATGTGATTGGGCAATTCTGCAAAGCCTCGTTGTTTTAAAACGTCAACATAAGCTCTCTGCCAGTCTACTACAAAAGCCAAAGAAAGCGTGGATGATGCAAGTTGTTTAAAGAATGGTTTCACCACCAGTTTGTGCCTGCTGTTAAGCGTTTTAGCGAGAAAATGACTGGAACACGAGCAATTTTTGATAGACAACGCTCTTCTCACCCAAACACAGAAGAGCTATCAGTTGGGACATTCGGGCGGATTTTTACCCCCCGAACGTTACAGCAGTCTTAACAGCCGATGGACCAGGCAATACAGAAACCTAAAAGCTATCTACAGGCAAAAGATTTTTTGAGGACACTGATTCAGACGACAACATCCTTTGGGTCCAAAAATCAAACAAACCAATATAAAGGATGTTGTTTATTGGACTGCTGAAGCGTGGGAAAACGTTCCCGACCAGTTATAAGAAAATCCTGAAAAAACTGTGGCCAAGCCTCAGTTTATAGACACACCAGCAGGACAAGACAATGAAGGTCATTTACTGGAACTGGGCAGCGATTCCTGGCTGTGAAGAAGCTGCAGAAGAAGACGTTGCTGAATGGATGGAGGCAGATGGTGCTCCGTTGAAAACCTACTGACGAGGAAATAGTCGCAGCGGTCACACAGGAAACAAGCGGAAATGAACTGTTCGGACGGAAGTGACGACGAGCCGTGTGTGAATGGTGCCACATGCAGACGCGCAGCTGCCCTAGACGTCGCCCTACGCTATCTCGAGCAACAGTCTACTGCTACAGCCGCAGACTTGATGTTCATGCGGCGATGGCGCAACTTTGCATCGGTCAACAGGCTATCTTCATTAACGTCAAAAGCGATTACTGACTTCTTGGTTCCAAAAAATAGTTACTAGTGTGTTTAATTACATTGTGTACGTAGTATATATTGTATTTAAGTACCCAATACCCGTGCTGTAAATTAAAGTTTTGTATTCAGATTACATTGCTTTGTTTTTATTTTAACTCAGTGACTTTTTTTCCCCATCAAATAGTTGGTTTTTTTTTTGAGCTTTGTTCGGATTAGCCGGACGTTCAGATTACCGGGGTTCGGATTACCGGGACTCTGGTGTACATCGAAAATGAGTCACAGTCATATAAAATATACGGCTGAATCGTGTGTTTGACGATTGAAGAAACTGCTATGTTTTCAATGCGACAAGACACGTTCGTGTATTGTCGACTTTCTATTGCCTACCAACGACAAAGGACGGGCCCATCTAGTCACCTTGAAAACATAGCAGTTTCTTCTATCGCCGCACATCACTACAAAAAAACTATTTCTACAACGTTACAGCATTGTTACGGCATCACATCGTATTAATGTTCTTATGCAACGTTAAGTCACTGTTTTTTTTTTAAACATTAATGTAATATTATGGTAGGCGGTGATCTTAATGTTTTGTTGAAACGTTGCGATGAAATCTTTCGTGGGTAGGACATATGTGCTGCGTTAAACATTACCGGTTCTTTAAAAAGGAGTTACATTGCAACGTTTCCAGTCATTTTGGAATGTTATTGAAATGTTATTGTAATATAATTTTGTTCAGTGGGTTTGGAAAAGTCGTGAATTGGTATTCATATTAGATACAAGTGGAGCAGACAAGGTAACTTCCGCTTTCAAACATGATTCTAACGATTTCTTTATATTCACAGATGATAAACAAGGTCATATAGAAATTATACAAGAAAACAATCAAGATGAAATTCTGGAAGAAAATTCCTGTGGTTCTTCCAATGGTAGCGATGGCGCAGATGATCAAGATCAAGCCACCGATGCTGCATCTGACGAGGAGTTTCTGCCAGAACAAGTAATTCAACCAGAACAAGGAATCCGTAGGTCCGAAAGAACACCTAAACCGAAACACTATGAAGATTATCTTAGCCGTAACGTAGAAATTTCTGAAATTGGTGATTCTAGTTCTCTTGAAGAAGCCCTTAGCAGACCCGATAAACAATTATGGCTACAAGCAATGAATGAAGAATATGACTCTTTACTCAGGAACAATACCTAGGAACTTTGTGATTTGCCAGTTAACAAAAGGCCAATTAATTGCAAATGAGTCTTTAAAACAAAGAGAGATGCTACAGGCCAAGATTTACAAGTACGGCTACGATGGTAATAAATAGGGTGTGGCGCAAAAGAGAGGGATAGATTATAGTGAAACATATTCTCCTGTTGTACGTTGTAATTCAATGAGATATCTTTTTGCACTAGCTGCCAAATATGATTTAGACATTAATAAAAAAATGGATGCAGTGACAGCCTTCTTGCAAGGCGATCTTGGTGAAGAAATTTATGTTACAACCAGGATATTTTAATACTTACTACTAATAGTTATAAAAGTGTTCAATTGCTCTATTTATTATAAATAACGCAACAATAAGAACTCTGTATCTTTGTATTAATTAATTATTACATTTTCCGAAGTCCTAGTAAGAAACTCTGTCATGTGATTCAAGTAATTGTGTACCACTGATTAGCTGTAGTTACATTAGTAAGAAATAAAATCTTAAAACCATTAAGAGGAATTTCTTTTCATCGGATCCATTACAAAGTTCATAATTATAAATGCAATACTACCATTGATTTTTATGGTTATATTAGACCTCAAATTTAAAATAAAACTCATTTATAAATAAAAATATAACATCAGATATCTGGCAACACTGAAACAGTTGTATGTCTCTGTCTTTTGGTGTAAACCTTTGCGAATGAGGTTGGTACTACCGGAGAAGGAGGAGGTTGGCAACGAGAGGGGAGTCTATAGAGTCAAGAGGGAGACGTTGTGTCGGAATTGTCGTGTGTTTATTTCCTTATTTATTTGTTACGTTATTGTTTTAAAATTAAAGAAAACAAGAAAACTAACTAGTGTTTGTGTTTTTCATGCCCCTGGAGTTAACCCTGCAGAAATATACAACAATTTCAGAATGGGATAAGGATCCGGAGAAGCAGTTGACGGTGTAAAGCTGAAATTGAGCGGAAAAAAATGGCGGTTAGAGAGTGTAACACCAAGACTTTGAATTGTTCATGGAACGTCGAGCTGATGCTGATACTTAATACAGCGTCTGATCAAGAGAACGTCAGAATGTCGCAAGAAAAATCAAACAACTAGTGAGGCTAGGGAACAAGAGATGGTGAAATTAACCAAATGATGACTACATAATGCATTAGTAGAACAAAATACAACAATGATGAAGATGTTACAGATACAGAAGAAGGATAACACATGACAAACTTTAGCATAATCCTGATTTAACAAAAGGATAGGGAAATTCTCTGGTGAAAGAGGAACCTGAAGAAGCAAAACAGTGGCTACAGCAATTAGAGAATACCGCAATACTGCATGCATGGCCAGCGGCTTTCACATTTGAAACAGCAAAAAAGCAATATCATTGGTGCAGCTAAGTACTGGTATATAGGGCGAATTGAAGAAATCAACAGACTGGCAAAATTCAAAGATGCATTTAATAATACATTTTGTTTCCAACGGAACACAATAGATTTGTTTAAGCAAATGTCAAGAGATCTCATGGTCCCAAAGAAAGTGTAAGTACATACTTTCATGAAAAGGTGCTGCTGTGTCGAGAGCTGAAATTAGATTTTAGAGAAAACAAAAGAGCAGGTGGCGATAGGCTTATGGTCTCATGAGCTAAGCAACTACATTTTATCGAGACGCACACAATGAGGACGACCTATTCCAAGACATAATTATGTATGAACGAATAACCAAGAAAGACGAGAAAAGATATATAGTTCTAAGGGTAAGAAGATCGAGGTTAAGAACGAAGACAAAAGGTGAGTCCGAGACAACACGCCAAGAAAATCTAGAGTAGAAGAAAGAGATTCAGGTCGAGATAAGTGTTTATAATGTGGTGAAAAGGGACAATATTTCTAGGAATTGTTCAGCTACAGATGTTAAGTGTTTTTATTGCAAACAAGGAGGACACAAAGTGATTGATTGCCAGAGAAAGGTAAGCTGAAATGTTTTTAACTTGCAATGAACTCGGACATTTCAAGATTGTGCCAAGAGAAATTCACACACTCAAAAAGTTATAGTAGATGCTAGTGGACCAAAGGGAGATGTTTATTATCGTGCTCCCTTGTAAATGATGAATATCCAGTAGAATCCTAGTAGATCCTGCAGTGCAGTGTGCACGATAACGGATAAGTTTGTACAGAACACAACTTGAATTGTATGGAGACGAAAGAAATATTATATGGTTTTGGGAGTAAACAATAGTCTTACGTGTCAACACAAGTGCAATTTAAAAAAAAATTGATGATGTCGACGAAAAGGTTGACGCTTTAGTGTACCCTCTTTCAGCACAGCACATAGATTTATTAGTTGGTAGGTCATTTACTGATAAACCAGGTGTTGCTTTTATTAGAATGGGACAAGTCTTGTATTTGGGTTATGATGACAGAGATCCTTTCAAGAACATGCAGTGGAATGCATATCCTGCTAAAATGAAAGTAGAAGTGAGAGAGAAAGAGATGACTAGAGAAAACTCAGTAGGATTTATACAAGTGCTGAATGAAAACTTTTGGACAGGATGAAGATTGAAAATTCAGTGAGTGCTGGAGACTGCATTGGAGAGATACGAGGACTAGAAATAGGGAGGAAACTGTTGATGTCGACCATGTGAGAGAGGAGCAAGACTTACCAAAGGCCCCTATTACCCTAGAGAATTAAAGGTGGGAAGTGGAACTCCTGCTGAGAAAAGTGAACTGGTAACGTTAGTGAAACGCGTATCGTCATGTTTCGCGAAAAACATTCGGGAAATTAAGTGCACAAACTTGATGGAAGTCGAGATAAAAGACACCAATGTGCTGTCCGTTCTAAGCCGTACGCGAGTGAACCAAGAAGATCGCGAAACAATAAAGAACATTGTCAAGAATGGAGAAACTGTGGAATAGTGCGAAAAACCAACTCCGCGTACGCGTCACCGGTGTGTTAGTACCAAGAGTTCGGGAGAGAAACGCTTAGTGATCGATTACAGACGATTAAACTCGCAAACAGTGAAAAATAATTATCCGATCCCTCATATTGATGACTGTTTTGAGACTTTGAGTGTTGTAAAATATTTTGTATATTAGACTTAATGTCCGGATATTTACAGGTGCCCCTCGCCGAAAATTCTAAGCACAAAACAGCCTTTATCACACCCGATACCACCGCAGAGTTCGAGAGATTATGCTTTGGATTGGTGAACGCCCCCTACGAATTCTCGAAGTTGATGACGTTGGCATTAGGATCGCTAAGAAACAATATCGTGGTTTCCTATTTGGATGACATCCTGGTTCCGGCGCGAGATTGGCCTGACTTGCTGAACAGATTAGAGATGGTATTTAAAGCATTGGCATCTGCTCAGCTAACTCTTAATGTACAGAAATGCGATTTGGGAAGGAGCGTCTGACATTTCTTGGATATACACTCACATCAGAAGGAATAATTCCTGGAGAGAGGAAATTGGAAGCGGTAACCAAGTTCCCAGCACCGACAAGTTCCCAGGAGGTGAGACGTTTCCTAGGATTGACCGGATATTTTCGACGTTTCGTCCAGGGTTATGCAGAAATCGCCAGGCCTTTAACGGATTTGACAAGAACATCCAGTAAGTTTGCATGGAATGAGGCGGCGCAAAACGCGTTTGATAACCTCAAACAATGTCTTGGAGAAGCGCCAGTCCTACAACTGTTTAATCCCAAGGCGCGTACTGAGCTACACTGTGATGCATCGAGCAAAGGAATCGGAGGTATGCTTCTGCAGGAAGGCGAGGATGGTAAATTACATTTAGTCTATTGTATATCGAAAGAAACCAACCGTGTGGAGAGCCAATACCATTCGTCCAAGTTGGAATTGATGGCAATTGTTTGGTCAGTAGATAGATTAAAACACCTGTTGTTGGGTATCAAATTCACAATAGTCAGCGATTGTCAAGCGTTGGTTTATTTGAACACGAAGAAGACCACGCAGCCCCAAATAGCGCGATGGTGCCATCTATTATCAGAATACGACTTTGAGATTAAATATCGAGCGGGAGATAAAATGTTACATGTAGATTCATTAAGTAGAGCTGCAGTGGAAGAGTGTAGTAATAATGGAATAATGGAGGACCTATATGACAAGAGGATGGGAATATTTACTATAATAACCGAAGAGGAGAGAATGATGATGATCCAAAAGAGTGACATGCGGTTAAGACGGCTGATGGAAATACTCGCAAAGGACGAACTTGACAGAAGCAAAGATGAAACAGATTTAACGAAAGGATACTTATTAGAGGAGGGGAGGCTGTTTAGACAGATCAAAATAAATAATGAAGAGAAGTGGCGTTACGTTCTACCCGATAGTATGCGAAAGGCAACAACTGTAAAATACCACGACCTTAGAGGCCATTGGGCATTAGAAAGGACAGTAGCAGCAATGCTAAACACCTTGTGGTTCCGTGGGATGCGAAGGTATGTGCGACGACATATAAAGGGGTGTTTTGAATGCTTGTTGAATAAGATACCAGGAGGCAAGCGCCCAGGACTCCTAACCCTACAGAAAAATACCCGAACGACCCATGATCAAAATTCATGTGGACCATGTAGGCCTTTTATAAAGAGCAACAGAAATAGAATGTACACGTTGGTTATAGTTGATGCTTTTACGCGGTATCTTAAGTTATTTGCAGTGCAGACAACGACTGCGAAAGAAACGATACGCTGTGTAGAGAAGTTTATTTTACAATATGGAGCACCGACTGTACTAGTAAGCGACCGAGGAACAGCGTTCACAGCTACGGAATTTAAGAGCTTCTGCGCAAAATATGATATATGCCACAAATTAATACCGACCCAATATCCACAAGCGAATGGAATAGCAGAGACTCAGATGAGAGCCATTGTGACCTCGATTACGTTGACCATAGGGGAAGACCCGGAAGATTGGGATTTGAAGCTGCCACGAATTGAGAGAAATTTAAACTCAGCTGTTAACAGGACGACGGGATATAGTCCGTTTAAAGCACTGTTTGGTTATGAACCAAAGTTTGAAGACGCGTCACTCATCAATGTCGCAGAACGTATTGAAGAAAGATCCAGTAGTACTCGAGAAGATATCATCAAGAGATAAAGAGAAACGCAGCGAAGAACCAAGAAGCAACCAAACGAAGTTATGACCGGAAAGATATGAACCCGAACGATATACATTGGGGATGTAGTAGCGGTTAGAAGATTGCCATTGCGGATGGTAGACCCACGAAAACACAACCCAAGTATCGCGGACCATTTGTAGTGACGGAGGTCCTAAGTGAGAATATATACCGGAGAACGACTAAGTACCAAGAGAAACCGTATTATAAGACGTTAGCTCACAATTCACAGCTAAAAATATAACCGGAATCACGAAGAGGAAGATCAGGCTGAAGACAACTCGGAGAGCGACGATGAAACTGCGTTTAGAATTGAATAAATGTGAAGAGATGGCCGAGCAAGAACAAAATATGGACGAAGGAAATACCGAAGAAGAAGAGAGCCCGACGAACACGGAGTGGATACCAGAAGAGAAAGAACCGGCCCTAGATGAGAATGACAAATACCAAATGCCAGAGACCACAGCGGGACAGAAGGTTGCCCATGCGATTTAATGACTATGAAATGTGCGATCAGGAGGAGTCCCTACCTGTAGTTGGAGGCCACTACACGCAGGATGGCCGAATTGGTGTAAACCTTTGCGAAATGAGGAATTGGATTACTTACCGGAGAAGGAGGAGGTTGGCAAACGAGAGGGGAGTCTATAGAGTCAAGAGGGAGGAAGTTGTGTCGGAATGTCGGAGTGTTTTATTTTCCTTATTTTTAATTTGTTACGTTATTGTTTAAAATTAAAGAAAACGAAACTACTTAAGTGTTTGTGTTTTCATGCCCTGGAAGTTACCCTGCAGAAATATACAACACTTTGTTGATCTTTTTTTTTGTTGACATTACTGTTTGATCATGAATAATCCATAATACAATTCTAACTATTTTAATAATGTTTATAGAAAGTTTAATAATGGACTATGAAAATTTAATACTCAATTGGAATGATGCCATTTGAAATCATATCTAACATTCAATATAATCGACGTGAGTCATTCATCAATGAAATATCATATGCAAGTTCTTAAATGACTGTCAAAATTGAATGATTCTGTTTGATATTCCTATATATCATCTCAGTCTGTATTTAGGTAGATAAATTTTATTCATAGAATTTTAATTTCCTTCTGTGGATCTATAATTTCAAACAAAGTATTAGAATTCAGTGACATATGTTGATTTAATTTTTTATCTACTTTCGATTGGAAATTGTGTATTCAACTTCAATTGCCACATATTTGCAACAATATGCTTCTATCATCAAAGCAATCGTAGTAGAATATCTGAAAGATAACGACCAGTATTGGGCAAAATAGGTGAGCGATTAAATTTCTACAGCGAGCAGATGTACTCGTGTTTAAATTGCATCACAACAGGGGAGTACTATTAACCAGCGATTTTCAGGGAACCGATAAAACAAATATATCTAATCCCAATACAAATTTAATCACTTTTCCTCACTTGAACAGCACTTATAACAACTACCACAAAATCTAACTTGAATAAATTAAAATACAGTAAACTACCCCTTAATTGGTCGTAAAATGACCAGTTATTTAAGCAATACTCTTGACACATATTGGAATAGATTAATTTTGTTGATAAAATTATTTTCATATGGTGAATTTAAAGGAAATGTTTTCAGTTTAAGCAGTAATTTGTTATAAGTAGAATAAATTAAGATACTACTACATCGATTATGATTTTGATATCAGTTGTTAGCAAAAAATGTGAATACATTACCTAAAATGCAATCTTATTCACCGAATTGCATTTAAATCTTCACTTTTAATTTATAGCAGTAATCGTTTAATGGATAGATATCTTACTTACACCATAGTCGGTAAAATAATTATGGTTTTCTTCTTTCGCATCATTTTCGAATATTTTCATGGTTTAATAATAAACAGACACATTTTTTTTATAATGTATCCTACTTCAAAGATTCTTTTTCTTCTACTCACTTCTCGTATTTGCATATGCAATATGTGGATGCATGAACCCTTTGTAGGGCATCATAACCTGGGCAAAAGGTCCACTCAGCCCATAGAACTTAGCCAGTCACACATGGAGATTGAGTCAAAGCCAAAAAGCCCGCCTTGTACAGATTCATATCACTTTAATACCTCTTTACTTGCTTCCATAGATAATCTTGCTCCTGCAACTACATAAAAAAATCTTTTTAATACCTTTTTACTTGCTTCCATAGATAATCTTGCTCCTTCTACAACTACATAAAAAAAGCAACAAAAACGCTAGACACATTGGCAGTGTGGCCAACCTTTTCGAATATATTTTTCCCACAAAATAAATTTCCGCTATTGATTTAAACAAAATTGTCGTGTTTAAATCAATAAACTGAAAAAAAGACAAGCGAACAATAAAATATTCTTCTTATAACAGTACTATTGCAGTAGGATGCATATGCGAAATTAGGTTAATAATGTTTGAACTCTTCGGTTGTTTTATGATGGCAATTGAGGGGCTTCTTTTTTAGTTACACGTTTAAAATCTACACTCGGTTGTTCTATTTGAATATCTTTATTTAACGTAGAAAATATAACTAAAGTTTAAAAACAAAGTGATCATCTCTATCAAATTCGCGTTCCCTCTTCCACACCGTCCCTTGCCAACCTCTCATTGTTGGCAACACGTTTATAAATTTTTATAAATTTACACTAAAAAGGGACACAGAGGTCAATCTTTGCAGTTGTATCTTTTTTGTTCTTATCCTGTAACTTGAAACTAAAGGTTTCCTCGGTAATAAACAAAAATCGTTCTTTATTGTAACGTCTTTAGTTGTAGGACAACAGATTTCACATGATTGGCAACACTGATCGTGCTTATTATGCCTAGTATGGTGTTATCTGATATCTATGGTTATTTTTCACAGTGACTTTTAGCTGCTTTTAGGTTGCTCTTTGTAATTTTGGGTTATTTGCAAGTTTTGCAACAATTTGTTGTTGTACAGCATGTATTATTCCTCATCTCGAAAGAAATGTTGTGTTGAAGAATGCAAAGATACTGGGTCACCAAGGTATTTATACAAATTATTAGAACAAAACCTTTTATATGAAACAAGTTCGGCTGATGCACTTAACATTACATACATAATTTTTCTAGTAATCAAATAAAGTCGTATTTAAGAAAAAAAAAATAATAAACACATAATTACACATAATTTTTGTGTAATATTAAAAATATAAACTTGTGAAAACAATCACGTAAATATCACTGAGTATTCTGTTGCTAAGTGATATGTAGGTACTAAATAATACAAAAAAGTAATGATTACTATTTGATAATTTCAAGATATCTTTGGATAATATTTCAAATTATGCTAAGTTTCTAAGTGATCACCACAAGTATTGGAATATTACTATCATGTCAATCTTTAAAATATTTCTTGTAAAATAATGACAGGTTTATTTTAGGCATCGTTTTATCCTGTAAAAGACAAGGAGGTATTAAAAATCTGGTTGGAAAGAGTTGGAAAAGCAGAATTAGAGTGCGATCCCAAAAAAGTATTTAATACATGTTTTCTTTGTTCGTCGCATTTTATTAAGGAATGTTTGCTTAGCAATCGTTTGGTAGCAAAATCACTACCGACTCTGAATTTACCTGGTATGTTAAATGTACTGGTTGTATATAAATGTGGAAATTAAAAAAAATGATTTTAGGGTTTTCTGGTGAATCTTCAAAAAAAAATTCATTTTTACATTTACTAGTACAGCAGGAAGAATCAACAGGTATGAACATAACCAGAGTTAAATAGATTGTGTTCTCATACTATCAAAAATTCAAATTAATTCAACAGAATTTCATAATTTTCTGTAATTTTTAAAGTAAGAGACAAATTAATTGAATAATTCCATGAGCTTTTGATTGTAATTTGAAGCATTTAGCAGTGTGAGAACAGTTTTTTTATATATGTATAGTTCAGACAATTCATTGCTATTAGCAATTAACTTTAAACCTTGTTTAACTTTAAATAATTAACTTATGATGTTTTGTTTCTAATGCCTTCGATTTTACTATAAAATCGGGTTTTTTTACTATTATTACTGTTTATCAGAAGTATATTGCTGACAAATCTGACAGCACAGTGATCATCAAAATTATTTATCATTTAAACACAAGAGCTTTCAGTTGGTACTGCCTTTTGCAGGTAGAAGGTTTATTGGAGGAGATATGTATAAAATACTTACTAATTGATACAAATGAGGGGGGAAATGAAATTATTTAATATTGAAATGGAATGTATCTATTTGGGATTGAATTTAATTTTAATGGTTTTTTTTTTATAGCCCTTATAGCCAAATTTAAATTTCCCGCCACTATTTTTAGTAACTTCAATGTAAAGGCATTAAAATAACTATGAATGTAGTACAAAATAGTAGGTAATTTTATATTGGAATGTTGAAGATACTAAGGATAATTGCGAGCAATTTAAATTTGGCTATGTGGGTTATATCACTTTATATAATTCGTGGGTACTTTAATCTCGATATTAAGAATGTAATCCTCCAGTTAAATGCGTAAAGGAAACGCGTTCTTTTCTAAATGTTATTCAGTTGCGTACGATGGTGAATTGTTTCGCGATGTGGGATTTTTGGATGTACAGTTTAATTGATCACTTCCAAAACAAAAAAGAAACGCCATCGATTTATATTAATAGCATTGTTATAAAAAACTTGGTTACAGTAGTTAATTGTACATTTATTAATAATACCAACAGGGTGAATCCTTAGATATATCAAATTGGAAAATTTCGTGAGGATAGACCGAGAATTATTTACACAACTTTCTAAATCAATCTTTATCTAATGTGTGCAATTTGATAATGCTAGAATCTCTGAAATATGGACTGCAGTTGGTGAAAATACTACAAATAAACCGAAAAAAATAAATTGATGCAGTTTCAAAGTTTGGTAGTTACATTAGATCATCTGTAATTAATTAGTTTACAGCAATTTTACAAATTGTAGGACAGAGTGATACTTCATAAATTCATTTCATTTCTAATAATGTATTACAATATGTAGTTACGTAATTGTAACTATACATGGAAAGCAGAGAATAAGTTAAAACTGAACAAGAAAAAAAAAACATGCAAAAATAATTAGTAGATAAACGAATTCTAAAATATATGTAACAAAATAAATGCACATTGTAATAGAAAAATAACAAAGTCCTAAGGAACCAAAGCCTATTCGATGGCCATCGAAAAGTGCCCCTAAAGCTATCGGGCTGAAATTAAAGCAAATGAGTACTACTGTCACACATACTGTAAATACCAAATATTAGCTCAGTCGATGCCACCCCATTCGAGATATTAGCATAAGAGTGGAAAAATTCAATATTTTTTTTTCTCAGGAATTACTTAAGCTATCACGTTCAAAAAAATAATGTAAGTAAATTTTGATTACGGGCATTCTATAAAAAATCAAGGACTAATTTTGTTCACTCAGTCCAAAGTTATTATTTTCTCCTTTTGAGGGTGATTTTTTTTGAGTTTGGTTTAAGTTGCCAGCTTGGCTTTTTGTTATATTAGACTGTGTATATTTAGGTTTGCTATATATTTTTTCAGTTTTTTTTCTGTTTGGTAGAAGAAATAAATAAAACATAAAATCTCTGAATGATTTTGGTAGTAGCAATTTGTTATTGGTTATTTCAGGTTGAAATAATTATTCATTGATTAATTTCAGGATTGTTTGTATAAATGTTTCAGCCCTAGTAGTTATAAAATCACCGAAATATACAAAAGCATATTGTAACAACAAAATAATATTTAATTCCGTACAAGCAGTTCAAAGTTGGGATGTATAATTATATTATTTATAGTTGATATAACTAATAAAAAAAACGTGAATCAGTGGTACTTCTTATGTGTTATTATTAAAGTTTATTAACGAAAATGCGGTTTTTGTGGATATTATTGCTTTATTCTTTAATTGATTTATAATAGTGAAATACACATTTTCCTCACGTGTCAAAGAATTAATTATACGTTTCAGTTAGTATAATACTCTTCTTTAGTAAGAAAATTTTATGCAATTATACAGTGACCGGCATAATATTGCAACATATGGGAAATTTTTTTATTGTTAAAATATACTAAAACTTTTTTTGGGAGATAGGTTGTGCATGTCTAGAAACCCCAAAATTCATTTTGACACACGTCACGTGATCACTAGTATGGCGGTAAATTTAAAAAATATGCCGTGAATCTGCAAAAAGTGAGGTTAGATGATATGATATCCAGAAAAGTTATTTGAAAAAGTTGCTTAGAATTCAATTTTGAGGCTGTATACAAATTTTTGTAAACATTTTAAAAAAAATAAAAATCACAATTTTTCCAAATATTGTTTTATTGAATTACATATTTCCATTTTTTTCGCTTTTAGCAGCTCAACTGCAGTACTATTTTCAAATTTGATTGATACTCAAACAATTTTGTCAATTTTTGCATAATTAGCATAACGAAAACTGAAAAGTACGTTTTCAGTGTGACAAATGTTGTTGCAAGGGACTGTATCTAGTAATAATAAATAAAATTTTACAAACATTTTCTCTATAAACCACTTAGCAGATATTACTTTTATCGAAAATTATTATATTTCTTGTTTGTTTTCGGCATTAAAGTGGAAACCGTTAGTCAAAAACTGATAATACTACATGCATACGCACCGAAGGTTCTGAAGTAGTTTTTGAAATTAAAGAACAACGAATAATAACCAGTAAGTAAAATAAAAATAATAGTAATTGCTTATTTGCGAAAAAATTAATAGTATATTTCAAACCAAGGGAGGAAAGTGCTCTATTGTAATTGTCTAAGGCCTGCAATAGCACTTTCCTCACATGGTTTGAATACTATTTTTTCCCAGCCAGTCCAATTTTAACTATAACTCACAGGTATGTTTTTATTATTTTTGTCTTAATTAATTAATTAATATCCATAAATAATAAAGACATGCCTGTGAGTGACATGATAGATAGTAGGCTTAATCTGTCAAATATTTTTTGAGAACTGTCAAGTTAGCGTCGTCTTAAAAGTGTTTAATAATAGTTTAATTGAAATTAATACCTAATAATTTAGCAATTATCTCATAAATGGACTCAAACTGGGCCCAGTGTACTAATGTCATCTATCAATAATATCACATATTATAAGATGTACAGTTTCATCATGTCAACGTCACTTACTTTTCCTCCCTAGGGTGGTAAAGTACAACTTTCCTCCCTCAAATGAGG
Organism: Protaetia brevitarsis; assembly: GCA_004143645.1. Lineage (NCBI taxonomy): Eukaryota > Metazoa > Arthropoda > Insecta > Coleoptera > Scarabaeidae > Protaetia > Protaetia brevitarsis. Next base: position 1,608,999 of record RXPK01000084.1, on the reverse strand, counting down.
GAGGAAAGTGGACACACACTCCCTGCTGGGAAAAAAATAGTTTACTACATCATTTTGTTGTTTCTAATTTCAAAGCCTGCCTTTTAACAAGTATGCATTTTTAGTTTCAATTCTTGTTCTAGTTGTTCATTACTATTAGTTATTGTTTAAATGTGTTTGCTTATTAAGTATTCCTATCATTAACTAAAAATACTGGTTATTTATTTCTACCGAGTTTTGTAATTTCGAAACCTACATAAATACCTTCGGTGCGTGCAATAACATTGTGAGGGCTTAGATGTTTAGTGTTATCAGTTTTGGACTACCGATTTCACTTTAACGCAGAAAACAAAAAAAAATATGATAATTTTCAATAAAAGTAATGTTTGCTAAGTGGTTTAGAGAGAAAATATTTGTAAAATTTTATTTATTGCTACTAGATACAGTCCCTTGCAACAACAATTGTCTCACTGAAGTCGTACTTTTCAGTTTTCGCTATGTTAATTATGCAAAAATTGACAAAACTGTTTGAGTATCAACCAAATTTGCAAATAGTACTGCAGTTGAGCTGCTAAAAGCGAAAAAATGGAAATATAGAAAAATTGTGATTTTTATTTTTTTTAAATATGTTTACAAAAATTTGCATGCGGCTTCAGAATTGAATTCTAAGCAACTTTTTCAAATAACTTTTTTGGATATCATGTCATCTAACCTCACTTTTTGCAGATTCACGGCTTATTTTTTAAATTTACCGCCGTACTAGTGGTCACGTGACATGTGTCAAAATAAATTTTCGGGTTTCTAGACATGCACAACCTATTCCCCCAAAAAAGTTTCAGTATATTTTAATAACAAAAAAATTTCCCATATGTTGCAATATTTATGCCGGTCACTGTAAGCCAACACTAAAAAAAAAACAATTACAAATGTGTTAAAAACAAAAACGTTTTTTTTTTAACAATGGTAGTAGTTACTGTTGTTTTTGTAGAAACAATATAAATATGGGTTCATAATTGTTTAAAAACACGAATAAATGACATCACAATATGTTATAACAATTTCAAAATCTAAACACGTGATTCTAAATTAAATATTTTTTTTTTCAAATTAAAGTTTGTTGAAATTTACGTGAAAAATTAATGCGTTTTTGGTGCATTTTGTTCGTATGTTCGGTGAATTAAGATTTCAATTGAAACTGTTCTGGGGTTTACGCTTCACGATAGGTAATATTTCGAATTAAAACTTTGTTTCGTTCAAAAAGAAAAAGATAAGTTTAAAAAAAAGGTTTATTAGTCAACATTGAAATGTAATAATAATAATATAATAATTCATTTTGAACTGTAAAGAAAATACGCTCATGGTAGGATTCTATGCACAAGTATAGCGCCTGTAAGATTATATGTAAGACTGTAAGCATGTATTTTGGGTGCTTACAGATTTATATAAGGATAACCTTACAGATATGCACAGAATCTCACCACAAATCACGTAAATCTGTTATCACATATTTCTGTGTGTCGTCCCTCTCGTTCCATACAGTTCTCCGCGGAATATCACAAACAGACGACAGAGTAATGACGTTTTCAAGATGGTTTTGTCTGAAAAAAGGTCGCCTTCGTCATAAACCTTGGCTTCAGTAAATGTAAATACAGTAAATGCACTGTCAGTGGCGGCTGATTAAGCACAAGGCACGTGCCCACCACCACCAAAAAAACAACAAAGAAATTCGCATCTAATTCAGTGCATTATTTTATTTTATTATTTTTACGTATTTTTATAACGCTGGTATAAAAGTTTCCTTCTGCACCACAGATACTAGCTAAAAACTATGTTCTGGGGCACTATTTCCGATACACCTATTTCGAGTATGAATCAGACGGCTCCGTTTATCTTCGCCGGATGCGCTTATACGGTCACTTTGGGGCACATAATTTCGTGTCCCCAGTTAACGTCTTGCATTCATTGCGACTACATTGTTTTCAGCGCGTACCGCGCATGTGTGATTTAAAAGTTTTGAAGTGACGTTTATTATTAATGATGGATGTCAATTGTGTGCAAAATCTTAAAAAAAAAACCCGTTATCGTTTGAGGAAGAAAAACTTTTAATTAAGAAAAAAGGAAGGCCTATTCCTGATCTAAATATAAATAAATTACACTTCCCCAAGTAAAACTCGAATTTACAATAGAGTATTCAATAAAAATATATACGAAAAATATGAGTGGATGTGTGCACGTTCACTAACAAATAAATTATTTTGTTTTATTTGCTTAATCTTTAAGAAAGAGGTTAGTGCGTGGAATAAACAAGCATTGAATGATTTAAAACATATCGCAGAGAGGACAAAGAAACACGAAAATTCCGTTTCTCACATGAATGCATGCGTGGATTTTAGTGTTCTAGGCAAAGTGGACATACGTGACAGTTAGACAGTACTTATTTGCGACATAAAATTAAGTACAACGAAGATGTGAAAAAAAATGGTAATATTTTGCGCCGGTTAATGATGTGTATAAAATTTCGCAAAATTCTAGATTTTATGTACAAAAAATAGATACGTTTTTATTTTGTATGTTTGATAGTTCATAATTAGGTGACTAGTAATAGATAATTCTTTTATGAATATACTATAGGATCAAATTGTTTTGGCTACTAGTTTCGACATATGGTAGTAATTGTCTTCTTCAGGCCTCAGCATGATCCCATAATAGTTGATTGTCCGGTCAGCGAATCATATAACTATAATCCAATTTTAATGGTAAGTTTTTTAATCCGTTGACTATTATGGGATCATCTTGAGGCCTGAAGAAGACAATTACTGCCATATGTAGGAACTAGTAGCCAAAACAATTTGATCCTATAGTATATTCATAAAAGAATTAGGAAGTACACTTTCGAATTTAATTTATTTAGCTATTTTTATTTTGTGCCAACCCTCTTTCATAACCCACGAGCCGCCATTGGCATTGTCAAGGATTGTGGCATCTGTTTCCAAAGCATGCTTTACTAATTCGAACATTATGCAGCAAACGCAATAAAGCTATCTTTTAATTCCAAAAAATGAAATCCTTGAACGAAAGAAGGTGTTAATTTCAAAATATTACCTACCCTGGAGTTTTAGAACAATTTTGAGTTTTTTCACGTAAATTTCAATAAATCTTAATAATAACATATAACACATAAGAAGTACCACTGATTTACGTTTTTCAAAAAGGATTCTTCGAATCAAAGAAACATTTCTTTGCTATTTATTAATTAATTGAAGGAAATATGTTTTGTCTGAAAAGAAATGGTTCTTTTAAATAATCGTAAAGAAACATTTCTTTGATTTAAAGAATTCTTTTTCTCTGTGTCAGCTACTGCGCGCTAACAAAAATCACCATCTCTAGTTATAACTATGTTACCGCTTACGTAATAAAATATTTGATGATAAACATACAAAGAAATATCCATCGCGTCAAGTCAAACCTAACCAAATCATTTTAAGGAGGTGTAATGTCCAGAGACAAAAAGGAACTTAGTTTTTAAGGCCGTATCGTGCTCATAAGTAGATCACTTAAAACGATTGTTTACAGTAGTGATGTAAGCTCGTGCAGTTCTAACTGGTCTATGTACGGAGAAACAACTTTCCTAGCTGGTTTAATGCGATTGCTATCATAAGCCACATATCCTTGATAATGCCGCAAGTGTTATTGGTTATGTGTTTTTATTTGGTAATGCAGTGAATTTGCTTGCCGCATTATTGTTGCAAGAAATTTATAACAGGTAAGTAATATTTTAAAAATATAAAGCAAATATGTAACTACACCGTTTTCCATGTAAATGATTTCTTTTTTACAAATTTGTAGAAAGAATATTAATTGCTTTGAATAGCTAGACTTTATAATAAGTAAGTATTGATACGAAATTTGAAGATGCATAAAGAATTGAAAGACACGAGTGAGTCAAGATGTGATATATTTTTAACAAAAATATAATTAAAAGGGCATAAAGTCTACGTCCACTCAAATATCTTACCAAATAATTAGTTTCTTGGCATTTTGGCGTTATCACCATATAAAAGGATTATAATATATTATAATTACATTACTACCTTCATTTCTACATTAAAATATTTTTTAATTACAAATGTAATATATTTTTTAAGGTTCTCAAAAATGATCGTGTTCCCCTTGAAAATCGATGAATTGAGTATGAGTATTCAGAAAGAAATAGTATTGGCAATGTTCGATTAATCATTCCGTCCAGTGCGATAACTGTGGACTATTATAGAGCGGATGTGTTCTTAAGATACACCTTCATCTAAACTTCAAGTCCTAAAGGTAACTCAGAATCTTGTTGAATAGGATTTACATACTTTATTTTTGTACTTACAGGGCCGTGGTAGAAAATGTAATAAGGTGTTTTCTAAAATCTGCAGTAACCTGAAACAGAAACAATTTAATTTTACCTTGACGCTTTTTGGGTCAAGTTTGAGACATGTCGAATGAAATTTACCTTTTCGGAGGTACCAAATCAGGATAATTGATTCAAATGTAAGAAGGTGACTATATTAAAAAAATATATTTTTTCTCTTGATAGGTATCCAAGGAATTTTATTTGCTGTCGGGATAGCTGTACTTTAAATTTAGGGCAAAGCAAGTTATATTATCTTGTGCTAATAAAAATTACTGCCAACCTCTTGTTCTGCTCTAAATAGTATCGACCCAAGTACTAAAGTCGTCGATGTAAGGGAAAACGCCGTTTCATCCATTAAAGACCAGTCATCATTCTTTCCAGTACTGACGCTCTCTAGAAGAGTATAACTGGGGCTGCTTTGTGGATCTTCATCCTGCCAGGGCTCAGGTTTGCTCGTCCCTGTTGTTTCGCACATCTCCAGCTGAGGTTTCATGGTTTTCCTTTTGGGGAAGGCTGTGTCCTTCTCCCTTGTCGCCAACATCTTTATCTTCGTGCTTGATGCCGGACTTGATTTCTCTGCTCCTGCCCAAGAGGAAGATCTCGCCCTCGGTGGGGATTTCTTTGAACGGATCAGGGATCTCAACCAGTTTGGTTCCTTCTTTGGATGTTGGGATTGTATCTCCTATTTCAGATATTGGACGATCACACACACATATTTTTTGGTTTTCTTTAGATTCTATAAGTGGTTCCCACGAGTAGCGAAGGAATAACGGTCGACCGATGCAGGGTCCCATATTACACCGGCAAGGCTAGTTACTCCAGACGATCGCCTGGTACTCTGGATGCTCCGTTCAAGACCAGCTAACGTGCGGCAATCCACCCTTCGACACGGGTCGTTTGACAGCTTGGATTCCGATCATATCTTCACAGGGACGCTTACAGGATGCATGCAGGATCACCCAGACCAGGTTGTAACGTGCTGTAAAATTCGTTTCATATTTAGTTTAATTTCGTAATTTATTTTGGTATAAATTTTAGTTGATGTCATAACTTTTCCCTGTGACATTCGTTTCGGCCGCATTTATTTCTTGGATTTGTTTTTTCTTACCGCCACGCGTCTTAGAATCAATTCTTAGTATCTCGGATCTTCACGCGTCGCATGTGAAATCTACACCCGCTTGACTCCCGCGCGCCGCATGTTGAATTTACGCATGTTTACCACCTGCGCCACGTGCCTAAATATAAGCGGTGCATCTACCTCGATCGAGGCATACTTCGCTGGTTTCCGATCCCCTCCTCGACTATTGATCGTAGTCGTCCTTCGGGTGTCACACGAATATCAGGGCTGTTCGAACATGCAGTTCGCGAACGGTTCGTGATCACGTGAACCAATCAGAGAACAGATTGGCGTTCTCGCGAACTGGAATGTGTTGTCTGATTGGTTCACATGATCGTGAATCGTTCGCGAACTGCATGTTAGAACAAACCTATAGTTTTTCCGCTCCCTTGTTTGATCGTGGACCGTAGTCGCTCCGCAGGCATGACATGACGCGATCTTCCGTCTGGCGTTTAGTTGAAGATAGTAGTCGCCCCTAGGGTGTGACACGACGCAACCCTCCGCCCTTCTTTCGATTACCAATCGTAGCGGGCCTGACACAGCGCGTAATCTCCGTATTTCTTTTTTTTTCTGTTGTCGAACTATCGCCCGTAGTCGTTCCCAGGACGTGACGTGACGTTAGTTGGCGATAGCTGACGCAAACCGCAGCTAGAATCAGTTATTTTCAAGGTAAGATTTTTTTTAATTGTGCTCGATTTAGTGTATAATATGTCAATTAATGCCAATTAATTTCTATGTTATAAACAATATCGTTGTAAATCAACACTGCATATATTATTGTCTGATTAATATTAAATGTGATTTTGCTTACCTGTGTTTACGTTTGTCTTTTTTTTTTATCTAGTTGTCGACCTTAGGAATAAAAATACGAAAAACTAACGATTTGTTTCACTAGGATACACTTTATTTGTTGCGTACATCAAAGTAGGAATCCTGGATAATCACGCACTGAAGCTACCTCACTAGCGTTAATTTCAATTATTATTGTACGACATTAGCACGCGACATAAACAAACATTTTCGCGCGTAATTTACATTCGGACAGCTCACAGCGGTTATCGCTAGCGGCACCATGGAAGGATTAGGTATCGTAGGAACACTGTTACAAGGGTCACTCAACAAGTTTATAAGCGAAAGGTAGGGAACGCATTCTAAGCAAGAAGTTTTACGTAAGTAACTGCGCAAAGGATTAATCAAATGATTAAATCGAGCACACCAAACCAATGTGAATGTCGTTACAAGGTGAACCCTAGTCTTTTAATCACACGTCCCTTGGGGTAGGCTACGGCGGTGTTATTATACGGTTGCCAGGTTAAGCAACCCCGAGTATCCATTTCAGTTCCCAAGGTAGAATTTGGGATAATTATTTTCGTTTTTCAATGTAGCCATCGCTGGTGGAATATAGGTCTTATTTTTCTTCAAAATGTCAACCATTGTTTAATCCCAGGATAGTAAAATTTTTGCTAATGATGTAAATGATAATGTAAATGAGTAGTGAAATAATTATCCATTGTAACGTTTCTATCGGATCTTTTGTACGGTGCCACTACGTCTTTGACAACTCTCTCACCAATGTTTTTCTCATGATCGGCACTAGATTTTACAGTGTAAAGCTGCCCAGTGAGTGGATGCGAATTTTCAGCATCACATATCCATTCACACTTTGATTCCATATTTGGCTGGTTTTGATGAAATATACTAAGTGAATTTAGTCCGACCCCGGTATGGGTAAAGTTGGTGGGCGATTGTCAGGTGCTCTGTTGGCTTATAATTTATTGCCCAATTACTATTAAAGATTGTCTGAATGTCTCATATTGTAGCAGCTTTTTCACTCTCTATGCGCTGAGCACGAATATAGGCATCATCAAATAGAATTAGCGTTTATTTATCTAGTTAGCAGGTACACTTAAGTCAAAAATTGCTGTTATACTAGAAAAATATGCATATATAAATATATGTACACGACTCGCACTGCATGACTTGTTTGTAAGGGGACAAAAAATCAGAAAGAAAATCTCATTATTATAAGTGAACAATTAAATAACAATAGAAAAAATGCATCATCTTACGTCCCTATGTTGCTACTAGCGTTATTATCTATTATACAGGGTGGGGCATGAAGATCTCCCACATTTTGAAGAGGTATAAAAAAAAATAAGTGTAACTAGAAAAAAAACAGTATATTTTTGAAGAAAACATAAAATATAGTTTTTGTTAATGCGTTTTAAAAATTATATTAGACAAATGACGGCCGTCGTTGTTAATACGGGAAGGCGTTGTACCTTTGACCAGTTTTTTGAAGACACAGGATGATTCAAATTGTTTTAAGACTAATCAACTATGATACTTTTCATCTATCGAATCAATATTTTTTTTACTTCTTTTTCATAAGTTTTAACCCATTTTTAGTAATAAAGAAAATTTGTCACACATTGGTCAAAGGTTCAACATACTGCTGTACCTTTGACAAGCATATGGATTTCAGCCCACAACAGGTAAAATAAAAGAAATATATATCTTACATGAAAGTTTATTATTATATAAAACCAGAAACACAAACTAGATCTTAGTATTCATTTAATAAACATAAGCAAATTGCTTATTCCACTTTGTAGAATGAAAAATCTACTCCAAAATTTAAACATTCTCGTTGACGTGCTGATCCACCTGATTTGGCAGGATTGGGAAGCTTGGCGACAACATCCTGTAGGTCAATATCATATGTAGAATGGTCCACTACAATGAATTTGTTTCCTTGTATTTTCTTTAGATATTGGACTTGAGCAGTATCATTTTCCAAAGACATTACATGTGCAACAAAATGCTTTGAAGTTTTCTTTGTTGAAATATTAACTAGAATGTAACCACCCTTTTCCAGTTCTTTGTCCTCAAATTGAAGCTCATCATTGAACTCTTTGATTTCACTTTTAAAGTTTAACTCGCTTTCATCAGAAGAAAAGTAAAAATTTCCTGCACTCTCCGAACTATTTTCTACCACGGTAGACGTATCAAAAAGATTCTTTTTTGACAGTTTAGATGGTTTCACTGTTTTGCTTGTTGTTTTTATTGCTGGTGGTTTCCTTTTAGATTTGTTTTTATCTGCTTCAATAGCTTGTTTCTCGGGAGTGTCTGTTAATATTCTTGATTTTCCTTTAGCTCGGCCTTTATTTGTACTCTTCCTTGGCTCTGCTTTTGGGTGAGGTCTTACAACCTCTGGTGAAACAACTGTTACAGGCAAAGTGCTAACATCAGTGATAGTTCTGGAAGGAATCTGGCTTGTTGTGGGTTGATCTTCTACGGATGCTAAAGGTAAAGAGTTAATAACAGTATTAGCCCCACAGATGTCCAAAGCAACAAGTTGTTCAAGTGGCCTATCAGTAACTGCACTGGACAAATATTCCTCATCAGAAAATATGTTTTCATTTAAGGGTACAAAACCTGACACTTTGAAACCCTTCATTATGTTCTGCGGTGTCATAGACTTAAGAAAAGCATTACAAGAAAGCTCGGCAATATTGTATATAGTCACAGGTTTTCCAGCGTTACCCGGACTCAGCATCCAGTTGTTTACTTCCTGGTTATAATAGGTCTTGAAGGGGCCGAATACCCCCCTGTCAAGAGGCTGCAGCTTATGGCTAGTATGAGGATGAAAAGTCATAAGAACAATGCCATTAGCCCTTGCCAGATCAATAATAGGAATATTTACATGTGTTTCATGGTTATCAAGGAGCAGGAGTACTGGTTTTTCTTTAGTCGGCTTGACATGAGTTACAAAATGTTTAATAAATTTTAAAAATATGGCCTCTGTAGACCAACCGGATGGATTAGCGTCCCCTATTGAACCTATCGGAGCACCATGAAGCATAAAGAGATTAAAATGAACCCTTGGGAAAACAAATAGGGGTGGCATGCTGTTGCCTGTTGCACTAGCTGCACAAATCATCGTAACCGTTGTCCCTCTTTCGGCCGAAGTGATCCCACCCACTTGTTTTTTACCCTTAGCAGCCAGAATTTTTGAAGGTTCATGAACGGTACTAAGACCAGTTTCATCGCAGTTCCAGATTTCATTGGGAGCAAAGTTATGGCGTTTCAAAAGTTCCTTATAGTTTGCGAAAACTGTAGCTACTGTTTCTTTATTGAAAGCAGTAGATCTAGCCAAACTTGTGGCTTGGGGTTTTCTAAGGGACAGTTTGTCACCGTGCCTTTTCCTGAATTCCCTGAGCCATTGTTTACCAGCACTTTTATTGTTTTCCCAGGAAGGGTCCATTTTTTTATTATTAGCTTTGGCAAAATCATAGGCCAGGAACATGATTTGCTTTTTGGATAAGCCATAATGCATGTTTGCTGCATCCAAAATGTAATTAACAAGTAGAAGTTCCTCTTCATGGCTAAATACTAGCCTAGGCTTCTTTGGACAATATTTATAACTGTTGTCTAATGAGTCAGCAGACTTACTCAAATGATAGATCAACGTAGGCTTTTTCACCTCAAAGTGCCTTGCAGCTCCTCCAATTGTCATCTTTCCTTCTCGTACATTTTTTATGGCATTTTCCAGGCATTCTGGGTCTATCTTCTTCCGCTTTGCTCCAGTTTTACTCCTTGGCATTGTGAAGATCTTCAAACGTTCAGTCTGGAAAAAAAACATATGACTGTAGACTAGCTTAACTTAGGGCTACTAACAAAATTTAAAATACAAATTTTAAATTTAATTTATATCTATTAAAAATGTTATTGCACTGTATTACTAACATATCATATAATTTCACAAACATCTAGTTTAATATTAATAAAATAGCATTTTTCAATAATAACCAGTAATAACTACTGAATACAGATGATGTTGTACCTTTGACCTGGTCAAAGGAACACCACCATGAAATGGTCAAAGGTACAACACTAGTACTTCCAGCCATTTTATGCATATTCTCAAAAGATAGGTTATATTATCAGTTTCAAACCTTCAAGAGAAGTTAAAGGATAAACATTAATTAACAACCCCTGACTTTCACTTTTTTTTGTAGGAAAATATAAATTTTATAACACAAACAATAAATTAATAAATACTTACTTTTCGGTAGCAAAAATGAATAAAGTAAAATATCTTCCACCAAAGACAGCTTTCATTCTCCCATGCGTGATAAAGTGGTCCACTGGTGGCAGCTCTATGAAATAGTATCAGCAGCTTCCCTATGCAGCCGCTAGATTTCACTACATGACTGGTGGTCAAAGGTACAAGATGGTCAAAGGTACAACACCCTTCCCCTACATTGCTGAAGACGTTAACGGAAGTTTATCATTACTCTTCGCGTTAGTTCAGGCGAAATGGCGTGGATTTCCTGTTGGATCCTTTCCTTCAAATCCTCAAAAGATTGAGGTCGACGTTGGAAAACCTTTTCCTTTAGATATTCCCAAATGATGAAGTCACAGGCACTTAAATGGAGTGAACGGAATCAACATACACAACGAGTAAATATATAAATTAATAAATAAATTAACACATATAACAACTAATAGATATTTATATCACAGTTATGCGATCTAAATCGCCCTTCTTGGTACGCAGCACGTGGTGGACGTACTGCGACAAACTACTCCAGTAACTCTCCCTTTCAACTATTTTCTGGATAATAGTATCCAGGGAGAGTTCCACTCTTTCCACCGTCCATCTCACACAGAAAACTGTGTGGTGGGCGTCATCTATCTCGTCTAGGCAGTAAAGGCATATTCCAGAGTCCGTTTCCCCATACGGTGGAGATAGGACCTGAAATAGCCGTGGCCAGTCAGGAACTGGGTGAGGTAGTAGTCCAGCTCACCCTGGCCTCTTTTAATCCAAAGACGGAGTTGTGGAATTAACCTTGCGGTCCACCGTCCTCTTTCCTCCAACGCCCAGTGTCGTTGCCAGGCGAGTAGAGTAGTCTCCCTGCCGTCGACGAATATTTCTCATCCGGCAGTCATTCTCGCGGCTTTATCAGCGGTGTAGAGAATCTGAATAAAAAATAAATGGATTACATTAAGGATAATGATAAGCAAAATAATATTTTCAGGTCTACATATACAGGTAAGTCTCATTTTTCTTAATTATTTTATTACTTACATACAAAAGATACAAATTTTATAAATAAAACGAAAGATGTTGCAGAAGCGAGAGATGCCTGTTGCTCACCATACATTGGATATGAGTACGATTGCCACATATCATTTGTATTGTCAGTATTCGAGTTGCTGGCGCCAGAGGTTATCAAAATAGCCAGAAATGCAGAAAATTCCTGAAGCTTAAGATTTTATTTTTATCGCACAATATTACTCCTTCCGACTTGATGTTCACTTAATGTTTCAGCCCACTAAGTACCATTTTCTGCTGTCATTCTTGACCTACTAACTGCCGTTTCTATTTCACTCTCTTCATCTTCATCGAGTACAGTCTTATCAACTTCTGAAAATATACACAATATAGGGTAATTCTAGGACAGATGGCTCAGAAAATTTCAAACTGATTTTAAAAATCTATTTTAAATAATACAGAAACAAACTTTAGCGCATTTCAAACAAGAAAGTAAATATGATCAAACGTAGAGTTGAAATAAACTATATAACTAAACAGACTTCCTAAAAGTAACGAAAATATTCAATATAAAAGCCATCTCTCCTCTGGCATATAGGAGAGATGACTCATCACCTCAGGTGAGATGACGCACGTACTTGTGTAGCAAATAATAATCGATTTTTTATAGTTTTCAGCTAAAATAGCCAATAGCTACTAGTTTTTGGTGTTACGCAGTATTTTTCCACACAGATGACAAACATTTTTGTATTTGGTGCATCCTTCATGCAACCATCGAGAGCAGTTAATACATTGAATCCAATCGTCCCGTCGTTTTGTATTTTCATATGCTTCCCCACATCCAACGCAGATGTTTTCATTTTTATCATTATAGTCAGACGATTCATCATCGTAGATAATTTCTTGCTCTGTTTCTTCTTCGTCAGAAGAGAATTCAACTGTTTTCTTTTTTTGTTTACGTTTTGAAGCTGCATTTTCGGACTTAGAAATTTTACTCACTTTCTTTTTACGTTTTAACTCTTTGGCTTTTTTTGAAAGTATGTGGTCCGAATCTGTTAAAATAGTGGCAAGCTGCTTACCTCGTTTTCTGATGGATGCAACAGCACTTATTACAGGTGTTGGAGAAATATTTTCCAAAATTTTCCCAGGAGTGTTTTCTTCTGGACTATTCGCGGTTGAACGTTTTGGCGAACGTCTTACTTTTGAACAGTTAGGCGGAGTAATTTCTTTTAGATAGCTTGAAAGAATAATCTCTTTTGTACAGCTTGACAAATTCACTTCGTTTGAATAACCAGGCTGATTTCTTTCCTTTGAATAGTTTGGCAAGACTTCCGGTGTGATAATTTATGTAACACATCTAGAGATATGAGGTGCATTGACTCTAACTCTGGGATCATCCACAGCATCAGTAACTTCTTCATTGGTATCATTACGTTCTGAGACCCGCGAATTATTCTCAGCAACATTAATTAAATAGGCATATTCTGGAATAACTGAAGGGTTGAATGGCACCACGCCTGTTGCTTTAAATGACGATACTGTATTTTGCACCGTCGCTGATATCTTCCAAGCCGTTGTTAACAAATGACCGAAGTGAAGTTTGGTAATTCGTCGTCCAGGGTTCGCTATTAAGAATAAATTGCATGCTTGATAGTAAAAAGCTTTGAGCGATTTAAAAAAGCCCCTGTCTAGTGGCTGTAGAAATTGAGTCGTATGGCTTGGAAGACAGAAGAGGATAACACCGTTTTCGTAAGCATACTCTAATGTTTCTACGCTACTACAGTGGGAGGAATGCCCATCTAGAAGAAGCAATACCTTTCCCGCTGGTTTTCGGGGAACAAATTGTTCTTTTAACCATCTTAAAAAAAGTTCTTTTGTAACATAGGCAGATTTTTCGCCCATAAACACTGCCGCACCAGGTGGCATGCCGTCCGCAAATTCCGCTTTCTCATTTTTTCCCCTAAAAATGCAAACTGGAGGGATAAACGCTCCTTCAGCGTTACAGCATACAATTATAGAAATTGTTGAGCCACAACATTTTTTGAGCCTTTTATTGCTACGACGTGCTCAGGCGTGTTGTTCAGCTGTAACCCTGTTTCCTCCATATTGAACACAGAAGTAGGTTTGTTCATTAAGTCATTCTCGGTTAATGTATTTTCGAGAAGAGAAAAATACGAAGCAACATCCCTTCTATTCATACCTAACGCCCGTGCAGCAGATACCCCTTCAGATTTTCTTATTGCCAATTCCTTGTTCCTCCTTAGAAAAGACTCCAAACATGGATACCCAGCTTTACGACTTTCTCTATTAAAATTATGTTTCAATCGAAGTTTCTCCGCCAATTCAAAGGCCATCGAACGCACCATTGATCGCGTAGGGGCGAAACCACATTGTTGAAGTTTTCTTATGTGAGCTACTAGTTTTGTTTCATTTGCTGAACCTAAAGTAGATGCCCGGCCCAACTGCCGTTTTACAAAGTCTCTATTTTTTCGTCGGCGGCGTAATGTAGCACCCGGAATACCGAATTGTCGACTGGCTTCGTTCACCCCCATCTCACCATTTTCGATAGCATTAATTGCCAGTGTTAATTGTTCTGTTGTCCATTTGCCCCTATTTACACTGCCTTTGCGTAGATATTCGGTTGACATAGCTATAAAGAAATCAAGTGCTTGGTATTTAACAAGAAAAATTATCTACGTCTCATACATAAACCTGTTGCACTTGCGCCATCTCTCCGAGAAAATATGTGAGCCAACTCACCTTACTGTATAAGGAGAGATGGCGCACTTAACTGTTCATATATAAAAACCGTTAGGAACATGAAATTAGGTTAGAATTACTAGTATTGTACTATTTCCCATGTTTATAATCTCCACATGTACAAAATTTTACATTTTAACGTACCTGTATAAATCGGCCTTTGATCGGGTTCACAATAAATTTTTTCTATTTTGCGTTCATAAAAACGCAATTGTAACACGCTTTTGCGTATCGAAAAGTGCTTCATTGTGATACGCCTTTTTTCATTTCTATAGGTTGGCTGTATTGAATACATTATGACAGAAAGCAAAATTGACGTTTAATGCATGTAAATTGTAAATACTTTAATCAAAAATTCTATACAAATTTAGTTTACATTGTTATTGTTATGAAACGTGGAATACTGTATACATTTACACTGACGGAACAAGTATCTTGAGCATGTATTGTTATGCCAGGCAAATTCTTCGTAACAAAGTTTTGCTGAGTTATGTTATTGGCTTTAATGGTAGACCTTGTGATTGAGAATCATTCGATGATATAACTCTAGAATGACCAGATGTACTTGGCCCTGATAAGTTGTGCGCTACAGCCACTTTACTTTTCATAGATGTTTCGATGTAACCCTCAGCTACCGCAGATGACTTCCATCCACCATGACGTTTTATAGTCAGCAAATCACTGCCTGCGTCTTGCTAAGTGTGAGGTACTAGAACGTCTGAAGCAATGTCCAGTATAAAGCTCTGAATTGGGCAATTTTAGAAAATCAGCTATTAATTTAGGCATTTTGCCAATCGTATTAATTCCAATCGGGCACGATATACAATACACCATTGCGATATGTAAGGAAGAATCTTGAATGATTAATATTTTTTGGTGGCAGGGCGACATATTTTTTAATTAAAGTAATCCATCTTTCATCCGTAATTGCAAAAACTCTTACGATATTATTTTTTGTTTTAGTACTGTCACCAAAATAATATCACTCTTAATTCTAAATCATGTATGGACTATATGTTAATTCATCTCGTCTACAGGCACCTGTGTAACCCATTATTAAACGATCTAAAATTAAATCCATTACATAAAAAATTACATTTGCAAATAATATCGTGCCTTATTGCTAAATACAATGCGTCAGAACCTTCTTCTATTAAATTTATTAATATCTTCAATGCATAAAATTTTAGATTTCTTAGCCTCGTATCCCTCAGAGAATCGTTTTAAATAGGCTTGTAATTTAATATATTTTGATATGTCTGTATTTTATATAAATGGAAAAAGCAAGAACGAAGCATGCAATACATAGACCATAAGGTAGAAGATTTCTTATTTTTACCTTGTAATTCAAAAATATGCCAATAAAATGTTTTCAGATTATTGTGTTGACATTATTCTGTACAGCCCATAGTTCAAATTGATGGTAGCATTTTTCATATATTGCTTTTGATTTTTTCGGTAATAAATTTATGACGGCGTTATCCGCAATTTCACGCATTTTGTGGTGCGTACAAGATAAATTTGTCTCAGTATCACTCATTTTTTACAGTTTACAGAGACTATATTATGAAATATATTGTTTAAACAATTTAAATAGCCGAATTTGAATTTTCAATTCGTCAAATGTCAATCGTATGTCAATGTGACCAACTTCATATAAAAATAAAACTCAACATTTTTTAATGAGATTTTTATATTATTTATTATCAATTTATAATGCAAAATAGAAAAAATAGTATAAAGGACTCGTTTCATAAGGCTTTTTGTCGCACTCGTTCATTAGAAAACTCGCCTGCGGCTCGTTTTCTAAACTTGAACTCGTGCGACAAAATCATGCCTTATGAAACTCGTACTTTGATATACTATTCTACAAATCTTACCAAATAAAACACGTACGCAACGGTGTCTGAGTTCTCAATCACTGAATATTCAAGATGGAGTACTGTAGTATTGTTGGATTTAAAATTCGGCCAATAAAATCACAGAAAACGTAACTGAGCCATCTCACCTGATACGCCATCTGTCCTAGAATTACCCTACGTATAAAACATAATACATAATATATCATAATTATTGTCACACAAAATAAATAAAAAACAGAAATGTACATTACCATCATCATTATTGTCCGACGCTGAAACCCCACTCTCTGGAAAATATACATCGTCGTCACTATCCGACACGTGGCCATTATCAGCTTCTTCTGCTTCGAATATTTCATCTAAATGCTCTTATCTCAGAGAACGGGTGATTCAGTTGCAAGAAGTTTTTAGTTTAGTATTTACTATTTTTTTTAAATATAATAATATGTAATACTATCTACATATTTATTGGGATAATACTAAAACACAGTTTCATATTTCCCAAAAATATCGAAACCATAAAACAATTTACTCGACAATAAAATAAGGAAATCACGCCTTACCTGCGAAAACTTGATGAACCATCCATCGTATAATCAATAGATACGAATCCATCTCACTTTAACACTTTTGTGCCGCGGACTGCCAATGATATAAGATTATAACGTGTTTCGGCGGAATGAAAGTACCATTTAAACAAATTTAACAATTTTTTAACTTAATTAACAATAGATTATTACGTATCAATACACTCCTAGAAGCTACTAAAAAAACTTCTACGGCTAAATGCCAGAAATTTGGAATGCAAA
Organism: Protaetia brevitarsis; assembly: GCA_004143645.1. Classification (NCBI taxonomy): domain Eukaryota; kingdom Metazoa; phylum Arthropoda; class Insecta; order Coleoptera; family Scarabaeidae; genus Protaetia; species Protaetia brevitarsis. The sequence goes on along the minus strand of RXPK01000084.1, from coordinate 1,592,015 downwards.
AAAACAACTATTTAACTAGACTAATGCCCAGTTCCACCACCTTCCGTTAAAAGTTAACTACCAGTTAAAAAGATAATTCTGTTGCACCACAAGTTTCAACTTGGTTTAAGCGCATAAAAAAAGGGATAGGTGAAACGACGCTCGAACTACCGATTAAGCTTTGAAATAATGAAAGAACTTCAAATCTCTTGACTGATCAGCGTATATTACTAATTTCATGCTATTTATTTTGATGAATTGTTGTTATCACAGGTGTTATATTTGTTTATAAAAACTATTTTATAAAACATTTATTATCTTTGCGATCTATTCTATGACAAGGCATTATGATTGATATAGAGGAATTTGATATTGTTGACGATGAAGTGTTGGAAATAGACGTATTTTTATTTTCATAAAACGTTTTTAAATTTGTGGCTGTCCTATTTACGCAACTTGGGCTTTGTATATTAAATTCTGTCTTTATTTTTTCCCACACAGCTTCTTTATTTTTCCAAGTTACACTGTCCGTTTTTTTACTTTCTAATATGTTACTATATTTTTTTATTAGGTTCAAGCATAACATTTTTTCTTCGGGGGTAAAATTCGGTAATCTTTGTTTTTTCTCCATTTCTATCAAAGCTTCGTAGCAACCGTGGCAGCAACTATTGCCTAATCTAACCAAGAAGACCAAGAATTATAACAATGCGAAAATGCAAACGTAAACAACTCGTAAACAAAACACTTGAAAACACTGATAAATAAAAAAAATAAACCAATTTACAATGAATTCCCTAGATTTTCTTACTATCAACTCTTTATTCACTGCTTAAGCGAAGTTTTGTTAATTATGACTACTTTTTCGTTGGTGCAAGGCAACATATTTTAACCCAGTTTAAGTTTTAACTGAGGGATTAGTTAATCTTTAGATTTAACTAGATGTGGTGCAATTGGACATTAATCATTTAAGTATAGGAGATACTTAACGGCTACCCATCCATCGAGTGTAGTTATATGTTGCTCCGGTATCTGGTCGTAGGTCTGATGTAAAAAAAACTTCATAGTTGTTGATTTAATGATATTACGTGTGTCATTTATAATATTTACATAATGATGATACATATCTATATAATAAAATATTAAATAATTTGAGTGAAGGTCAAAATTATCTATGAAATAGAATCTGACGGTTAATCGGTATTAATTATGCACGTGAATTTATATACCATAAATATACCAGCCTGCAATTAAAGAAACACACTAATTGTAATTACCCTGACCCGAAATAATTAAAAAAAAACCCTTACCTAGGTCTCTTGGGCAAAACTTAAACAAACGCTATTATTGAACGATTGCTAAATCTTTGGTTACTGACCGGACTTTTAATTTATGTCCGACACTGTATATAGCGAAACACGGATTACTACCTTACGCAGGCCTTGACCGGTTATGGTAGTTTCGAACCATATAACAGATGTTCAGCAAAGCAGAAGGCAATAATTGTACTGTCGAGAAGTCGACACACCACAGCACATCATCTTTGAATCTCGAAAGTATATACAGGTACTGCAAGAAAGAAAATAGGAGAACTACGGTTATATTAGTTAGCTAACACCAGACTTTTTGGAATGTTGGTTAATATTGTACTATTTGCCATTTTCAACACATAACTATGCAATTTATTTAGATAATTATATTACATTGACATACAGACATTGTATGGACATTTGGTTTTATATTGTATACTAATTAAGAACATCAAAAATTGCATAAAAAATGTCGAAACGTTATTTTTTAAAATGTTTGTGTTTAATTTACTAGTCATACTCCAAATGAAAAGAACTGAATAATAATTAATTGCTTATTATATCAAGAACTAAGGTAACTAACTATTAAAAATATATTTTACAATTTTTAATCGCTATCTGTTGCGTAGTCAGAAACATCATTATCCTCGTCGTCGTTTACATCATTCGAACGAATAAGACTTAATCTGGGTATTGATGGTGAAAGCAATAGTTCAACCGCGTGTGGAGACAGATTTAATTTTTTTGGGAGGTAGATTTCGTAAACTGGAGATAAAGGATACCAAGAGCCTACAAAAAACATCTCCAAGATTTTTAGTATGATCGCATTTTCATGCGAAATCTTCCCGAATCGTTTTAATGTATTTATTACATGATTCCTGTGCTTCTTCAGACATCTATCCAATAGGAAGCAAAAGAGATTCTATAATTTTGTGCCTATGAATCAGAATTTTCTGCACGGTGGTTGACATATTATTATAGGCCAACCATCGTCTATAAAATTCTGAAAGCGACCTGCTGCGTTCTATTCACGTGGTAGGAATGCAAAAGCATTACTAAACCAATATAATTAAGAATAGCAAGCAACAAGGTATGATTGATGGTATCAAACGCCTTTAAGTTGTCTAATAATACTAATACTGTCATGTGATCAGCATCCACACCACGCAACAGGTCATCCAAAACATGAGTCATTGCGACAAAAATCCAGACTGTTCGCTGGGTAGAATATTATAGATATTCAGTTCAACTATATATTCGATGACTTTTTCCGTAATTTTAGATAAAAGTGGAAGTATAGATATCCTTACCTTACGCCACCACATCATCCGTACAACACTTTTCAGTAATTTCTAACTGTTTTAATTGAACGAATATCAAAAAATGGCCCAATATGATTAAATCATGCAAAACACCACAACATATAACAGATAACGATTTAGAAACACCAGAATTTTGTTCGTCACTTCACTTGCAGCAAAATTTGAATCAGAAAATATCAGTTGATTTAAAGTCCTGAACTTTTAAAAGCATTATTGATGTTTTTGATCGTAAACACTTGCAACCAATTATGCTAAGCAGTTCTGAAATATGTCTTGAACGGGCCATATGTCCCAACGTGTAGGGGTTGCAACCTATGCGTTGTATGAAGAGAGAATTACGGTAGTACAATTCCCTTCTCTCGACAAAGCTTGATTGCATTAACTGAAATGCGAGACTTATGAGTACAAGGAGAAGTGCTTTGCTGTCAACAGAGCATTTCACATGGTTTGCAAAATGTTCAATGAGTTTAGGAAAAATTTCTGTCGTCATCCAGCCTGTTTTACTTCCAATAGCTATTGCAGAATTGGGATAATAATTTAAAATAATTATATTGTGAGCAATGGTCTTTTCTACTAAGGGAATACTAATATGAGAAGCATGTCCATCGTAGATTAATACAACTGGTCTCGCACTACCAATGTGTTGTAAAAAATTGTTTTCAAAATATTTTTCAAATGTGACACTTTCCATCCACTCATTTTTTCTAGCAGAATAAGTTATTCCGGGGTATTCCTCTTTAGGAATCCAACTGTTCCAAAGGTGTTTTCCCTTGAACACAATTAATGGTGGAAGCTGTTCCCCGGCGGCATTGCCACCAAGGAGTACTGTTATATTTTCTCTGCCGAGTACACTTGTGGCCCTGTGAGCCGCTTTTCCCTTCTCTCCAACCACTTTTATACGAGATGGATCAAGGCAGAAACTGGTTTCATCGATATTATACATTTGCGATGGAGGAACATCTTGGATCTGTTCTTTGAGAATAGTGAAGTAATCATTGATTATACTATAAAGGGATCCATGGCCCGTTTTCTAGCAACCTCCACACTCTGTGGTTTTTTCTGGCTTAAGTTAAATGTATTTTTAAATCTAATGAAATAGTCAGATCCGGGTACACCATTTTTAAACGGCGTCCTTATGGTGTTTTCTTTCGCATAACGCCCTATAATCAAGAACCTCCCGTTTCGACAGCCCAATACAGGCGCTCTGGCTGGTATGCTAAGGGTTGACGCGTGGAAAGCCGTCTTCCTGTACAAAGTCTGAACTAAAACTACTTCATTTAACTTGGATGAGTTTTTTAATCATATTTTGCAGTTCCTGTTTTCTTGTGGAAAATTATTCTTTAACTTCTAATGCTATTCTTTTTTTTTATTGGGCTTTAATTCATGTATTTTTCTTCTGTTTACGTATTGATGTGTATGCTAAACATTGATATGTTTATTTTTAGGAAGTAAATACTATTATATACCTTATTATTACTATTTATTAATAACGGTTCTATTATGATTAAGGGTTACGTGTAGCAATTGCTTAATAGTGTATTTTAATTCAAGTATTACTGTACCACGTTATCTAACAAAAACAGAAATTATATATATGCCTTCGCATTTGTGTTTACATTCATTATATGAGGGTCCCACCTCAAGTGGCGGAGTATTACTAAGCCATAAAGGCATCTTAAAATTGTCAATACTAAGATACCCGATAGACAGTTTTTGTAGGCATATTACCATTACTAAAAAGGTACGGCACCGAAAACAGGTTAGATTGTCAACCTAGCTGTTGCGACCACTGTACATACACACAATATTCCCTGAAATTTGAATTGTGTTGAAGATTTATAATCACAAGTTCCATTTACCTCGTGGACTTATTTAACCAACTTGACCTTTGTATTAGACAAAAATTTTCCCAGGGGTCTCTTCTTATTCACTCCTTTAACCATTATTATATTATCACCAAAAATACTTCGCAGATAACCTTCTATACATTCTTGCGGTAACAATTGGTGTTGTCCCAATGAATCATTTCCGTTCCATCTCAGTACGTGAATATTTCAAGTAAATGATTCAATATGTCTCTGTACTTTCAATGTGAACCATGATAATTTATTTGGTAGTTAGACGAATGCATGAAAGACCCAATTTGTATTCATATCATTAATACAAATCTTTCCAATTTTGTTTTTCTGTGATTATTAGTTGTATCATATATAATGTCAAAAAATCCTTCATATCTTCTTTAGCTCGTTCTTCAAAATTAACATGCTCCTTTTTAAGTGTGTTTTCAATTTCTACATAATTTCGTTTCCGGATTTCCTCATAGGTTTCATAAGTTTTAATGGCCTGTTTTAGTATTTCATTTTGGTGGTATAACGCATCAAATTTATTTATTAATTCCTCATAATCTGTACATTTACTACTTGAAGGTATTACTGACTGGTATGTTAATATTTTCAACATTTGTTAATTGAGATTCGTTTGATTTTGTAATTATTTCTTCAATGAACTCAATATTTTCTTTCTTACTGCCCTTTTGGATACCTTTGGGTTTCATCTATGTTTTTAAATACTGAGGTGGAATAACTTGTGAACTTGTAAATTTATAGCATATTATGTACCTTTCAGTTCTTTTTAATTTTTTGGGAAGTTCCCCATTAATTTGGCACATATTATATCTTCATAATCCTTGGACAGAAAATGTTCACTGCATACTTTTTTATTGTTAGGATTAAATGTGTCCGTGCAAGAACACTTTTTAATCCATTCTTTACTGATTTTAAAATCTTTGGAAAAAATAAATTTCCCAGCCTTTCTTGAGTTATTCCTACATATGGCAACACTGCAAATGCTTTCCCTAGACACCTGCAGGCAGGATTTTTGTCTATTCACTATTTCTATCTTGTTCATGGTACCCCTGTGTACGTATTCCACACACTTTCTCATATACTCACTGTCAAGATTACCCAGTGCAATAAGTTTGATCCCTTCCGTGCTGTGTTCAGGCATAACATCTTTCAATTGGGCTATGATTCAATAGAGTTTGCAGATATCATTTATGCCTTCAGGGTCGATTGTGTATGGCAGCATGAACAAAATTCTAGAAGTTTCGCCCTTCTTGCCCTTGCTTAATGTAGTTTCCGTTTTTATTTTGACCTGCTCTATCCTTCCTTCTTCCAATTTCTCTTTCCATAAGGGGCGAAGCCTCTGGGAAGTTGGTTTTGATCTCTTCCACCGTTTGACCACTAGTGGGGAAGTCAGGACTTACAACTACGGCTATGTTCCCTTTGCGTTCCCTAAGACTTTTTGGATCTACCATCGCTGTATTTTTATAGCATCTAGGTGGCCACTTGTAATCAATTATCTTGGCTAAGCCATTCCATCCTGTTTTCTCATTCATTTCACACTCGATTTTGATTAGCTACGTCTTCATCTTTCCGTTGCATTTCCTGCACTATTTCGTTTTCTTCAGCCTGGACTCCCACAATACTATATTCTAACACCGGCAGCCTTCCTTGCCCTTGTGTAATGTCATGCATTTGTTTCTCCTGGGTGTCCACTTTATCCAAGTATGTCATAGTGCGCTTTAAGGGCGTCAATCCTTCTGCTGAGGCTTCCCACTATATTACTAAAATTTCTCGTGGGAGTTTTGATTTCTGTCTTAGTTTTTGTGCTCTTTTTCACACATTTCTTCAACTCGTCTGCTTTATTGTTAAGCTGGAGCATAGATGTTAGTATATCCGTCATTTCTTTACTTAGCCCGCTCCCAGGGGGTGGGGGGAGGAGTCCTGGTTAGGGAACTTCTCCTACCTAAAACGAATGCTTCCTCCAATCTGCTCTCGAAATCATCCTTGTTCGTCGCCTTGTCATCTAAGTCAGTCTGTCCATCCTGTTTTGTGTTTGTTTTTATTAATATTACTTATCTTGTTCCCACGAGCAGCTAGGGATATAATGGTCGCTCGCAGCAGAGCCCCGCCATTACTGCGAGAAGGCTAATTGAAAACTGACGGTCGCCCGGTCTCCAGAGTTCAGCACACTAATGGCTGGGTTTATGCCCCAGCCTTGCAGGTCCTCAGCGTGTGTTGTGCCACTTTAACCGTCGGGTTGTGGCGTTTCCGTGTCCGCAGGCAGGCCAGTTAAGGCTAGTCCCACTGGGGACTAACATTTCAGCATAAATATACTGCCCATACCGAGGCTACCTACAGGACAAATCCTGCCGATGGGGTCGCCACATCCCAACGGGTGAAGCCATTAATGTTACACTAAAATTTCTTTGTATTTATAATAAACCACTTCTGGCTGGAACCTGAAAATTTATATGCTTCCCAACCATTACCCCAATACAACTCGAAAAGTTCCATAATCTGAAGAAATCGTCAGTTATTTTTCTTCTGTGGTAGGTACTCTTAAATACTCTGGTGCATATACGTCTGATATTAACTTGCACACTGCATGTATACATTTCTGTATAGTAGTACTTCCAAATTTGTACGACCAGACCAGGCTTTGCATGCTTACACCTTGCAATAGCTATCTGCAACAGAAGTAGCATCTCTTTGATTACGTTGCGTAAGAACACACTGCAATGTAATAGCCAATTTTTCCTCGGGATATACTCCATCTGAGATAATTCTCCTTGCCAATAGTTTTTCTAAACGTGACAAAAATTGTGAAAATAGAGCACATTATCATTCTTGTATATTTAAAGAACTGGTCAGTATCCTCATTTTCATTTTAAGGAAAGTTGCAACATAAAATCTTTTTTACTGTCTTAAACAGCAAGTAACGTAAAATTTATTTTAACAAATGTTCAAAGTTATGTCCTTGAACCTTCAGGCACTTTTCGCATCTCCGAAGTAGTTCTTCTTGGGTAGCCTTTCTAATTGATTCGTGGTTCAAACTTTCAAATGCATGTCTTACTCTGACAAACAATCATACAATCTTCCTTGGTAGTTAGTGGACTATAATATACTCGATTCTGTATTGTGCCCCATACAAAGAAATCCAGAACTGACAAATCCGGGGAGCGAGATGGCCATAACAAAAGGTCCATCGTTAGCTATCCACTGATCAGCAAATACTTCTTGCAAAAAATTTCTAGTCGAGTGACCGCTATGAGGAGGTGCGCCGTCATGTTGTTAAAATATTTGTCTAAGATCAGCCAGCGGCAAATTTTTTAAATATGTATCTCCAAAATTTTGTAAAATATTATAATAACGTTCACCTACAAAGAAACAATCGTGGTTATTTATGATTAAAAATTACTTTACTGATATTTACCGTTTGAATTTTCTTCATAGAAATGCAATACCACCATACCATCATTCCTTACTGCGCAAAAAACGTTGACTTGCCAGCTTTCCTGGAAGTTTTGCATTCTAAATACGCGTGGATTCGAATCACTCCAGTAATGCGAATTGTGCCGGTTAAATATACCATTTTTTGTAAAATTGGCTTCGTCCGTCCCGATAATGCTGTTCAAGAACAATGGATTCTCTTGAGACCATGTTAAAATAAATTCGCAAAAAGTCACTCTTCTTGGAAAGTCAATATCTTTAAGTTGTTGAACCATGGATAACAGGTATGGGCGAAATTTATGTTTGCGCAGTATTCTGTGTATTGAACACCTAGATAATCCCGATTCCAGTGCAGCTCATCTTCACGCCAGTGAAGTATTCCAAAATGACGATTTCCGTGTTTGCATTATTAATAATAGGTTTATGTTTTTGAACTTTTGCCTTGACTTCTATGTATCGGGAACTAATGATCGAAAGTGACGTTCTGTCAGCCTTTTCAAGACCGACACACTTAATAGAAGAGTAAACAAACACAAGAAAACGTATTTACACCCTGAGTAGATCGCCAATACCGGCCTGTCTGCCAACTTTATCTTCAGGGTGTGGAATGCTTGCTGCTCTCCAGAACCCTATTACCACGAACATCTATCTTGGTTAGATTGGTTAGAAGCCTTGCCAGTACTGCAAAGTTTTCAACGTATCGCCGAAAATAACTGGTCAACCCACGAGTTTATTTGTCTTCCGATTGATCTTCATCGCACCTGGATAAGTCAACCCTAAATCCACCTCATTTTTGGGGAGACTATCTGCATTACTCTGCAATAAGTCAATTAAGACCCGCCTTAATTAGTTTGCCAAAGTTGTTTTTGTTGCACCGGTTCAACGCCCGCCCCTTCTTCAGTTGTATGGCTCTTGCCCCTACACTGTAAAAAACATTCTTAATTTAATATTACTGCCAAGGCTGTAATATTAAATTACACATGTAAAAGAATTTACATATAATTTCTGTTACAGGTGTAATTTAATATTATAGCCTATTATTTTTTCCAGGGTACTATACCTTAAATTAAATTTCTATTTAAACTAGCCAACGATTCCAATATACATTTGGTAACATGGAAATCACAGCTTACTTTAAATAACAATCTAATTTAATGCATTTTGCACAATATGCAAAACGTTCAATAATATGAATAAAACTAAAAATGCGTGAACAGGTATTTTTAGGTTTTTTATTTATTATACTAAACACTCAGAAGATACAAATGTATAAACTTAACGCAATGATTTTTTTCATTAAACAGTTTTAAAGAAGAAATTTGAAATTGTCTTTTGAAATGTTCAAAACCCTAGTCTTTACAGATTTAACAATAAATAAAACAAAACGATATATTGAAAATTAAAGTAAACAAAACAATTATAATTTTGTCATTTATTAGACAACAACACTTTATGATTTATATTTTTTATATATTTTTAGTTGAAAAAGCTTTTGCAATAAAAGTGAAACGTAAACCGGGCCACGCCGGTTATAATCGGTCATACCGGTAATCCAGTTATGTACATACGGTTAACCGGATATGAAATCTGTCCGGTTGCACAGCACTAGTATTTTTCCTTGAATTCTTCTATATATGGTTTCATCTATTCTTGCGAAAAATTTATGCATAGCTTCTAAAGCTTCTTAATTGTCCTACAAGCAAATCAAAGAAATCTATTATATCTACCCCATGCATTAGAATTTTATGCATACTGCTGTGTATATAGCACCTTCAAATATAAATTTCAGGTATCTCTATTAAGGTTACTCAGTTTTTCATGATTGTTATTTTATCCCGACGAAATCACACGTAAATTTTTTGAAAATTTATAATTAATTCCTTGTTAATTCCAGTGATCTCCGCACTGAGTTTGGGTTAGCAAAAAATCGCCTGGGAGTGTTTCCATCATTCGAACTTCCAAATCGTTGCATAGATCGGTCAACTATTAGACCCATTTGAGTTTTAAAAGCTGACTGCATTTTTTTTTCTCATTTTCAGAAGTTGCTTATTTTCCGTTCCTTTGACTTGGCAAGTTTCAAATGGTAGTCTGTAAGCGATATGCAGCAAACACTAGAATGTTCTTATTCTACTATGCAGTGTAGATAGCCCATAACGAAAGTTATCAGGATTTGGCGGTTGTATAGCTCTGATACTGCGACATTCTCTAGTAAAGAGAAGTAGTAAGAAAAATTTAATTGGTGGTCGACAGAATAATGGTGAGTTTGGATATCCATTAGCCCATAGGTTTCTTGCTGATACCGAATCGGTTAATTTTATAAGTACAAAGGCACTTAGAAAATATATTGGTCTGTGTGGTCCGGATTAATGAACTTTTGTTTATACCTATTGTGCCCGCCACTATCGTCAAATCCCCATTTACAAACTAACACAGCTTTTGTATCCTGAGATATTTGTATCACCTTGAAAATGCTATCCACCGTTTTTTTTTTTTTTTTTGTAAAATATCTTCAAATTTAATAACTGCACTTGTATCCGTTACGACTATGTTTTGTGGTAGGTATATATACATTTCTTGCACATTAGATGGATTAGACTAAGAAAGCTAAGTTTTGCGTTGACAACATCCCTCAGAATTTTCTATTTTCTCTGAGATAAGTCGAGATCGTGGTATAAGGCTATTGCTTCTGTTGGCGTTAAATATTCACGGAGAGCATGTTCTACTTTTGTAGAAGATTGCAGAACAGACGCAACAAAAGCCAGCTCATCAGCTGTGTAATTTTGTATTAGATGTTCTACACGTCGTTTCTTCGTTTTTTATGGAGCACTTGTCGAACTGCTTTTCTGGTCATCCACGAGGTTTTCTACGGGCGGAAGTTAAAGTCGAGGGCGAAGATTCTAATTTTCTAGTGATATATTTCGGCAATGTAAGAGGCGAGTGGGGCCAATTTTGGTTATCTCTAATGAAGCGGTTTATTGTTTTGTGGCCTTCCCTCCATTTTCTCTTAGTTTCTAAGCACCAAAGTTCACAAAATCTTTTCATGATACACTGAATCTCAACCGAACTACTCAGTTGGAAATATTCATTTGTAAATTTCAGAAGGTGAACATGCGAAGGATTGGTCCACCATTTTTCGTATATGTCCATATTTGTTAGAACTGAGTTATCTACAACCAATATTAAGAATTATATAAGGAACAAAAATAATGTTCTTTCATAATCTTGTAGAGAGCACTAATTTATTAAACAGTTAATGTTATAAATTCATGATATGTTTTTTTCTGATCTGAAGATCATGGGTATGTGCGAAAAGAAAACGCTGTTTTGCAGGTGAATTGCAGAGAGCCTCATGACAGTTGTGAGCAGTCAAGTTTTGGTAATGTTTTTCTATGATGTACCCGTCAGTTGATCAGATGACGTCACCGAGCAATGTGAAATGCCTGAGTATACTATACCGGTTGTATGTACGCCTTTGCTCTTCATGAGGTGAAGTGGTTGGTCACTTCGCGTAGACAACCATATTTATTAAAGTGGAGTTTTCTCAAATAAACATTTATTATTATACGAAGGGCAAATTAGGGCAAGAATATAGGACAGTCTAATAAACACTTTAACTCATAAATCCACGAGAAGGTTTTACCATTTTTGAGTTGCGAAATTTAGATTTAAAGGGTTTTGAAATAGACAATTTGGAAAATTCCAATGCTTTTTATTAATTCAAAATATTTCACCGTTGTTAATGACATCTGAAAGTGATTTAGTAAGTTCGCTATTTTGAAAAAGCAAAAGCTTAGACTTGGCAGGGTTAATGCGCAAACAATGTCTAGAAGAAAGTAACTGAATATTAACAATATCAACGTTAATCTTGTCAATAGCATCTCTCCATTCAGATATTTGAAATGAGTAATATATTTGACAATCATGTGCGTAAAAATCAGATTTACAATATTGAAGTTACTGAGACAAAGAAGCGGTGTACAGCGAGAATAAAATTGGGCTCAGAATAGATCCTTGCGGAACACCTCGAAACAATGGCAGTGGCTGCGATACGACACCATTTCATTTTACAGACTGCGACCTGCCGGAAAGAAAACTGTGAAGCAAGTCAAAGAAGTGCCACCAAAATTCATAGAACCTAAAATATTCAAGAGCGTGTCGTGATTTACCGTGTCGAACGCCTTGGAGAAGTCCAACAAGACCAAAATTGTGACTAAACCTTCATCTGAGGCACGTAAAATGTCGTCCGTTACACATAGCATTGCCGTAGTGCAGCTATGACCAGTTCTGAAACCCGACTGTAACGGAGGTAGTAATTTACGTCGGTTACAAAAGTCCGAATTTGATTTTCTAGTACTCTTTCTAATATTTTTGACAGGGTAGGTAACACACTGATTGGTCGCAAATCAGAAAAATGCCGCACATTTGATTTCTTAGGAAGGGGAGTAATAAGAGCGAGTTTCCAGTATTCGGGAAAGGTATTTTGGAGGATGCAGGAGTTTATAATGTGGGTGATGAACGGGATAATGAAAGGACAACATATCTGGATCATCTGAATATTTATACCATCATAACCAATAGCATTAGATTTCATCAGAGAATAATTTTAGTAACTATATAATTATCAGTGATGGAAACAGAAACAATCCGAAGTGGTGTCCTCCGTAGTTTGGGAGAGTGAGGTAGCGCTACTATTTGAAAGGGTGGCATATTCAAAAAAGGCCATCCTTTCTAGATCGAAAGTACGATTAACCAGGTTTCTAAGTGATTTATAGTAATTCCAGTGATTTACAGTCTTAGTTTTTCGAAACCTATTTTTTACAGTATCCCGTAGTCTCATCAACAATCAACAGATTGTCGTTAAACCAGAGAATGTACTTTTTGGGAAATTTACGCATGATGAAAGGAGCATGTTTATCAAATAAGTGTAAAATGTGTTAGTAAAAAAAGAAATTTTGTCTTCAACACTCTCCAAATGTAGCATATAATTAAAATCGATAGAATACATGTCAGCCCGAAAGCTTTCCATATCCATATTTTTATAATTGCGATAACAGCGAACGATGGGGTTATTCTCAGGCTTAAGACAGTTAACACAACAATAAATAAAGTCATGATCTGAGAAATGACAGTTGAATACACCAGCATCAATGCAGTTATCTATATCCTAAGTTAAAATTAAATCGATTAGGGATGACGTCGTCTTAGTGATTCTGGTGGGTGCGTTTATAACTTGTTTTGTTCCCGTTGTAGTTAAAAAGGAGTTGAAATAATGAGTGAAAGGGAAAACTGTCTTAAATAGATCTATATTAAAGTCACCACAACAGTATATATTATCTACAGTGAAAGTACAGTTAATCAAGGAATCCTCTAAGTCATCCAGAAACCGTTCATATCCTAATTGAGGAGGACAATATACTACACAGTGTAGCCATAAATACTGTCACTGCCGTTTCATTTAGGGAATTTAGAGTAGAACAAAGTGGTCACACTGTAAAAGTGAGTGGTATACTTGCGTTCAGTGGTGTAGTAACAAACACGGTTACTTACTAACGTCAAAACCAATGGAGTGGTCCGACTATCACGTGCGCGTTACTGTCGTCGGTTTGATGAAGGCAGGGCATAGCGCTTCGCAGATTCACTCGCTCCTAAAACAGCTTAAAATCAGTGTACGCTTTTTCTATCGTACATTGAAACGTTTTAAAAAGACAAGTGATGTTGTTTATAGACCAAGAGCCGGGCGGCCGCGTGATGCAAGAACAAAAAAGTCGTCGAAGCCATTCGTTCAAGAATCAACCGATGTCCGCTAAGAAAGCAGAAAATCATGGCTAGAGAAATAAATATCGCGCCGAGAACGGTCTCATGCATTATCACAGACGATTTACACATACGAGTATACAAAAGATGATGAGTCACCTTTTAACAGAGAAGTTAAAGGCGATAAGATTCGAAAGATCGAAAAAGTTGAAACGCTTGTACGGAAGAGGCGGATACAAAAATATTCTGTTCACCGATGAGAAAAGTTTCACGATAGAGGAGAAATTTGACAAGCAAAATGATAGGATATATGCCCGGTCATCCTATTGAAGCCAAGAGAAAGCTCCACGTGTTCAACGGGGCACCACCCAAGTTATGTAATGGTGTGTGGGGTGTGTCGTGGCATGGAGTAACTCCTATTCATTTTGTGAAACAGGTGTGAAACGGGTGCAAAGGTTTATGAAAACCAGTTCTGAACTGTTGTTAAGCCTTTTAACGATGCTTTGTTTGATGGAGTTGATTGGGTTTTTCAACAAGACTCAACGCCGGCACATAAAGAAAATCAACTCAGAAGTGGTTGCAGGATAACGTTCCTGGTTTTATAGCAGCTTCAGATTGGCCCTCTGGAAGTCCGATTTAAACCCCTGGACTACGAACTATGGAATACTCTTGAGAAATGGCTTGTCGAAAACCTCATAAAATTTGGAGTCTCTAAAGAAAAGCATAACAGAGGCAGCTGCAAAAATTCCCTAGAAACGGTGCGCTACATGTATCGCCCGATGGCCGGAGCGTTTTCGTTGTGCCTAGACCGTAAAGGTGACATTTTTGAATAACCAATACATGCTTAAAAGAGAATTATCTCTAGTTTTTAATAATTTTTTTTAAATTTGCATCGTGTGTCATTTTTGTGTTACGTTCCTTCAAAGTACTGACAGTATTTATGGCTACACTGTGTACATCCACGCCCAGTTTTATAGTACTTATCCCTACGGACACCCAAAGTAGTTCGATGTTATTACATGTATCAATCACTGATGTTTTAAACGTGTTTCGTACCTAGAGATCGACGCCGCCCCCACGACCAACTCTACCCTTTCGGTAAAAATCAAAGCCTTCTATGTTTACGTACTCCCAACGACAGACGCACCAAGCCACGTTTCAGACACCGCCATGATGTCGATATTTCTATCATTTATTAAAAATCTCAGTTCGTCTATCTTTGACAATAATGATCTAATATTTATGTGCGCTATCTTAATATTATTCATGTAAGTAATTTAGAAAATAATAAAATTGAAGTTAAAAATAAACCATTCTAAAGAGCATATAATGCCATGCAACATATAAACTACATAATTAAAAAATTGTTTATAAACAGATCTACTATAATATCCCAAAATTACAATAATAAAAAGAAATCTCAAAAAACAAAAAAAAATTGTGAACAATTTTATTTGTTTATGTTTTCTTGTGAGTGATTAAAAAGTTTGTGCTTGTGAGTACAAATAGAAAGTAGTCGCTAAATTAATTGACATTGACTATATCTCCCGTACGTTTAATGTGTATAATCCTACCTCCCTTTTTTCATAGATGTTACAATCATGTGCCCATACTTGTTTCCCGCCAAGTTTTCTTTAACTGCCGCTTTGAAAACGGATTTTTTTACTACTAAATTGGTTCCATTAATTTTTTTCTTATTTTTGAAGATCAAATTTTTAATATTTCGGTTGGTGAATTTTACAATGATGGGTTTGATGCCATTTTCGGTACTTTTCAGTCGATGAGAACAATCAATGTCGCTTTGTTGGAAAGAGATGCCTAGTTTTTCCTCACATATTTTTTGAATTGTGTTATCTGTACTCTCGTCGTTTTCTTCTTTTATTCCATAGAAACGGAGGTTATTCTTTCTTGAATACTGTTGAATATCATGTTATGTCGAAAATGACGTATGTAGTTTTTTATTTGCTCGTCACCTTGAAGGAGATTTCAAAGCCGACTTTGATTTTTTAAACGGAAACATGCATTTTTTAATGTTGTATGTTATTTGTCAAAAATTAGCAAACAACTTGTTTGACACATTTTTCAATTTGCCTTGTCTGTTTTGAAACAAGTCATCATCTTCGTTGTCCGAACATGGTTAGCTGGCGACATGTTAGATAGCCTACTACAAATTTATAGCAAAAACAGCTGTTATCGTTGGAATGAGTTTTTCATATTATTGGGAGTAAACTATTGAGGAAAGAATTGAATAAAAGAAAGTACTCTGCATAACATATTATATATTTTCTAAATAATAAAGACACTATTAATGTATGTATAGTTTAAAGCATTTATAGTAGACAGGAACAGCTTGTTTCTTCTTCTTTGCTTTCGTTAACGTCATTTTTGTCTTCTTCACCAAGACCATCTAAATTAAATTGTCGGACAAGATAGTACGGCAAATAATCGATGATTAAATGTCCTTCTTTCTCTTCACGCACCAAAATTTTAATTAGATCTTCTAAAGAGATCTTTTTCATTGTGATTTTTAAATTGCTTCTAAAGCAGAAAGGAATTGTTCATTAATTCTCTTCTGTCTTCTGAATAGGGATCTACATCCCAGGACCTATTACCCTCAAATATAAACTCATGATGGTAGTCGTCGATTTTTCTTCTTAACCTTTGGATTGTTTACTCTAAATCGACCGCCGCGGACCAACGTGAAGCTGAATATGCCAACTACATTCTGAAGGTCTGAATACTTTCGTAAACTAGATCAAACTGCTGTAGCAGTGAAATACAAAGTGTGTAAATAACTAAATGCTGAAGATTGCATGGAGAGGAGTACTAGTAATAATTAATACACCGGTAATTATTAGTATATTTATTATAACCTTAGGAATTTACATAAAAGTTTAAACATTTGATAAAGAACAGGTTTTTAAGTTAGTTGGTGATCCATGCAACAATTGGTAAGGGATTTGTTAATGTTAGGAACATTTTCAATATGTTCTAAGTTTATTACAGGAACATTAACGTAATTCTTAATTACTTTCTCTTTTTGTTTTCTTTTACGCAAATGGACTCAGTACGTGTTGTAAAACGACGCAATATCTTCGATAATTCACGCAAATCGGTATGCCCACCGCTATCACGCAGGAAATGATGATTGTTTTCTAAACAAGTCACTAGACGTTTGTTCTTCATATTTAGTTTATAAAATGGAATTTCAGGCTTAAATACGAAGTTAAAATAACTAATTTTACAACGTATTTATTTTATTTTTTTGTCGGGAGAAAATGCTTTATGCACACCAAACCTGGATCAATGGTTTGGTAGTGTGGGACTCCAGGGCACTGTATACCCACTAAAACTCCCCATACTCTCCCCGGGGTGTAAGAGAAACGCTGCTGGAACCGCTAAAGAAGCCTCTACATCATACAGCGTTAGGGTGCCCGTAGTCCTTCTCGGTCGAATTTAGGTCTCCAGTAGCCTGGCTTGTCTGGCCCTTTCTTCTGACTGGCCACCAAGGGCCATGATAGTGGTTATCATTCCTTAATTTTTTTTCCATCTCTCCACGGGCGACAGCATACTCGGGACCATATTATCCGGAGTTAGCTCACCCAGCTCCCGCACAACCGCACTTCTCAGATCTCCCCAGCGTTGGCACACGAAAACTGTATGTTCGACAATGTGCATCTGCTGGCAGTACATGCACTCGTTGGATACGTCTTTACCAAAACGCCTGGATAGTGTCTAAAGCAACCATAGGCGGTGAGAACCTGTGGCAGATAGTACCCAGCTTCACGGTGCTGGCACTGCACCCAAGGTTTGAGATTCCTAATCAATTTTCTGATCCACGAGCTTTCCCTTCCATCATTCTATCGTGCTGCCACCTCTCAAGCGTCATTCTCTTGCCTCGCTACGACTGAGTGGACTTGCTCTCTCATGAATCATGAGGTCAATCGGCGCTACCCCAGAAATTACTTGCAACGCCTCGGCCGACGTGGTCCTATACCCAAAGGCTACTCTAAGGAGCATATATCTCTGTGTTTTTACCACATGTCTAACATATTTCTGAAGGTGAGGCTTCCAACCAGATAGGGGCCTGTTGAATTAAGGATACTCTTTTTTTGTTTTGATTAATTGTGTTATGTTTGTTATTGTTTAACAGTTACATATATATGATGTACTTAACTAACTATAGTTACTACTTTATCCACTTGTAGCGGGAATGGCGCGTAAATTTAAAAGTAGAGAATATTTATATACATAGTTGCGGCACCTTGGAATTTAGAAATTCCAACTAAACACACGCGATTGACAGCACGTTTGTATTGACCGGTAGCACATTGAATGGTCACGACTCTTGTCACACCATTTTCGCCTGGGTGCAACTGGATGATTCTAACCAACATGCCACTGCGCTGGAGGTAAGTTATCTTCTATCATTATTACCATTATGCCGACCTTGATGTGTGTAGTGCCTTGCGAGTTTCTTGTTTTCCCTTGTAGTTGCGAGATATATTCCTTGACCATTTATTCCAGAATTGCTGATTTAAGTTTTGAAGAAACTGGATCTTGTTTGGTCCTGGCACAGGTACGTAGTGATCTCAGGATCAGGATGGATGTAAAGGGACGTCAATTAGGAAGTGTGCCGCGAGTTAATGGATCGAGATCATTAGGATCTGAAGTTAAAAGAGTTAATGGCTGGGAATTTATAGTGATTGAATTTGCGTGAGTATTGTGCAAAACTCTTCGTAAGTAAGTACTACGTTTGTTAAGATTCTTCTTAAGTGAATATTTACGTTTTTCACCGCAGCTTCCCAGAGCCCACCAAACGTTTGGAGAGCGTGGAGGAATAAAATGCCATTTATATTTTCATTAGCAATTGTAGATGTATGTTATCTTTATTAGCTAAAACTCATTAAGATGTGTAATTCGTTTTTTGTTCCGATAAGTTAGTGCCATTGTCACTAATACGTAAAATGCGCCAACTTTGTGCCACTTTTCGAAGTTTTTTAAGCACATCTCCTTTATTTATTGAGATAAGGAATGGAAATTTTACCCAGTATAATTACACATCTCAGAGATGTACTTTCGCTGCTGAAGAAGAATTCTGATAGTAAGTCGAGGGGGGTGAATTTTTTGTGTGGCACAATGTTGTATACATTAGTGCGTCAACATTGTGCCACTTGCCGTTTTTCTCGTTTAAAAGACGTGTTAAACTCGTCCCGGTACAATGTTGGCACACTAAGTTATTCACGATTGAAAATGTTTGAAAATGTTATTTTTGTTGTTTATTTTTTTAATTTTTTTTGTGGGTTTTTGGGAAATAAAAAAAATACTTGAAAATCACATTTTGTTTAATCTTTAGTGGAAAATAGTAACAGTTGTCTTATGACTTCAATTAGTTTGATATAAATTATCTCCAATTTTTTGGGGGGATTCAATGGTCCTTTTATTTGATTTTGCGGTACAAACAACGTCAGGGGATTTGCCACGTCCAAATTTTCCTCTTTTTTTCATTGCAGAGATTTCTGTTTCTTCATGTTTCTCATCATTGGACATTATAATCCAGGTACAGCTTTCCGCTGTACTGTACAATGAAAATTTTTCCTCTGCCGTTTTTTTCAGGACTCGGTTCTGGTTGTTTTGTGGCATTTCTTCAGGGTCAGATTTGGCGATCGCTGACTCATTTGCACATCACTGCTTCACCTTCTCTTCTTCGCTTCTTCATCTGTTCTTCCTGCTTCATGTATCTCTTGGGTTCTCAGTTTCATCGTCGTTATTGTCTCTAAGTGACTCGAAATATCTGTGAACTATTCCTCGCTTTCAGCATAAGGAATATCACCTCACTTAGCTCCTCTTCGTCAGATGTCTCGCTGTTTCGTCTACGCCTTTCCGAGGAGCAGTGGTATCTTTTTTTTTCTTACAGTGAGATGTCTCCGTACGGACTGAAGTTTATGGTTCAGCTGCATTCAGGTTTTTTGTTAAATCGGCAACTGTGATGGCTTTTCCAGGGGCAACATTGACCTTCTTCGTCCTCTGTCGCGTTGGTTTGTCAGTGAGCTGCTGTCTCTCTCTGGAGTTCAGCATGAAAAACTTGAGTCACTTTTCGTAACTTGTGTATCCATTTTGCAGCCTCATCACATAATTCTGCAGGACATGGTCTCGGTTGAGAGAAAAATTCCAGTCCCCTTGAAACCAGATTTCATGTTCTTCGCAAGGTTAGGTCCCAACGTCTCCATCATTTTGCTAGTTGTCTGGGAATTCGGTTTTTGGAAGAGAAGCCGAAACCTTCCTGCGGCGGTTTTTTTTCCACTCGCCCAGCACGTCTTTCAACACCTTCAAGGGACCGAAAAATCTACGTCAAGTGGTTGAAGCAGGTGTGTGGAGTTTGGGGGAGTGCAATAAACTTACACATCATTTCTTTCACACAATGTGATCACGTGGCTACTCAGTGGGGCTCAAGTTGTCTCCCATAAGCACCTAGTACCATGTTGTCGCCTTATGACTGGCAACATTGTGAATTCGAACCAGTCTTCAAATGATTTAGTGTCAACCAACCACTTTTGGACCGGTTGGAACCTGGTGGAATGGGGCGCCCTTGAACCATTCAGGGTACACATTGTCTGCCTTATACACTTACTATAACGGGGCTATTTCACCCTGCGGGCATTCCACAACCATAATTTGAATCGGTCAATGCAGAAAGTTGAATATCCCACCTACCTAGTTTCGAGAAAAACAAGGAAAACTGGAATAACTCAAGTTGTTTATGTACAAGTACTGATGTTTGGGATGTGGAAGTAAACTATTTTCAAGATACGAAAAATGCTTTGGGCATTTAAGTTTTCAATTTTAAGAGATAAAAATAATGCAAGTGGTGGACATATTAGTTTCTGCATTGATTGCAATAAAAGCGTAAAATATGGAATTAGCTTTTTATTATTTCCTAATAAAAGGACAGAATGTATATTGCAAACAAAACTGAAAATTATATTTTAAACCACAAAACTGAACTTTTGAAGTACTAATAAAACTAATATTTTTAAATGTTTTACTTCCGCTTCACTATCTTCCTCATCTCCGTGTTTCGTAGGCCATTTCTAAGATATCTTGGTAAATTCTTCATAGTCTTCATCAATATACTTCATGACAGACTGGATATCCTTCCAGTTTCTTTTTATTTATTGGAATTTTCCCATTATAGGCTGACTTGGTTGGAAGGGAATGGTGTTTTATAAGTCGCAATCGAATGTGTGCTCTGTTAGTCCTCAATAAAATCTCTGGTATTATAGTACTTGCTGTCGTATAAATGCAAATTGATAAAATTTTGATATATTGAACTTTTGTTTATTTGTTCTTTTGCACACGCATTTCAGTGATGTTACCATTTTTTTCCAATTTCCTGGCCACAAGTTTTAAAATCTTTTATCCTCTTTTCTTACCGTTTTAATTTCAATTTTTTTTTCTTGTTATTACTTGATTTTCATTACCATTAGGGCGTATTCTTCTGGCAGGTAAACGCGATCAGCTCGCGTATAATTCGCTTGATTTTGACCGAAATCAGGTCGCATGGTAGGAGGAGTGACGAATTGGTAAAGTAAACTATTTTACTAAATCTACCGGAATCAGAAAGGGCTGAGAGAAAGCGTAGCAGTGTGTGATTTTTATTTTGACCGCTGCAGTTGTGCTGAATATATAAAAGTTCTTTTCATTGCCAGAAATGTTGTTTCTCAAGTAATCTGAAGAAACGTGCAGACTTCGTCAGGAGACTTTTTGGCTTTACTTCATGGTACATATACATTTTAGAGTTGTTGGTTTTGAGGTTGTGAATGCCAAATGTGTAGACCATAGTTGTCTGTAATAAAATATTATCTTGCACAGAATATGTGGTAGGGGTAATTCGACATATAATCAAACATAAACCGACTACATCGTCTCTCTCTTACACATCTCCTTTACTGTTTTAATTTTATTGTAAAAATTTTGCACTCTTCTTTTGTGGACATTAATTCGGCACTGTAAGTACGTTTTGCGTTTTATCATTGAAGCGTTTTGCTTCTTAGCTTCACACCTAGGTTCTTCACAGATATGCACGTATCTACCTGCGGTCTTCCAAAAGAAAGGGAAAAATTTTGACGAAAGTACATCAAAAGATAGTATTAAATCTCAGTTCAGGGAAACTTCTGTAAAAACATTTCACGCATTATCTTATATTTAATCGGGGATCTAAGTATTTCTTTTTCGTGACAGAGTAATGTGAACTTTGGTGGGTAACTGTCTATGTGTTCATGTATTTTCATTATGACTTCTGCAGGAATAGTGTTCACTCGATTTTCGCCCCGTTTATCACGAGGTGACTTTCCAGCTTGTAAAGCTACATATGCGATATACCCGCCCATTGGTAATGCATGTACTGGCAACAAAAGCATTTTTACAAACTTCTCGCCTTGCATTGCTCACAAACAAAAGTATTTAAAAGAACAACTTTTTTGTTTATTGGCCAATTCTTTCGGCTTGCTTTCTTTGCACATTGGCAACTGTTATCAATCCTTGCAAATAAATGTCTTGCTCGTTTTTATTTCTAAAAGTATTGAAATAATTAAGCGATCTGAAGGTATTCTGGTGTGAATCTTGAAAAACATTTTTTTTACAGCTAAAACATAAATTAATATACACTGTAATAACTTAAAAAATAAATTGAAATGTACAGCTACCGGCACGCCTGTCGCTGTTTTTCTGCTTGCAACGATGTTTCTTTCCAGTTTTTATGCTCTTACGGCACTTTGACTGTCTGATAAGGTTCTTCTATAACAGCTTCGACATGAGTAATACCTTGATTCTCTTTTAGGAACTCATTCACTTTCCTTCTCTTCGTAAATACGCTGTCACTACTTGATCCCGACATTATAACTGAACTGAACAAGTAAACACAACACAAAAATTAGAACACAAGACACATTAATCAAGCGTCTCTTAAATCAGCTGCTTCCAGTTTCTACGCAGCGCAGTGCACCTGGATAACATTATGCATATAGTGCAGAAAATGAACATGTCTGGACTTATTCAGTTCTGTTCTAATACGCGCTCTTTCATGATTTAGAGTAACAGGACATGTTTAATTGTTTGCACCTATCGATAGAGCGCCTTAAACATAGTAAATCCATGTAAACACAATTCCCTAAAAGTGGACATATTCACTTCTGCATTGACGATTCAATTGAAGTGGAACTTTTGTAGCATTCTGAATTAGTTCTGGGTGTTTAGCCCCTCTCCTGCACAAAATTTTGGTGGACAGGATCGTTGTTAAGTTAGTCCATCGTAGTTCCATAAGCCTCTGGGGAAATACCTCGAGTTCCACCTCAATATTATCAAAAACTCATTTACTGTGGTGTCTATTGATACCTGCACGATATCGTGAAATACTCTGTGACGTCCTTTGGCTAAGCTGTGAACTATGTCTTTCACGAAATGATCTTCCCCAAGCTGCCACCAGATATTTTGCTGTACGCATTCACAGTGCGGACCAACTCGATTCAGGTAATTTTTTACCATAATTCTCAAGTCCCAACTGTCATTGGAACCGTAGTAGGACAGCAATAGTGTGTGCACATATCACCTTCTCCTCTATTCTGATAAAGCAGTTTGCCTAGCTGGCTTACGACGGCAACCTGAGAGTCTTCCCACCATCACCTTCTTTCTGTTCTTCAGTTGTTTATCGTGTTACGATGGTTCCGTAACGTTTCGCCGCCTTCTCTACTGAAATCTTCTTATTCTTGTTATGGCTTTTAAAACACTCGCTAGTAACTCGTCGGTGTAGTTTCGATAGGGTCGCCCACCAATCTTTCTCCTATCTTTTCGCCCCATGTCTGAAAAACGCCAAGATAAATTCCTAACAACCATAAACCATTATGTTACAGGAAAAACAGCCGCAAACTATTGAAATAATGGGGTTTTAGTTCATGAAAACTGGTGGCACAAAGTTGACACACGTTTTCTCTCATTTTTCATCACCTTGACACCACAATAAACAACAACAACCTATGAAATCGCCGATTGGGTCTATTTTACCCTAATACTATAGTAATACAATTATTAACTCACCGGGAATCAAAAATATTCGGAACAATGTGTTCCAGAGAGACTCTCCCCAGATTTCAAAATACTAGAAAACGAACACTGATCGTGTGATTTTATCCACAATCGCGTGGTAGCGATGGATAAGGTTTCGAATGCTATACTTCAATTCTTGCAGGTCACTGCCATCTTGTGAAATTTTTTTGGAAGCTGCTCACCGTAACGGCTAACTTAATACAGAACCTTCAGCTCAGAAATCAGCCAGTGGCCAACAAAGTTGACGCTCGGGCACAAAGTTGCCGCATTTTACGCGTATAGTGTTCAGAGGATTCCTCGTTCCTATAGCTATAACCGTTTAATGATAATGAGAAATAGATCTGTACTTAGCCCAGTTACTAACTCTAAATGAATTGCCTTTGTGGCAAAACATATGAATACACAATATAGCATTTCTCTATTTTGGCTCCTCTTCCTTTTCTATCCTTGATTTAAAAGGACCTGCGTAATCGACACCCGTAGAATGGAACGGATACATCTCTTTGTTCTTTCGTAAGGTAAGTTGCCATCGTTGGCGTAATTGGTTTTGCGTTGATTTTTGCACATGTTAAGCAGTTGCGTACTACTTTCTTCACTGTATTTACTCCTGCTATTGGCCAAAATTTTTCACGTAGCGAACATAGAGTTAGTTTCGGACCTGCATGCATAAGTTTTTCGTGTTCATGTTTGATGATCAACTCGGAGAAGTGATCCTGCTTTGGTAAAAGAATCGGATGTTTTTGTGTCGTACTTGGAATTCAGACAGTTGTAATCTGCCCCCACTCGAAGTATCATGTTATCGTCTAAGAACGGAGTTAAGGTAAGTAATTTACTTGTTTTCCTACAGCCTGTCCTCTTGACAATCTGTCCCAATCTTTTCCAAATGATGTTTTTTGAACCAGTTGTTAAAGCTGTTGTAAGTTCAGTTGCTGTCAATTTCCTAAATACTCTTTCAGCCTTAGAAAGTTTGGCGTTATTGATAAATCGCAAACAATATGCCATCACTCTTTGCAATTTAGGTAACGATGAGTATTTTTGATAGGCAATTTATCTTCAGATTCTACTAAACAAAGTGATTGTAGTGTAGTTTTCCGGTTTCTGGAATTGTTTCTGGTTCCAAATTGATGACTCATTGTTGAAGTAGTGATGTTGTGTTGGACAGCCATTGCGGTCCATGCCACCAGATATCCTTTTGATTTAAATCTTTGGGATCCTCGTGAAATGAGATCCGCTGGGTTTTCTTTAGATTTGACATAGTGCCAGTTTTTCTGTTCAAAAAGATTTTGAATTTCTGTTACTCGGTTAGCAACGTATGGTTTCCATTTGTTAGGGTTACCTCTTATCCAGCATAAAGTAATTTGGAGTCACTCCAATATAAAATCTTGTCGAATTTATATCTAACTAACTCTGAATTTCTCAACCAATTGAGCTGCTAAAACGGCTGCGCATAACTCCAACCGAGGTAATGTTGTCGGCTTTAGAGGAGCGATTCTAGATTTTGCTGCTAGAAGAGCAATTAACGATTCATTGTTTTGATTACCAGATTTTATGTACACGCACGCGCCATATGCTTTCTCTGAAGCATCTGCAAAGGCATGTAGTTCTTTATGTGTACAGTTGTTGATTAGAACTCGTCTGGAAACGCCAAATGTTATTAATGTATGAATTCCTTCTAGAAATTTAGTCCATTGAGTGTATGATTTCATAGGAATTGATTCGTCCCATGATAGATTTAATTTCCACAACTCCTGAATTATTAATTTTGCTATAACAATTACAGGAGCAAGAAATCCTAAAGGGTCGTATAATTGAGCAGTTGCGCCTAAGATTGTTCTTTTGGTTACTTCACGTTGATTGCCTGTTATGTTAAGCGAGTAACTAAACATATCCTGCATTGGGTTCCAACTTATACCTAAGGTTTTGTATTGTTTGTCTAAAGCTATCTCTGATTTAGATTTCCTATGTCTGTGAGTTCCAATATATTGCTGTGAAATTTACGTAGTTTGAAACCTGCACTTTTAGTATTTCTGTTACGTTCTTTGATTTCGTTCAGCTCGTTCAGATTGTCACACCCTGTAATCATATCATCTACGTAGAAATCCTTTCGTATTATTTTTGACTCAACAGGATATTCCCTTTCCCAATTGTCAGCTACTTTTGATAAGCATCTAATTGCCAAATATGGAGCACTCGTCGTACCATATGTGACCGTTGATAGTTCATAGACGTTTAACACATCGTTAGGATCTTCGCGCCAAAGTATACGTTGATATCGTCTATGTTCAGGATGTACCCAAATTTGTCTGTACATTTTCTCTATGTCTCCTGTGAGAACATATGTGTGAAGACGGAATCTTGCTAATATTGAAAAAATGTCATCTTGCAGAACTGGACCTGTGTGCTGCAAATCGTTTAGAGATGTACCGTTTGAATCCTTGCAGGATCCATCGAAAACTACTCGCAATTTCGTAGTTTCACTTTCCTCCTTTCTTACACCATGATGTGGTAAGTAAAAGCCAGTATGTTGATTTGGTTTGACCTGTTTCATGTGATTTAGATCGATATATTCTTGCATGAATCTAGAGTAGTCTGTTTTTAAGGCACTGGTCCTTTTCGAATTTTCTCTCTAGTAAATTGAAATCTGACTTTGCAACATGATAAGTCGCCTAGTGTGTCTGGATTCTCTCTAAGGGTATTTTAACTATGAATTTACCATCATTATCTTGTGTTGTTGTTTTAGAAAATAGTTCCTCACAAAATGCTTCATCTGCTGTTAACTTATTGGGTCTTGATGTAAACTCATCCATCTGCCAGAATTTGTTTACATTGTCGTTTAACTCTTTCAATGATAAGCATGATAAACTCGTTAAATTGTTAGTACCGCATTCTCTTAGTTCACCTGATAAAATCCAGCCAAGTTTAGTTTTTTGAAGAATTATATTGTTTCTCTTTATTTGACCAACGCAAATAAGTGACCAAAATATGTTTGCCCAATGAGCACATCTAGCTGATTTGAGTCGTTAAATTGGTGGATCTGCTAATTTTATATTAACAGGAACCTCTATTGAATTAGCGTTAAAGCTTACTGATGGAATTGATGATGCAATTTTCGGAATAACTAGACAAACTATAGTAAAGGAATAGTTATAAATACGTGAGGTTAATGTTAATTCAACGCTGTGAGTTATGTTAATTACTTTCTCATTAATCCCTGTAACATTCATTCTGATTAGTTTCCGATTTAAATTTAGTCTGTTACATAATTCTTCCGTTATAAAATTTGATTGAGAAGCACTATCTAAGAGCACTCTTACATTACATGTTTGTTTACTTTCAGTTTTCGCATGAACAATTGCTGTTGATAAAAAGAGTTTGACAATTTGTGTTCGTCAGAGAATAATTGGCTGTTTCGTTTGGACTTGGACTGTTTGTGGTTTGAGTCACTGCTGTATTTTTGTTATCGATATGCAAAAGCGTATGGTGCTTCTTTTTGCAAATTTTACAGGTTGATGATGATTTGCAATCATTCAAGAAATGGTTTGATCGCAAACAATTGATGCATACTCTGATTTTTCTTGCGCGACTGTTTCGATCAGATTCATTAAGATCTAGAAATGATTGGCACTGATAAATTGAATGATCTTGATTGCAATGTGGACATTTCAATGATTTTGTTAACGTAGTGAATGATTTAGATGTGTTTTGCTTAGTTTGAAATTGTTTAACGTCATTACATTTTTGTCCCATAGCCTCTAACGTAGTTAATTTGGAGGTTAAAAATCCAATAAAATCGTCTAACGACGGTATGATATCATAACTGGCATTTTCTAGATTCAATTTTGTTTCCCATTCTTTAGCAGTACAATTATCTAACTTTGTTATTACGAGTGGAATCAATATTGCATCCCAAGAATCTACAGGTAGTTTTAGAGATCTCAAGCAATTAATATGAGTTTGTATTGTATTAATTAGCTCTTTAAGATGTGTTGCAGATTCACGTTTTAATGGATTCATGTTTAGAATTGCTAAAATGTGATTATTTATGATTCTTCGTTTGTTGTCATATCGTTTCTTAAGAATATCTATTGCAATTTTGTAGTTTGAATCACTAGTTTCTAAGGATGATATTAATTCATGTGGTTCGCCCTTCAATGATGATTTGAGGTAAGTTAGACGTTCAGTATCTGTTAAATCTTCGTTTGAATGAATGAGATTGTTAAATGCGTCACGAAAACCGCACCATGTGGTAAAATTTCCATCAAAGGTAGGTAGTTTTATTTCAGGTAGTTTAATAGCACATTTTGATTTAGCATGATTTGCTGAGTGTGTGTCTGACTTAACTGATTCGTTAGAAACTGATAATGCATTACTGATAGCATCATTTCCCTGATTCGTTAGTTGTTGCTAATAAAGATTTAACTAAACTAGTTATGTGATAATAAGAATCTTGAAATCGTTCACGTTCTTGACTTTCTTTCGCTAATGTTTCACTATCATCATACGTTAAGAATTCTATTTCATTTTGTATGTCAATGAAATTGTCAAATGCTAGGTCTAGTTTTTGTAATCTTGTTTTCAAGTTTTCAATAACTTCAGATGTTAAATTTTCTTTATCAATTGTTGCTAATAGTTTTTCTAACCCCGTTAATTGTGATTTAATACTCCTCTTTTATATGTAATTGTTTTTATTTGCACATCAGCCATGACAAATAAATAAAACGTAAGTTTCAAGGTTAAGTAATGATAAACTTCAAGTTAAATAATGGAAACGTATAGGTTAAGTATGTCCTGATAAGCTTGAATATGTATTTCGTTGCTTGCTTTTACTTCGATTCGCTTGTTTTACTTCGATTCGCTTGTTTTACTTCGTTTGCTTCGTTTTCTTAGTTTCTTCTTCTTGATTCTTGCGAAATATGTTATATAACATATATCCGGCTCGAAGGACCAATGTTGAATTAAGGATACTCTTTTTTTTGTTTGATTAAAGTTGTGTGTATTGTTTGTATTGTTTAACAGAGTTACATAATATATGATGTACTTAACTAACTATAGGTTACTACTTTATCCACTTGTAGCGGGAATGGCGCGTAATTTAAAAAGTAGAGAATATTTATATACAGGCCCCATATAAGATAATGTTGTGGAGCGCACTGCAGAGTAGCTCTCTTTTGCCACTCCTCGGGCCTCCAGTGTTTGGTAAAATCCTACCGATAGCTGCCATTCGGTTTTCCGCCTTTGTTGTAACCTCTCGCACATGGCGCCCAAATTCCCCTCATCAAAAATAACTCCTAGGTACCTAACGCTGTTACTGGGTGTTATAGTTACTCTCTCCAGTGTAAAGGTCACGTGGTCGCGATGTCTGGGCCCCTAAACTATCACTGCGTCAGTCTTTTCGGGCGCTAAGGTCAGTTTGTTTTCCTCCATCCAGTTATTAATTTCCGCCAGGCAGTAGTTCCAGTTTCTTTCCTCTTCATCGTTTCCTCCCACGATCAGGACCAGGTGATCGGCGAATGCGAAGGTCGCGGCATCCACAGTCAGGTCCAGCCTAAGAACCCCGTCATAGAGGACGTTCCAGAGAGTTGGGCCCAAAACCGAACCCCACGGCACACCTACGTCCGTATCCAAAACCGCTCCCCTCTCAATCTCTATTTTTCTGTCTTTCAGGTAGCTAAAGATAACATTCACTAGGTAATGGGAGACCTTCTTTGCTCGTAATTGCTCAATTATACGTATCATTAAGCGTTCCTGACATCTATGGCCACCATGGCGCACCACCTGGCATCGCAGCCCTCATTCATTAAAATTAGGGTGGGCACTTGAGCTAGGTGCTCATTGTGCCATCCCTATTGATTCTCTTATTTCCATTCGAGCAGCCTCATGTTCTCCATAAAGTCCAGTATTTTGCCCAGTGGAAACTTGAGAACCTTCAAGGGCTCCAATAGATCTCTCCCAAAATACTTCTGCCTAAGTACCTTCAGATCGCAGCCCCCACATAAAGCCCATAACCGCTCCCAAAGCCTAGATGGTCGATCTCCCTCTCCGAAAACCAAATTAGTGGTGGTGTAAACCCTTCCCTTCATTTAGCTCGTGCATAAGTCTATTGCATATTAGGGTTTCTCGCAGTTTGCTGATGGTGTTTAGCATACATATCGGCCTAAAGGAGCTCGGTTGGCGTGGTATCTTGCCATTTTTTCAGGATCACTTTAGCCGTTTTCCAATTTTCGGGGAACTTTTGCTCTTCCAGAATTTCATTCATGGCAGCTAGAAGAAGATCCCGCCGCTCATTTGCCATGATTTTAATAGCTTCTGACGGTATTTGGTGTATGCCAGGCGCTCTTCCCATTTTTTATGGTGTTGGTCGCGCTTCTCTGTTCTTCCAAAATAAATTTCTTGACATCAGTGATCACGTCAGTCTCCTTCCATGCTTCCTTTGTATGTGGGTATGTGGGAAGAGTTGCCTAACAACGACTTTTTTTCCATTTTCTATCGAGTTCGTACGGTGTTAGCGTATTGAATCTTTTTGCCACGATCTTGTAAGCATTGCCCAAGATGTTGCCATCGAGCTCGTCCCGTAGTTCCACCCATGCTCTCCTCTTGGCTTGGCATATAAGTTTTGATAATTCCTTTTTTTTTGACTTTATATTGGCTCCTCAACTCAGCTAGGATGTCGCCCTTTAGGTTTCCATTCCGAGATACTCGAGTTATTTTCCTCCTGGTAGAGTTACAGCGTTTCCTTTGCCTCGCAATATCCTCATTCCACCAATAAGCAGTACGGGTTTTCTCTCCATGAGCGGGAGTTTTGCTAAGTTCGGAAGCCTCCTTAACTTATTCTAGTACATGAAAGATATGTAAGGTTGTCTTTTCCCTTCATAATTAGCTGCAGAGTAGTTCTGTACGTATCCCAGTCCACTATGTCCCGCGTTTTAGTGCAGGACTTCCGAAGGCTCACGCCCCGGCATTCGAGCCATATATACTTGTGCTCCGTAAGAGACTCATGCTCTCATGCATCTGTTTGGCTATATCATTAGCGAGAAGGTTACATCTAGTGTGACGCAGACGCTCCCCTAATAAAGGTGGGTTTACACCCATCGTTGTGCACCACAAGATCCAGCAGCGCGATCCGCTCCGACCAGAGCGCCCTTTTTTCGTCATAAACCGAACTGACACGTTCTCCCACTGTGGAGACTTGGCGTTTAGATCCCCTGGGATTATAAATTTATGGCTGTGGATCCTTTGCATTATATTCACTTCCCTTTGGTAT
This sequence comes from Protaetia brevitarsis, assembly GCA_004143645.1. NCBI lineage: Eukaryota > Metazoa > Arthropoda > Insecta > Coleoptera > Scarabaeidae > Protaetia > Protaetia brevitarsis. The sequence goes on along the minus strand of RXPK01000084.1, from coordinate 1,560,997 downwards.
TCGTTCATGCGAATGTTAGGAGAAATATAGCAGCATACGAGCGTAATATTTTTATTTTAATCACTAGATGGCCCTCGTATATTCCATGCTCTAGAATTTGGAGGGTTCTGTTCAGCAAAAGTGCGGCAACATTTGTTCTCGAGTCCTTTAGCCATACCTCATCTTTAACACGTGTTCGATTTGGCTCACAAACAATCAGGATATCCGCCTCCATCTGTTTTGCTGTGGCGTAGGCCATTTCCTGGGCCGCATAGGACCGCCCTACATTAAATAATAGAATCTTCATATTTGGAGTTGCCCCTTCGTACTAGCGGTGCTGCCAAATCTGCTCCTAGTACTGCCGCTTACTTCAGCCAACTTCGCTTTTTCTTGGATGATCCTCCTAAAACGTGGGCATTTTGTTTGATCCGCCCTGTGCCCGACCGCTTTACATGCCAGGCGAGCGCTTGTGTTTGGGCAGTCTTTGGCTCTATGGTTTTCCTCACCACCAATTTAAACATGTTCCGGATTTATCCTGCCCTTTGCACTCCCCACTGCGGTGACCAAATTCCAGGCATCTATAGCACCTGGTAACGTTGACTCTAGCTCTCACTCTACAAGTTGTCCATCCAATTTTTATCACCCCGTTTTGACTTCACTTCTGGTTTGGAAGAACAGTTAGGATTTTTATATCCCGGTTACTAGCGGCTTTTCCATATTGTTTAATAGCTTCGGCAATCTCCTCTTTCCTCACATCCCCCTCGATGTCATGGATAAAGAAAACTACATCGTTGTTTCTTATATGGACCTTAATTTCCTTGTTTTTGTCCAAAATCGCTTTTTAAAGCTTCCGCCATGTCCTTTCTACCTTCTACCTTCATCAGCACGTCACCTTACTTCATTCAGGCTTACACTATTGTAATGTATGCCGGTGGAAGAATAAGACACGTGTTTACTATTGCACAGTTTTATTGGGCAGAGGCCCGATCACAATTGGCGTTAACCTTTAACCCCGTTAAGTAACCTATATACACAATACATATACACAAATACATATACACTACATTCTTCCCTCCCTTAAAAAAGAAAAATAAATAAATATATAGGTATATATAATACAATGTTTAAAATAATCACAGTAAATATTAGTAATATTTGACTTTTTGTATATTTCTTTTACTCCTTCTTGGTGAATTAACCGATGTTTCACTAAAATTTGGATTGTCTACTGGATATGACAGATTAGATATACTTGGTGCCACGTTACTATAGGAGTTTTGAACTTCACTGTTACTATCAATTGAAAAATTGTAATCTATGATCTGATTTACATGTCTTTTCCATGTTCTATTTAAGCTCGGTATAAAAACAAAATAAGTTCTAGTTCCTATTTTCTTTTTAATTATACCCTTTATCCAAGAGCGTTTATTTACGACTCTATAATCTCTAACGGCTACTGTGGCATCAATGTCATAATTTCTATTTCTTTTACCTTTAAAATGTTTAATTTGATTTTCTTGACTTTTAACAATTTTATTACAAACATTATTGTTAACATTAGGGTTTACAATATTTAAATTATTATTTACAAAATCTAATACAGTTCTAATATTTCTATTAAACATTAATTGTGCAGGTGACTTTCCAGTAGAACAATGCGGAGTAACTCTGTACGATAATAAGAAATTATTTAATTTAAGATTAAGGTTATTTACTGACTTCATTAAGAATTTTAAGCAAAGCATGCTTGACTGTTTTTACTGCATTTTCAGCTTGGCCGTTAGAAGCTGGATGGAAAGGAGCAATTTCTTTAAATTCAATATTATTTTTAGATAAAAATGTTTGGAACTCTTCCGACTTAAAACTAGTGGCATTATCCGAAACTAAAGAGAAGGGTATTCCAAATCTAGAAAATACATCTCTTAAACAATTTATAGTGGTAATTGACTTAGTGTTACTAGTGATTATTGCTTCCAGCCACTTAGTATGCGCATCCAGAATGACTAGTACATATTTATTACAAATAGGTCCTAAATAATCCATGTGTATCCTTTCCCAAGGCCTTTCAGGATAAGTCCATGTGTTTAAAACTGCCTTTGGAGGATCACTACGAGTTAATAAACATTTACTACATGCTTTGATTAAAATTTCAATATCGTTGTTCATTTTGGGCCACCACATATAAGAACGAGCCAAACTTTTAGTTTTTACAATACCCATGTGGGTAGAATGTAAAAGACCAAGAACATCTTGTTGTAATGACGAAGGAACAATAACCTTGTGTCCCAGCATCAGACACCCATCCACAACACCCATATGATTTTTGTAACATTGATATGGTTTATATTCTGATTTAAGTTTCTTTGGCCAACCAGAATTTACAAATTTTGAAGTATTTAATAAAACTTTATCCTTTAAAGTTTCCTTCCTAATTTGTTCCCAAACTATTGGTATATCAGAATTTGAAGCTACAAAATTCAAATATGACATCTCAACATCAAACTCTCGCGATTCATTACCCAATGGTAAACGAGAAAAATAATCAGCTTTATTACTTTGTGATTTAACGTACTCAATATCAAATACAAAGTTCGAAAGCATCAATGCCCATCGTTGTAACCGATTGGTTGCCAAAACAGGTATGCCTTTTTTGTCTCCAAATAAAGTAACTAAACATTTAGCATCTGTCTGCAATGTAAACCGTCTACCATATAAGTACTGATAAAACTTCCTAACACCAAAAACAATAGCCAAAGCTTCTTTTTCAACTTGTGAATATTTTTGTTGACATTTCGATAAAGTTAAAGATGCAAAACTAATAGGACGTTCCTCATTTTCGTTATAACATTGCGAGATAACCGCACCTACTCCATAATAAGAACTATCTACAGCTAACTTAATTGGTAAATTAGGATCATAATGAGCTAAAACAGGTGCTGAACTGATAATGCTTTTAATTTTGTCGTATGCAATTGAGCATTCTTTACTCCAAATAAATTTAACATCTTTCTTTAGTAAATTATATAATGGTTGAAGTACAGTAGTTGCCATTGGGATAAATTTACTAAAGAAAGATGTGAAATTTATATGTATTGTGTATATAGGTTACTTCTGTGTTTGCGTCTGCGTATCAATATGTATAAATGTTAACGCCAATTGTGATCGGGCCTCTTCCCAATAAAACTGTGCAATAGTAAACACGTGTCTTATTCTTCCACCGGCATACATTACAACTTGGCGACGAGGATGGGATAAATTTATTATAAAAATTTACAAAACCTAAGAATGATCTTAACTGATTTATATTTTTAGGAATCGGTGCCTCAACTATAGCTTTTACTTTATCCGGGCTGGCATGTAAACCGTTACTATCTATTGTATATCCTAAATAATGAATTGAATCCTTAAAGAATTCACATTTATTTAGAGCGACCGTTAAGCCGTTTTCGCCTAACCGCGTTAATACTTCGTAAACTCTATGAATGTGTTTCTAACCTATTTCGACCGGTATTAATATATCGTCCAAAAAACAACTACACCATCCAAACCCGAAAGAACTTGTTCCATCAAACGTTGGAACATTGCCGGCGCACTTGCGACACCGAAGGGTAAACGATTATAAGTGAATAAACCCTTATGTGTATTAATAGTCGTTAATAATTTGGATTGGTTATCTAATTCAACTTGTTGGTAGGCATGAGACAAATCGATCTTTGTGAACTCAACACCGCTTTGCAATTTAGAAAAAAGTTCCTCAATACGAGGTAATGGGTACTTATCTACTAATAATACTTTATTTAACGTTAGTTTATAATCGCCACAAATTCTGATATTTCCGTCCTTCTTAACTACTGGCACGATAGGTGTTGCCCATGGGCTGAAAGATACTGGTGTAAGAATTCCTTCCGCGATCAACCGGTTTAATTCGGTCTCCACTCCTTCACGTAATGCAAAAGGAACCGATCGGGGCTTCCAAAACATTGGTTTGGCTCCTTCTTTCACTGATAAATGTAAATGGCCTCCAGTAAAACGACCTACATTAGAAGAAAACACATTAGAAAATTTTGAAGCTAATTTAGTTTTAATTTCCAGAACATTATCCCGTTCAGATGCTTCTAATGCAAACAACGATTTATTTTCATTAATATTATTAATAGAAAAACCAAACATTTTAAAAAAATCTCTTCCCAACAATGGAGGACCGCCGTTTTTAATAATAAATAATTTAATTGGGTGAGTTTGCCCACTAAATGAAATGTTTACTTCAATATAACCTAAAGGTCGAATTGTAGACCCATTATAAGTAGCTAAAATTTTATTTGTTGTAAGAATAATGTATTTAGCAAAATGCTTTTCCTTAAAATCATCAGAAATAACCGAAATAGATGCTCCAGTATCTAAAAGAAATTTAAAATACTGATTATTAACGCTAACATCAATGAATACACCATCAGTTTGTGTTTGAAGGTTAAACATATGTTCGACAGAATCGTTACTGTCATTTTCATCATTGGAATATTCATGATCTAAGAAAAAATTTCGCTTATTTCTGCATACTCTAGCTAAATGTCCTTTACGTTTACAAATATTACAATTATAATTCTTAAAATAGCACTTATCTTTATCATGTCCACTTTTTCCGCAGATCGGGCAAACCGGGCCATTCTTCCCGTCCTTCTTGTTGCTTGATTGACTCGATCCCGCAACACACTCTTCCTGTCTCTCTCTCCTTCGCTCCACTCTTCCACCGGTAGGGGAGGATGTAAAAAGGACTTCTTCCTTAACGCATACCCCGACATCTTCTCCACCTGCGCACTAGCGATTTCGATAGCTTTATCGAAAGAAATGGATACCTTTTCTTCGAACAATCGCTGCATAATGCCTCTCTGTCCAACCCCATGATGAATTTGTCACGTAACACTACATCCAACTCGTTTCCGAATTCACACTTGGCTGCTAGGTTACGCACGCGTGCGGCCCATTCTGCTACCGTCTCCATGTGACTTTTCGTAGCATTGTAAAATTTATACCTTTCAGAGAACGCACTTATGCCGGATTTAAAATGTCTATCGAAAATATCTACTAATTCTTGATAACTTTTCTTCTCCGGTTGGGTTGGCAGGCACAATCCGTAGATTAGGCGGTATGCTTCTTCATCACATGCGTTCAATAGCAGCGCACGTTTTATTTCTGCTTCTGTAATTCCATTAGCGATAAAATATTGGTCCAGTCTCGCTTTAAAAATTGACCAGTCCGTTTCTTTTGCGGAAAATTCCCTTAAATTACCAATTGCTCTCGTGGACATTTTGCACACACGTGGTTCTTGCACTCGTCGCCAAGTTGTAATGTATGCCGGTGGAAGAATAAGACACGTGTTTACTATTGCACAGTTTTATTGGGAAGAGGCCCGATCACAATTGGCGTTAACATTTATACATATTGACACGCAGACGCAAACACAGAAGTAACCTATATACACAATACATATACACAAATACATATACACTACAACTATATTTTATAGTACGAAAAATCTCCGCATACTGTCTCCCTGTAGCGCTAATGATAATATCTTCCGTGGGTCTGGGTTGACTTCCCTTCTTCTCTTTACGACCCCTTTTCTTATTAGTACTAGTCGCGAAATGCATATTCTACAACGTATTTATTAGAAGACATGAATGAGAGATCTATTCTCGGTGCTTTTTACGATTATGAACTACAAAAAGCTAAGCATCCGGACGTTTACCTGGTGGAGAAAATATTACGTAAACGGGGAAATAAAGTTTACATAAAATGATTGATAACGATAACGTATTGTAATTTTATTATTTATACACTGTTTACTATTGAATATTTAGTCGAATATTTTTTTAACAGAAAATTTTATTTGTTTTATTTGATAAGATTACATGATATTGACAAATGTTTAAAGTTAAAGTATGCGATTTTTGTTCATTGTCAGCATATGGAATTTTCTCGTTACGGAATCCCACCAGCTCCAGTGGAGGCGGGGTGGTTCGAAAGATGGTAAAGGGTGCGCCACTATAGTTTAACCCCTACGAGGTTCGTCGCAATAAACTAAGAAATTGTGAGATCTTAAAAGGTAAGAAGTTGGTAAATGCGTAACAGAAGACACGATTTTCAGAAAAAAAAGAAGTGTATAATTAAGGGTTAATCCAAAAAAAGAAACAACTCCGTTGCAAAAGCTTACAATAAAAAAAAAATAATCTAAATAATTAATGACAAGGAAAGAAACAAGATAAATGTGCCAAACACCAATAATATTTAAAAGAAAATGTAGTAGTGCTGCCAGAATTAAATCGCTGGCTCTCCTTCGTATGCTGACAAAAATTCAAGAACTATGTCGTTTGACCATTCCATTTTCGGAATAAATAGCTCTTAACTTCCACAGCTATAAGCCGCTACTGAAATTTAATTGCACCATACTCGCCGATGGCCGTTGGATCGGGTAGAAATTATACGAGCCGAGGCCGGAGATGCGCGCGTTCCTTTGACTCGCGTCAAATTTACCGACAACAATCGGGAAAACACAAACCTCTTCAAGCCGAGCTATAAATGACGAACCTGACAATTCCCACGGCTCGTGGATCGGCGAATCTAGCTTGTAATTTGCCGAGTCACGCGCCGTAGGATTCCGCCTTAAGAAACAATGGGCGCGTTAAAGGACGCTCAACGGGCTGAGAAGCTTAGTAAACAACTTCCCTGAATAGAGCAGTTGACCTGCCGTTGATGGAATTTAGATGAAGAATTGGCAAGTGTGTTGCTTAGCAGAGCAATTGCTAACCACAGCGAAAGATCCTCTACACCGACCATAGCATTGCTTGATGAAGCAGCTATAGCGACACAGCAAGATAATGGTGTCCAAGCATTAATTTGCTCGATGGAAGCACGGTATGAAGACATGAACCATCCTAGAAAAGAATATTTATGATAATATGAGCCATGACCTCCTTTTAGTCAGGGTTATATATGTATACACCCATACAATGTAGCGATAAGTGGAAAAGCTTAAAGAGAACTTAAACACTTAAAGATATTCAAAAACGCACTGGACGAGGATCGGTTCGTTTTTTATATAATAATAATAATAATTCATGCCTTAGCATCCCCCAACAGGTTTCGCCAATTACAGGGGGCATCGGTGGCCATGAGTTATTATTATGTGTGCGCCCGTGGAGCGACTTAAGATATTCATCTCTCGGCATTCGCCAAGGAGTGAGGAAAACCACGAAAACCTCACTCTGAGAGACCAGATGGATACATTTCTGGGGAATAAGCCAGCGACTTCATGTTCACATACTTTAGGAGCATTACCTGTGATGGAAGAACCTGTGGTGGCGAAATATTTAGTAGAAACACCTGTAGTAGAGAAACCTATGGGTACTGATAAAACTAAAATAAGTAGTCCAAGAACTAGTGAAACAAAGGCTACAAGTGAAGAGCTTAGGTCGGGTATAAAGCGAACTAAACGTAAACCAACATCTACTATTAATAAATTAATAGAACAAAACCAGAAACGAATGAACCGACATAGAGGTATGATTGAACTAGAAGAAACTTGAATTAGAAAGGAAGAAACTAAAATTATTATATTCTATAAATAATAAAATTTATTTTTTTTATTTAGACATTATTAATGTCTCAAGGAAAAATTACTTTTTTAGTGCAATAAACCATATATAAGAAGTTTACTAATTATTAGTACTTACTGTAACGGCGGCTGGTGCATATGCTACTGGTGGTGCAGTGACAATGATCCAAAGTTCTTCATCTGTTGTTGTCAAATATGCTGCTAGGTTACCTAGCAGGTATTTGACTGCTGCTCAGAACAGCTCTGGAGCAGTACAGCGAACAAATCGAAAGGCATTATTGTAGGCTGCCTTCCTCAGCGCTGTCAAAAGTAGTAGTGGGGAGCGCATATGTTGGTTACGTGTGGTTATGTTATCTTATTGTTAATTAGAATCGGTTTCGTATAGATTCCAAAGAACCTATTATAGTTAAAGACAATATTGTTTGTTTTGTTTATTTTAATATTGTGACGTTTTTCTATTCTTAAAACGTTGTCGGGGTTTAGAAAAATACACAGGCGATATATTTAAATTAACTTGATTTATTAATCCACTTATGAACTACTTGAAGTCTAATAAATAAGATGAAAATAAACACTAAAACGAAATCACTCACTACTTACTATTAAAAATCACTTTTTAATTAAATCACTTAATTACTAATATCTTTATTTATGTAAACGATTTATTTGCACTGATATTAATATCACACGAACTAATTCACTGGCATTTATTTTCATTCGCTATGCGCCTATCTGCACAATTCAATTCGTATCCACTGACTGACCGCTGGCCAATCCCCACGCGTTATTTATATCTGGCGCGAAACTACGAGATTGTTCACGACACATTTAGGGCGTCCTTTCTAGATTCAGGAGAATAATCGCGACTCTTCGACCCGGTACTGCCCCCTCTGTCGTTCCTCTTTGGAACCTCGTACGTAGGCCTTTCTTCCGCTATGCTAGCGCCATCTAGGGGCGCCTATCGAAACCGCCAATTTAAAAATTGGCGCTCGTCACAATATAGTAGTTACACATGACATCCAAAAATGAGTAGCACCAACAGTAATAGTAATAAAAGAATCCTGTTTTTGCAAGACTATGTATTTGAAACAAGAGGTAAGTACACTTTAGCATAAACTAAAAACCAGCGTTTCTAATAAATTGTGAATTATAGCAAAAGCTGAATATTCGGTCCAAATCAAAATTACCAAGCAAATTAATATGCACAATATGAATGTGACGCAGAGTATGGTTGTTTAAGTTGTTTAAGAAGTATTTTAAAAGAAAAATATTGGTAATATTTTTGTTTACAGTTTCACAAATATTAACAGATTAAGATGAGGGACAAACACCAATATACCAGGAAGAAAACGATGGTATGTGTTGTATTATAGCAGTAGTTAATAGTAATGATGCAATATATTATATGCGTTACAGGTATACATTTTAAGTGGACTCATGAGAGCATTTTAATGCTCTTAGATGAATCTCAGAAACGGTCGTCTAAATTTAGAAACTCCAAAATAATAAAAAAAAAACGGCAATTATGGCAGAACTATCACACCCAAATGAAAAGATATAATTACTTTGTAGATAGTAGTACCTGTGACAAAAAAATGATAAATCTGAAAGCAACATACATGAAAATCATAGATAACAATAAAACAAAAACGCGGACTGGCACTGAAAGACCGAACTGGGGATACTTTGCAAGGTTTCAGGAAATCTTTTTCGACGACAAAAGTGTTCACCCAACAAACACCATTTCTTCAATGGCACGTTTACCAGATGCAGAAAACCAGGAGAGGGAAAATACACCAAGCCCAAGTCAACTATCAAATACATCATCTGAAACACCTATTAAGTGGAAACCTTTGGATGTATACCGCGAGCAACAGCTTGAAATTAACTCTGGAAGGTTGGGAGCCATGCGTGCACACAGAATGTGGTAAGCGTTCTCTACCATTCCATTACACAGCCTGCAGTCGGTATCTCCAGTGTTGATTCCAATTTTTTGTAGGTGTCCATTCAGTGCGCAGTGCTCTGTAAGGAGACCTGTTATGGTGCGAAGATGATTCCTACTAAGCTGCAACAGTTCTTCAGTTTTCTTCTTTGATGGTCCCTTAATAAAGGTCTTTACATGAATTTATCTGGTAATTTCACTCCACCAATGCTTTACCTAGAACCAAACTGGAACTCAAGATGGTAACTCTACAAATTTAAAAAAAATGATGCTTTGAAAGCAGATTTCCATCGTTCTATTTATCTATGTTTTTTAATGATATGAATTTATTTACCTCAAGGGACCAAACTAGACATTTGTTGCGTTTGCGACAAGCTATTTAAGTCAATTTAATGGACGCCATACAATAGAAAATTGGAAACAAGTTAAAAGACTGCTTAGATACCTACATAAGTGGGGCGAGCGCTGTAGGTATAATGTATAAGAAAACAAATAACCCTATAACAACATTTAGTGACACAAGTTGTAACAACTTCACCATAGAATCTATAGTTGGTAAAGGTTTCTCAGGATACATACTTACACCAGCAGAAGGTGCAATAAGTTGATCAACCAACAAACAAGAAATAATTGCCCACAGTAAGTGCGAAAGTGAATTTACGGGAATCACTGAAGCAACCCTATCTACTATCAGAATAATTAAGACTGAAAAAATATTTTGGAAAAAAAAAAAATTGAAGTTGGACAACTAAGCCATCAAACTGGCTTCGAATCAAATCTACCACCCGCGAACAACACATATAAGGGAAATATGTTTTCATCCGGAACGAGATCGAGAAGAACAACATAAAATTAGAATATATGAAATTAAAAAGCATGGCAACCGATTTTTTAACAGAATCACTGACAAAGGCGATTTTAGAATTTTGTAAAATTACTTGTGGAATTTATTAAAACGTTGTATTGTCATTAAATTTAGGTAAAGGATATAGAAAATTATTAAAATAGGGCAGATGTTGATATATATTAACAATTAAATAGAAATTTTTCGGTTTTGTGTGTAATAATGTAAACAGTGTGTATGAAAAAACCATCGTTAATATATTAAAAAACAACATAAATAGTGTTTTAATAGATACAAGTACAATGTAAAGTAATCAACAGAGTTATAGTTTAATAAAACATTTTCTACTATATTCCGTATTTGTTTTTAAAACAGGATATTTACCAAAATTAATAAAATGTACTTGCATTTAAAATCTATTAACCCTCCGTCTATCGAGTACCCTTTCTGAAACACTTTCGATGGGGTATGGTGTGTGGAGACCAAAATAAAATAGCCTCTTAAGGACACTAGCATGCTGTCAGTGCTAATTTCGCATAAGTATGTTTTGAAGAATGCTTAAAGTGAAGTCGATTTCAAACAAATAAATTTAATGCGCGTAATTCGATAGGGTCCTAAATATTTTGATTTCAATTTTAGGCCTGGCCCTTGCTGTGTTCTCTTGCTACTACATCATTTGTATCGTACTTCTAGCAGGTTGTCTTCAGAGGTTATACGTCTAACGATTTTTTTCTTGACACTCTACAATTTGCTTCTTCTCTTCATCTGGCAGTTTGCTTCTATCTTAATAAGATAAACGAATACATTATAAAACAAATAAAAGCAAGACATAAGTTATATAAAAACCATATAAAACATCCAAACGACGAAAACCTAAAAGATACATACCATCAAGCTAATAACACAATGTATATAATAAAACCTGCTAAGAAGGAATATTATGCTAGGAAATTTGAAAAACATAAAAATGATGCACAAAAAACATGGAATATAATAAACCAAGAGCTAAATAATGGGAAAGGAAGAAATAGAGAGATAGACGAGATTGAGAGAGAAGACAAAACAATAATATCAGATCGAAGGAAATTGCTAATGAAATGAACAAATATTTCACAGAAATAGGAAAAATATTAGCGGAAAACCTCATAGCGAATAAAAAATTCCACCAAACAATGAGTATAATATAAACCATCAATGCAAAACTTACTTTCCGACATGTTACAGAAGAAGAAACACAAAAAATTATAACAGAATTAAAAAAATAAGGATTATGATAACATAACAGCAGAAATAATAAAACAAAACGAAAGAAAATTAACACCAATCCTTACAAAATTGATCAACGACACTATAAAAATAGGAAAAAACCCAATATTTAAAAAAATAGCAATTGTAATTCCAATATTTAAAAAAAATAATTGTAACTCCAATATTTAAAAAGGGTGATAAACTAAAACCGGAGAACTACAGGCCGGTATTATAATGATTTGATCAATTCAATAAAAACAAAAGCAGCGCAAGGAAATATAGTAACTGCACTCTTTATAGGCATGAGAAAGGCATTTGATACAGTGTCAAAGATAAAACTTGTCGAAAAGTTGGAAAAAATAGGAATAGATCATATAGGAAAACAACTAACTCTGTCTGAAAGATCACAGGCGATAAAAATAGGAAAAAAAAACAAAAGTAAACAATAATATATCACTTACACAAATGATAGTTTTAATTTAAACATTAGTGGCGAAATATACGCATACGCCGACGACATATACCAAGAACGCCCTCGATACCAGCAACTGGGGACGAGACAGGTGTCATATTTGTTTATGAAATAAACACATATTTTAAAAGATTTTTATTATGTTTAAAGATGTATCAAAAAAACGTAACGATTACCTGTCTAGTACTAACTTCTATATATTATTGCTGTCAGTGCTGCCATCTAGTGGTATACATATCTGACAACAGGGGTCTCACCATCTCGTGACGAAGATAGGGGGCGAGGAAATGCAGCACGCCGACGCGGCATATTATGTATATATTTATTATATGTATACATTATTTTTATGTAGCGTTCTAAATAAATACTTTGCTTTAAATCTTCAGTCATTTCAATTTTTTCCTTATAAGTCATCCCTCTTATATGTTGTGGAAATTAGTTTTTCATTGTAATGAATCCCATCGTATTTTATACATCAGTCAACAGATGGCGCATCCGCGCATATAAAAGAATAATAAGAATATGATGTAAGTGAGTTCTAGAAGTTCTAAGAAAGATTCCACGATGTACTACTTAAGTATATATTTCTATATTGTATTTGAGCATATGTAATAAAGATCATTAATACAGCGTGTGTGTGTATCGTTTCAAAGTAAATAAAGTAGAAAAACAACAGGTTATGGGCCCAGGCACCAGGCGGTAAAAAGTAAATAAGAAAGAACGTGTGTAACGATTAACCCTAAAAGAAAAAATGGCAATGGTGGGAACGAAGAATACTCTCAACATAGAAGTATTAACTGCGAATAATTACCACACATGGAAGTTCCGTATGCTCATTCTACTACAGGAAAAAGAAGTAAAGGAGTTTGTAGAAAAAGAATTTAAAGAAGAAAATTATAAAGATGAAGAAAAGAAAACTAAAGCGAAGAAAGATGATGCAAATCGTATATAGTACAATGTTTAGATGATGCCCAAATAGATTTAGTACGAAATCAAGAAACTGCATACAGTATGTGGAAAAGCTTAGAAGAAAGATATGAAAAGAAAGGCGTTCCCGGACAGATGTTATTAAGGAAGAAGTTGATGAATATGAAATTAAAAGAAGCAAAGGACCTGGAAATATTTTTAAGTGAATTCGATGAAGTAACAAGACAGTTGAAGGTTACAGGAGCAGAATTAAAAAAGGGAGACATAGTGTGCACCTTATTACTGGCAATGCCACCATTCTTTGAAACAATTATTAGCATTATTGAAAATATGTCTGAAGCAGATTTAACAGTCGAGTTAGTAAACGCAAAATTAAGGAGCGAACTGGAAAGATGGGAAGTGCTGAATGAAAAAAAGGAACTAAAAAATGAAAATATAAAATCTGCTGCGTTTTCATTGCATCGTGTAGGAGTGTGTTACGTATGTGGTGAAAGTGGCCATTATAAGAAAGACTGTAAGAAATTACTGCAAAATCAACAAACCAGAGGAACAGGAAGTACAAACTTTCAACATCCGTACCCAACGAGGTGGATACAACAGAGCAAGAGGCAGTAGGGGAAATAGAAGAAGTGGATTTGAAAGAAGTGACAGAAGAGGAAATTATGCAGAGAATCAGAGAACACAGAGTGATACGGAAGAACAAGGCATTTGTTTTATGACAAGTAGTGAAAATAAAGAAAATCATGTAAGTGTTAATAACCTTTTATTTCATATAGATTCTGGATGTATACGGACCATTTAGTAAATGACAAGAGGTATTTTAGTGATCTTTTATATTTAAAGAACCCAATAAAAATTGCTGTTGCAAAGAATAATAATTATATGGAAGCTGTAGCTGTAGGAAATATTAAAGTGTTGAGTAGAGTAGATAATAAGAAAATTCAGTGTAGCATAAAGAATGTTCTTCTAGTCCCAAATTTGCGGAAAAATTTAATGTCTGTTAGAAGATTAGAAATGGCTAACATCAAGGTAGTATTTGAAGATGGAAAAGTATTTATGTATAAAGATACGAATTTAGTATATGTAGGAACTAGAAATAAGCTTTATGAAGTTAGTTGTGAATTAAATAATTTTAATGAGTGTTTAAATGTAGAATCTGAAAATACAAAGTTAACATTATGGCATAAACGACTAGGACATATTTGTCAAAGTAATTTAGAGAAAATTATTAAAAATAATATGATTATGGGTATAGATAATTTAAGTTTAGGAAAAATTGATTTCTGTGAATCATGTGTAAGTGGAAAAATGACGAAGTTAAGTTTTGGTAATAGAAGTAGGGCAACTAGATTATTAGGAATTATACATACAGATGTTGCTGGCCCAATAACACTTTGAGTCATGATGGTGGTAAATATTTTCTAACATTTATTGATGACTATTCCAATTTTACTCAGGTATTTATTATTAAAAATAAAAGTGAAGTTTACGATTATTTTAAAGAATATATTAATACAGTACAATCAAAGTTTAACTCAAAAGTAGCAGTTCTTAGATGCGATAATGGAAGTGAGTACATTACAAATGAATTAAAGAATTTCTGCAGAGAAAATGGCACAATCATTGATTACACAACTCCATACACACCCCAACAAAACGGAAAGGCCGAGAGATACAATCGCAGTCTGATAGATAAAGCGAGAGCAATGATGCAAGAAGCCAATATGCCAAAACCATTTTGCAATAAGAGTGGCAGCATATATTCTAAATAGATCCCCACATAGTAACTTAAAAAATGAGACACCGGCAGAGATTTGGAAAGGTATAAAACCCAACATTAAAAACATGCGAGTATTTGGATCTACAGCATATGCACATATACCAAACCAATTAAGAGACAAGTTTGACAGGAAATCTGAGAAGTGCATTATGATGGGTTACACAAATACAGGATACAGATTATATAATATAGCAAAACAAAAGGTAATAGTGGCAAGAGATGTGGTCTTTAATGAGAATGATTTCCATTACAAAGAGAAGGTAAGTATTAATATTAGTGACGAAAATGAAGATTGGACAACCACAGAAGGAAAAGAACAAAATGTAGGAGAACCCAAAAAGCAAGAAGAGATATGTGAGGAAGAAACAGATAAAGAATCAAAGAAAAGGATACAAAAATTACCTAAAAAATACGATGAATACGAAATGTATATGGCATTTGATGCAATATCTTTCATAGACAAAGTCCCACAAAACACTACGGAATTGAATGGTCGAGATGATGAGCAGTACTGGAGAAGAGCGATGAAAAAGGAAATAAACTCTATGAGAAGAAATAATAGTTGGAAAGAGGTAGACATGCCAGATAATGGTGAAATCTTAAAAACAAGGTGGATATTTGCATCCAAACCGTTAGAGCAAGAAATAGATGATCAATTCAGAGCCAGATCGGTCGTGAAAGGATGTGAGCAAAGGGAATCCTTTGACTACAGCAATGTATATTCTCCTGTTGTAAAGATGCAAACCATCAGAACATTACTTTCGATAGGCAATCAATATAATTATATTTTCAAACAATCGGACATAAAAACAGCCTTTTTAAATGGAGACTTGAAGGAAGATGTGTATATTTATCTGCCAGAAGGTGTGAATTGTAAGAAAGGAAAGGTTTTGAAATTAATTAAATCAATCTATGGACTCAAACAGGCTTCTAGGTGTTGGAATGAGAAAATTAACAAATTTCTAATTGATATTGGTTTTAAAAGGTCAGATAATGATTACTGTTTATATTCTAAAATTTCAATTTAGTATTTTTATTGCTTTATGTAGATGATATTATATTAACAGGCCCAAATGAAGAATATGTCGAAAATTGTAAACATGAATTAATGAAAGAATTTGATTTTGAAATTTAAAATATTTTTTAGGATTAGAAATAAATTATAACAGAGAAGAAGGAATTTTAGAAATAGGTCAAAAGAATTATTTAATGAAAGTTTTAAAACGTTTTAATTTCGAAAATTGCAAATCATGCGCAATTCCAATAGATCCCAAATTAAAATTAGAT
>RXPK01000084.1:1414550-1544506 GCA_004143645.1 Protaetia brevitarsis | reverse complement strand
TAACAAGTATGTATGTATGTATGTAAGTAAAAGGTGGTTTACATGGACCTAAAATCTATTGTTCCCTATTCTTTGCTTTTACAGCTGGCCTTCCATCCTATTCCTTTTAGAAAGTGTAGGATGTCAGAGGGCCGAGTCTAGGTAAGTCTCCCTCTTCGATTTCACATGCTCCCAGGTGAAATGCCTCGAGTTGCACAGTGCTACGCAGTTTGAGAGAGATGGATGGTGTTTCATCCTGTTCCCCACAGAATCTGCATTCAGGATCTTTTTCCAATCCAAGCTAGTCAGGTGTCCTTTCAGTCTACAATGGCCTGAAAGTATTCCTGTTAAAATGCGAACTTTATTCTTACTCAGGTTGATGCATTCTGTAAACCTCTTCTGGTTATAAGTTCCCAGAAGAATTTTACTTTGCCTCATTCCCTGGAGATTTTCCCAATAACTGGATTTTCTCTGCTCCATTTCTATTTTTAGTTTCTTCAGTATTGTACTGCTACTTAACCCGCAGAAGGGTTCAGGCCTACAAAAGGCATTCCAGCCCTTTTTTTGCGAGGTTACGTTATTTCGTTTTTTTTCCACTCCTGTGTGACCCGGAACTACAGGAGGGTTACTTTATTTCTTTTGCCTAGCTCATTTAGTTTCCCTAGGCATTCCCAGACCATCTTGGAGCTGATTTCATATGAGCTCAGTGCCTTGATGGCTGCTTGACTATGAGACATGATGATAATCTCCTGCTTCCGATAGTTCCTATCCATATTGAACTGAACACATCTTCCAATAGCGTGTATTTCCGCCTGAAATATATTTGGGTATTTTCCCAAGCTTTCGAAATATGTATGTAGTTCTAGGCCCATATATTCCTATTCCAGTTCCTTCTGCCGTTTTGGAGCCATCAGTATACCATTTGATGGCATTTCTATTCAAGTTCAAGATGGTGTTATGATCCTACTCGCTCCTGTTACTTAGCTTTGTGGTGAATTCCTTCACAAAGCTAAATTTTTTTAAACATATCATCCCGGGGCATATCCCAGGTTTGATCACCGTCGGGAGATTGAGGCCTATGCTAATCATTCCTTCCTTGACCATTCTTAGTGCGGTTCTTTTCGCCACGCCCTCTATTACAATGTGGAGGGGGGCAAGATCCATATACTAGCTCGATAGCTGCTGTTGGGCAGGTTCTCATAGCCCCGTTATGCATACACATAACTAACAAAGTAATTAATGTCTCTTTTTTGCTGAAATATGCCTATTATATTATTATTTATTTATTATCTTAAATTATATGATGTTCTTCCCAGCGGCGGCTAGCGCAAACTTCACCGAGGAGGCTCTGACAATGATCGAAGTTCTTCGTATTAACTTCGTAACGATAGCATACGATAACTCTCCATTTACATACTGCTGTGTACTGATGGTACAGCATAAATGCAAAATGAAATAAAAAATGAAAATTTAAATTTACTAGCTCAGCGGAAAAAAAAAGAAAATAAAAGGGCGCAAAAGAACAATTAAACTCAGGGTTACTCTCACAATTAAACCTATCATGAAAAGAAAAATATGGGTGAAAGAAATCGGACTTTCTTTAAATACACCAAAAATTGAAAAGGTTTAAACAAAAATAAAAGAACAGAATTTAAAATGACGTTAATAACAATCAATGATTTTAGTATAAAAAAAAAAAGAAAAAAAACATTTAGATACAATTTGCAGGAAAACAAAAACCATGAGCTTAAGACTCTACAATTACAAAAGGACAATTCAAATCCTTTAACAAAGCAAAAAGGTAAATTTGTTCTAGAAGAAAATCCTTTTTTCACAAAAAATCCACGTGGTTTCAAAATTAAACGAACTAAATTAATTTAAACGTGGACAAAACAAGTAAAATTTACAAAATTGAAATTTAAACACCAGCACAATGCTTCTAATCACCCAAACCGTGGTGATTAATTATTCAAAACTAATCAGCAAACTAGAAAACGGAAAAAAATTAACTCTTAAAAAAAAACCTTTCAGAACAAATATAATAACTGATCTTATATCTACTTTGTGTACCCAAAAATATACTAACAATTATTATTTAAAGAGTTCCTTGATGGATGAAAAAAATATCAACTTAAACGAACAAATGTTTAGAAAAATGTAATACCAAAATGGCAGCAAAGAAATTAAAATAATATGTACTCACGCTTAAACATCAATCTCAGAACTGCCTTCCAAGGTTAAGCACGGTCGTAAACATATATCAAAACCTGCGTGCACTCGCAACGCAGAAACGCAAAGAAAATTCTAGAATATACATTTGAACAACATAAACAATACTGGTGAACGCAATATGTACAACTGAATGAAATTAATTTAAACAACTGAACAATTAAAAGAATAAATAAATTCAATTCAATTAACAAAACCTATTTAAAAACAAAATATTAATTTCTGAGAAAATTTGCTCGACACATTGATAAAGATTAATCTGAATAAATAAAATATCACTGAATTTACGAACCCCGGGGTGCCAAACCACAGCAATACGCACAAGGCGCCGTTACTAATGGCATGCGATTTTTTTTTCTGTAGTCGTGTTTGAAAAAAAAAGTTTTTGGAAGTCGTCCGTATCACAGGAACAGATAGAGGTCTATTTCGCCAAAAATGCACAATTTTCCATCCAGAATGAGATTTTATAGTCAAGTTGATGGAGGTCATAGAAGCCACGATAGCAAAAGAATTACTAAACAAATGTTTGACCTAGTAATAAATTCAACAAAATTAGTAGCACATCAGTGTAGTAATTCTTTCTTTCCACTTGTCTTCAAGCCTGTCACTGTAATACATGCATATTATTCGTTTGTATTTCTTAGATTTCCTCCCGGATTACTACCTCTTACGAAACCTGAATAATTTCTTTGCTAATGTTCCAATTTGCGTCCATTCACTTGAATCTACACTTGAACTAGTGGCATAGGTACTAATATAATAGGCATAAAGCTCCTAAAAGCGAGTACAAAGAAAAAAACAGTGATAACGTTTCAGATTTCAGAAAGGGTTTTATTTGTAACGTTTACTATATAATATTAAACTTTATTTACAAACTATTTAAAAATAATGACTTGAATATTTACATTCACTTCGTTTACGAGTAATAAATGCAATATTCTATACAAGTAGAAACAGAATGAATCACTCCACTTAAAAAGAACCAAAATAACCTGCAAGTTTCAAACATAATAAGAGCATAACAGCAAAGTTTGTATGACTCTTCGGCTCGACTGTTCACACCTTCTATTTTCGCGTTCAGTTATTATTCGTTTTTGATCGATACCAGAACGGACGTTCATCCATTACTCTCACTGCTGCGCCAAGATCCAAAAATACTTAACGCACGTCGATAGTAAGCGATCGATCTCTTTGCCGAATCAGTTCAAATACGATTTTTGTAGCAATGGTGTGTACGGAAAGTTGTTCTGGCTCATCATCAACTTTAACGAGCCTTGTCCAATCTGCAGACCTTATCAGGATGACTATAGCTGAAGCCAAAACTGCACACGTTCTTCACGAGGATTATTTTTACCTCTTCTACTGCGGTGAGTCTTTTGCTTCTGGTTTAGTTTTATTGTACAAATGTTTTAAATGCGTCTAAATGGCATATAACATCTTTTCTTTTGTTTGTTGATTAAAACATATGTATTTGTAAATATAAGTTCGTCTTCACGAATATGTGACTACTGATAAGGACAGAATCGTTCCAAGCATGAATATCCATTTGGACAAAAATAAAGAAACTTAAGAAGATTGTTGATGGAATGTTCAATGTATATAAACAACACTTTTATCTTGGAATAAAGTTTTGAAGTTAGGGTCTACCGTAGCAAGGAAAAACGAATCAACAGCCAACCAAAGTGTCTTATATAAGGACATGTATTTCGCGAAAATGTTATAAAAATGAAATATGAAAACTAATTACTCAGCCTCTTCTATATCTATACTATGTCATTGGAATAAATGAATTAAACATTGTACTGTATGAAAATGTATTCAAGACTATTTTTACTACATTTTAGTCATCATATTTTTGCTTTACCGAATTTGTGGAGATAATTTTGCAATGATTTACTGACAGTTTTCCACCAATCATTTCATTTAAGCAGTAAAATAATCGCGATTGCCTGAAAGCAATTCATAACATTATTAAAATGGGATAACAGAGGTCATTAGTGTGTGATTGGTTTATTTTGCCCATGAACCAGCCTACTAATTACCAAAAAATATGAGATTATATAATTAGAATCTATTAGATTTGCAATATAGCCAATTTCATCAAAGTCTAACTAACATTTTCCATCTACCCATCTATAAATTCCGTGCTTCTGCTATGTTTAATTTTTTTTAACTCTTACGTCAAAGTCATTTTTACAAGCGGTATGCTACTTAAAGATAAAATGAATCTCTAGTGTTTAACAAACAAATCCTGTTCTATAATCGTGAACACTCAATTTTGTGGGAAAGAATCTACGACCTTCGCATCACAGGCGTCAATAGCTTAGGTCTATTTTTTCCGTGGTAGATGTTTTCATTTCCTTTGAAGTTTATAAACATATAAAACTGTATACTGAGTGTGGCAAGTGTCCACAGAGTGAAAATAAATGCTATTCGGTTTATTTACACGTTCTAAATATGGTATTAAAATATGCCAGGTCTTCAATAAATTCTTGTAGTAAGTATTGTTAATAACAGTATTACGGCTATATTTGGTCCAAATGTATCTAATTGGTTACCTTTGGCAAATTATACTTATACACACTGATTTGTTTTCTATCAGATCTCGTTTATTATTGAAAATTAAGGGTATGTTTAAATTTCGACTCATAAACTAGGCATTTTTATAAACAGAAACAATTCAACTTCAAGTTGCAGGCCAAAGAGGAATGCCATAAAATAAAATCTCTAAATCTTTCACTAGTCGATTTGACTCATAAAAGTGCCTTGTTAAATGTTAAAACGGTTTCTTAGTGAGCTTTTAGGCAGTCTCGGAAAGTCGAAACATTAAATAACTAAATTTTACGCTATAACTTAAAAACTAAAGAAAGTAAAGAATATAACTAATTTTTCTTTTCGCCATTGAACATATTTAGAAAGGAAGAGATCGAGGCTTATCTACTCGTTTTAACTATATCTTACGAGAGGCCTATTGTTTCGTTTGAGGGGCGGGTTCAAATTGTCTGTCAAGAATTTAGGTTAAATTAGGTTACAAGTCGAAAATAAACGAATAATGGAGTTTCTTACACAGATTATGAGGGTGAAGTTCTGTTTGTCTCTTTATTATTCACTAGAAGTACATAATAATTATTAAAATAACCTGCAATATTAAATACAAAATACATATATTCTTAAAGGTAACCTCAGATTTTGGCATCTTCACTGCTTTCTTCTTCACATACACGTTTATCTGGGATATTAGTCAGATCACTCTCGGAGTAAAAATAGCGTGCTTAACTCCGATACTCCGTCTTCCTCCTCGTCCTCCCCACAGCCTGTCGAGCAGCCACTTCTTCAAGACAAATATCGTCTAACACTTTGCCTACCATTATTATACATAAACTCTTCTTTCTCCGCTCTACCTTCCCATTTGCTTATTATTTGCACGTCAACGTCTTTGTAATCCGTCCAGTTGGGATCAATGCCGGCGTTAGACATTATAGTACCCACATCCTGCGCCATGCGTTTACTCATCCTCTTTTTCAGGTAAACGTTCGTCTCGGGATAGCTAATAGGTTTATCAGAAGAATCAGGCACTTTAGCGGTCTTCCAATATACTCCATTGTGATCCTTCCTCTTTGGCATAAGCTCCTTCTGCAAATTTTATTTGCAACTCGCTGGGTTTTTCGCAGACCTGCGAGTACGCCGGACGATATTTCATCGGTAGATTCATGGCTAGTCGTATCGCCTCTTTTAAATCGACTACCCTCATCTGGACAGGGCGTTGCTTCGACGAAGTCTCAACTAGCATCCTCTTAATGTTTTCCAAGCGCACCTTGTCGCGTTTATGCAGTTCTATTACGTCCACCAGTTTGACTGCGGCTTCTGAGAGGTTACGATAGAATATATCGTACAGTCCTCGTTTATATTCTTGCAGTAATAACCCAGACGTTAACCACTCGACACATCGCCGTCACTGGAAGTTGTTAGTTAACCGAACAAATACGTTCTAATTGTGGAACTTCTGATAGGTTAAAGTCGGGATTTTCATTGAGGTTTATATCGGGAATTGGAGCTGCTTTAGCGATGGGCTTTTCTTCGGCTTTTTCTTTTTTTCCTTTACCTTTTTTGCCCTTCTTATCTTTCGCGTTGCCTTTGTCTTTTTTGTCTTTTTTGCCTTTCTTCCCTTTACCTTTTTTTTCCTTGATTAGAGGTTCGTCACTATTCCATAATATGTCTTATACCTGGCATCACTTTCATTAAAGGTATATCCTTAAGGCACTCAGCCAAGGGATTAGATTCCCGTACAAAGGTCTTCTTTGATCCTTGGTGGTTGCCTGCTAGTTCCTCATGGATTTCCTCTAATCTATCGCGAAATTTATTGGGGTCATAAGTGTATTGCGCAGATATCTGTCGTGTTGACTATATTCAAATCGAATTCTAACTTCATCACTTCGGATGTAAGAGCATCAAAGTAGGTGCACATCACGGAGTAGCACGACTCGAATAACGTTTTATTTTCGTTAATCCACGTAGATGGCTGTTTCAGCTTTATTAGAATATCTTCTAATTCCTCCACGTAATTATAGCCGAATGTTTTGTGTTCTTCGACGTTTATTGTTTGCAGTTTGGATCTCGAATGTTTACTAGAATCGGCCGTCTTTACCGGGCTTCGAGATTCAGGTACGCTACTGGCTTTAGATTCCTTATCCTTAACAACGATCAACTCCTCTAAAAAGTGCTTTCGGTATTCCTCCTGTTGTTTTCTTTGGGTTACTTCGCGTAAATCTTTGATGCACAGATTCCAGATGGGCGGTGAATCTTTCAAACGCACTTTCGCGTAGAACTCCTCCAATTCTTCCACCACTTCTTTATCGTAAACGTATTTCGGGCGTCTGATATTCGGGGCGAAGTCCTGGTTTATGGATTCGAATATCGTAGCCTTATCATAAATATAAAACGTCGGTGGGGAACTAACTTGAGGCGGTATACCTTCTAAGATATCCTGAATGGTGTCTCGGACTATGAGTTCGCAAGCATCCATCTCCAAACGTTTCTTGATATTCTCACATCGTTCAGGGAGATCCTCGTACGTTGCGACCGCCATCAAATTGAGTATAATAGTGCAATTCCAAAGCTTCGGGCGGATATTGAAGTCAATGAAGCTTTATATGTGCTGGGAAAATCGGTTTTGAAACTAATAGGCAATTCGAAACGATTTGCTTGGTAACATGACTAGTTCCCGCTTATCGTAGAAGAACACCTCTTCGTCTTCTGTGTCCTTCACAATGTCACGGAATAGGTAGAATTTCTTCTTCGGCGTTAAGTAATACCTCAGTGCGTATGGGGTGCCGTTATGCATGCTAAAAGTCTCGGTGCTTAAGTCGTCTTTGCTTATATTGTATTGGAATGAGGTAAACATTAATATCATCTGTCGTTTGTGCGCACAGCCTGTGATCGTTTATTTGTAAAAAATCTTCGATTTCGGGAATTTCAGTTGGTGGTGAGGGATCAATTGACAAGGCGACGGATGGTACTTGCGGAAATACGTCCTCTAAAAAGAAAGTTTGGTGAGTTGCTCAATATTTAGAAATATGTAAATTAAATATCTTATTACAGTGTAATAAGTAAAACGTAAGTTAAAGTAAAGGTACACTGAGAAAAATTTTAGTTCAAAATAGATGGCAATTTTACTGCCGTTCTTCTTGAGCACAATTTCAATGTAAAAATGCACTCTAAATTGGAACATGGCGATGTATGTGTGCAAACACTATTCAATAAAGAGTAAAATCCTATTTATTTAGAGTAAAATTTAGGTGGGAGTATAGTAGTACACTACAAAATAAACATAAAAAAGTTTATTTCTGTAACATTAAGAAAATAAATGCATATCTTCTGCATGGTTACCAATATTTGGGAGTATCAGCCGGTTAAATAAACAAACTCCTTTGTTAGATTACTGAGCTTTCGTAATAATTTTTTTACTTCTTCAGAGCGTCGATTAAAACAGAACAACAGTGTTTTACTTTTATTATTACGAAAGCTTAGTGATCTAGCAAAGGGGTTTGTTTATTTAACCGCCTGCTATCCTCAAATATGGTACCTTTGCCTTCACGAGTCAGCCGTACTTCCTCCACACTATTATATTGGATAACCGGATGTAAAAATGCACTCTAAATTGGAACATGGCGATGTATGTGTGAAAACACTATTCAATAAAGAGTAAAATTCTATTTATTTAGAGTAAAATTTAGGTGGGAGTATAGTAGTACACTACAAAACAAACATAAAAAAGTTTATTTCTGCAAGATTAAGAAAATAAATGCATATCTTCTGCATAGTTTATAGAAATTTAGATTTACATTTAAAAAATAAAGAACAATTTCTGGAAATACGCCGCGACCAGCCATATTATTGATAATCCTATCAAAAGCAGAGGTATATACAGTATAATGATGGGTTGCTACGAAGCCAACTGTTATTTTGTAGCAGCTAACAACCGTTAGCAGTTTGTAGTAGCTATTCAGTATCAAAAGAAGCTGCTACTGTTTGTAGCAGTTTCCTGATATATGTAGTAGACAAGTGCGAATGTTGTGAAACATGCATATACATTCGTAGCAGTATATATAGCGGTAAAGCATTGTATAAAATGTAGTAACGCATAAAACTGCTCCTTTACGTTAGCAGCTACAACCTGGTTCTGTAAATCTTTCTAAATATTCGCAAGCGCGCGCGACTAGAGATGGCGCTAAGAAATCATACAAAATGGCCACGCAATAGGGAAAACATTGGCCCTGTAATGGCCATTTCTGTATGTGTTAACGTAGGTAGCAGATATAAATTTTACAATTTCTTATGGAGTGTGTATCTTCAAAATATGGCAGTGGGTATTAGTGATATATTTACGTACTTGGTGGACAGGCAAAGAACGTTAGAGGAAGGAGAAGCCGTTTTTAAAGCCAGTCATGTAGTTTTATGTGGCTATGTTGATACTAAAATAATAGGCTTCTGTTTAAAGTCATCTAAAATACATTCCGATCCGCATAAAATTAATAAGTACAGACAATTAATATTTGCTGTCCATATATTCTACCTGTCTTTATTTCGTTTCTTATTACTTTAAAGAAGGAACTGCACTCTTTTTTAAACATCTTTTAATAAAATACATCCATCACATGCTTAACAGAATTAAGTAGTTATTTACCAGAGTGAAAATCATCTTTTAAATGTAAGCTACACACTTGCATATATTTAGTTATTGGTTTTCCTATCTTTAACACGTTAGCCCACTTTTTATTGAAATAATTGTCTTTAGGAAAATAGTGTAGCAAAATATATTTATCTTTGTAGCTATGCTATTGAGGTACCGAACAATACATTTTACTTTTAGAAGCTATTGTACAATATCAGAGGTACCCTTAAGCTGTTACCTTCAGGTGAATCACAGGTAAAACAAACTTCTTTACCTGAACATACACAATAGTAACTATGATACGCAAGATACCGTGCCCGACAGTTTTCCCTATTCCTCTAGTGTAAAATTATTCCGCCAGGCGGAGACTCTTTCGAATGCGTTTGCGAATGTTGGGTAACGGGAGTATCGTGCGTCGATTTGGATCGGAGTCACGCGGTCTCGAACGTGCAAATTTGTCGTACAGGGTATTTAGATCGTTTTGATGACTTTGGGAGGCGCGTGCGCAGAAGGAATTAATTTTTTTTTTCAATGATTAAATTAATTATTTTTTTACAACACCAGTGAAATACGTATGTGCGAAGGAAATTTCCCAAAATGCCCATCCAACGTTTAATCCAAACGATGTTGAGGTCTCCTTACTCTATTTTGTTTAGATTCTGCTATGCCCAACAGTGCTTCGTATTTATATTAAATCTTCCACAATTGGTCAATCCATATTCATCTGGACCAGATGATTTTATTCTCTCAGTAACTAATTACAGAATTCCAGTCGTCTTCACTTATCAATTATCCTCAGGTAAGGCTGACATGGGGCTCGTATGGTTTAAGCTTATTTCCATGCAAAATCATCCATATCCGAGTCTCATTTAGGCATATTTAATTCTGACGCTATCTCTTGTTGATGTTGAAAAGAATACAAAATTTAAATAAACATTTCAAAAACATACTTTAATTACCATTTGATAAAATATCCCCTCGATTTTCTTTTCTCTCTTTAATATTCCGGTGACCATAAACATTATGCGGGTCCTTACCCGACTAAATATCTATCAGAGAATTTTCTTCCCAGAAAAATGCTATATTATGGTTGCCATCGTTCAGAATACAATTGTAAATATCTTGCACTTGCTATTGTTGTATTTCGGTTCGATGAATAAAAAAATACGTAACATTATCTCGTTTCTCTTTTTTTCTCTTCGTTTTTCTATTCTTAATGCAATGAGGATTTAAGTGATTGACAATTCGAAATTTCTTGGTTATAATATAAATATTTGTCAACATGTTACACATGATTGAAATCAGAAAAAAAACTCTTTCTAGCGATGTCAAAATCCAATATGGCGCCCATGAGAAAGAAAAAAAAGTTGATAATTACTGAAAAAAAATGAAATGTACGAAAAAAATGAAGTAGGTATACTATTAGATAGAAGATTAAAAAAGGCTTTGGGACTGTGTTTTTAGTTTTAATCTACAAGGCCAAAATAAAAGTCAGAGTAGTAGAGACAAATAAAAAAAATGAGATTTTATATGAACAGGCAAACAACAATAAGCATATTGCATTGCGCTAACTGTCAAGAGTTGCTAGACCAATTGAAAACGGCTCTCCTCACGGCATTGCCAAGTGATATCTTGGTTCAGAAATATAACCTGAACAAAAATTATCAGGTTATGATACCAGACAAGAAGACGTGGAAAGAAATGACGGCAAGAACCGACTTGTTATGACCTCTTAAAGACTGTTAATGGTGCAGGAGCTAGAATATTTGGATAAACACCTAGAACGGATGTCTTCGTCAGCTTATGCAGAGACGCGACGGCCACGGTGTGTGAAATTGAGGCAAAGTGCAATCCATATTTCCTGTGGCAATCCGTCGACATTGAAAGCAACAAAAACTGCCAAGTAATACGGCCATGAAGGGGAATGAAGCGACATAAGTAATGGCTAGACAAAGATCGTCAAGACTATTCATTGGAGCTGGTATTCCTTTTGGCATTACCAACTCAAATAATCCATAGTCCATTAACGAATGAATACAAGAATAAGTCCAAAAGATTGAAAATTTATATAGAACCTACTGAGTAACAACTGGAAGACTGTTAACCAGCTGGTGATTGTAAACTAAACAAAAAAAGGCTATGGTGTGCCTTTTTTTGTTTAGTTTACAGGCCTAGCAAAGAATGCTATTGGCAGATTCTGCCAAGTTGAAGAGGAATGTTCTGTACCAATATGATGCCGAGGATAAAGTTTATAATACTGGGCTCACGAGGGACCCGCTCTGATGATGAGTCTAATTAGGAAGGCAAAATTGTAGAACGAATAATTTAGAGAATAAAGAGCCTTTATGGCCACCCCGATCCTAATCTAATCTATAAGGTCAGGTTTGAAGGTCATAAATTTTCTTCTAACAATTCTATTTGTAACTTTATTGATTAAAATCGTTAGTGGTTGTTGATTTCCATTAATTAATTAGCCAAGCGCAAATCTAAATCATTTATTTAGATACGTTGGATCTGGGCATCAGGTTAGCCAATATTATCAGCGTTCAATTCATCAATTTGAGCACTAGATGTCCAGCAAACGGCGTGGACCTACATTAATCCTTCCGTCTTTCAAAATTCCCCTCTCAACATGAGACTCATGGGTTCACGATAGTACTATTCCCAATATAATACCCTTAAAATGCTTGCATATTTATTCTAATGAATCGAGTTTTACCTTAAAAATGCTTGTATATTTATTCTAATGAATTGAGTTTATTAGAAATGTTTATTAGCAAAATTCCTGGCCAATATTTATTTCCATAAAATATGTTTTTGGTAATAAAATTTCTACATCTAAATCTCATGGTCTGGCTAAAATAAAATAGGATTTCAATACCAACGAAAGATATCGCATAAAGGCAAAGGTAGTTGGGAGTAGCAGCCGGTTAAATAAACAAACTCCTTTGTTAGATTACTGAGCTTTCCTATTAATTTTTTACTTCTTTAGAACGTCGATTAAAACAGAACAACAGTATTTTACTTTAATTATTACGAAAGCTTAGTGATCTAGCAAAGGGGTTTGTTTATTTAACCGGTTGCTATCCTCAAATATTGGTACCTTTACCTCCACGAGTACAGTCGTACTTCCTCCACACTATGATATTGGATAAAGTTAATAGATATATAGAGAAACGACAAAGAACTTCGCTGTACATCGCAATGAATTCATTGCTTGCATTACACAAATAAGACAAAAAAATAATTTTTGCTTAAAAAGAAAAGCTTTAACAATTTTACCTATACGTTTCTCTTCATTTTCTGCAGGTTTGGATTTTATACCAACACCTTTTATAAACAATTGACCCAGATCAGGTTTATACGGTTCCACTATTTTAATTTTCACGTCCAACTCCTCAGTTCTTGCTTTTCTATATTCAGATGCGTCCCAGACTTTCTTGTCACCCCTATATCCGATAGTTAAAGAATCTTTTTCTTTTCTAACTATATCAGGCACATTTACATATTCCATATTAGGTATTTGGCATTTTTGTGCGTCCGTCATTACCGAAAAATAGTCTGGTCGACATGGCTGGCAAGGCTTTTTTCCCAGAGCAACCGGCATCCTCCAGAAGGCGGGATTTCCTCTATAGTGATCATGAGGGTATATGATGTTTGTGCTTTCCAGCACCTTCTTCTCTTGATTAATTGCTGACAGATCTTCTGAGAAGTTGCTGAGCAATTGTTCGGTGTGACGTTCTAGAGCTTTCCCCATGGTTTGGTTCACCTGTTTCCTTTCTTCCATCCATTTTCGCCAATTTACTAATCGATGATCTTCCGCAATTTTCTCATTCTTGCTTCGTTTGAAAAGTTTACAACAGCATATTTTTCCTGGAAATGGCGGTAGATCACTGTAAGACATTTTTTCCTGGTATGTCAAAAATGACAATATACGTCAATGTTTATTTATTTATTTTATGGTAGATTATAAAGATAAATTCACAAAGAATGTCGACATGTCATATGAATTACACAAGAAAAAAGAAACAATATTAAAAAACATAAATTATTTTAAGAAATGTAATAAAATTCATGCATTGCTGGTAATGCAATTCAATTAAAAAATTCGCCATGTGAATATACAGTGAATGCAGCGATCGACAAGAAAGGCTTTAATGACCCGCTTAAAACATACCACACTTGAAATTGATTATAGGTCGCAAAGCAAAACGTAAAAAGACGTAATCCCAAAATTAGGGGACATTTTTTAATTAAAATTAAAGAACAAGGAGGTATATGCAAATTAAATTTAAATCTAGTATCATGTTAGTGAATTTCATTGTTACACAAAAATTTAGATGTGTCTAGATAAGCATAAATACAAAAAGCCAAGAGGCTGCGGTGTTCCCGGAGACTCCATGTCGACGGAATCCACAACAACAAAAAAAAAACATAAATAAAAAGTTCATAAATATAGATTGCAGCAACCGAAGAATATTAAATTTTTGAAAATAAGATCTACCTGACTATGCATTATCAATGCCTCCCATACATCTAACAATTCTCTTTTGTGCTAAGAAAAAAACTCATTAACAAACGATGAACCATCCCATGCTATTATTCCGTAAGGTAGTCTACTATGAACATTAGCATCTGTTATAGCATAATACCAAGATAGTAAGCGACTATTTTTGATTATATAATTTATATTCTTCAAAGTTCGCATTCTATAACACAAAGAGTTAAGCTTACCAATAAGTTTGTAGCAGTGTGCCTGTCAAGTTAATTTATCATCGATACATAGACCTAAAGAGTTAAGTTTGCTTGCTTGATTTATTTCCATATGATTTGAAACAATATTGCATTGAAATTCGTTTTGTTCTGAGAATTATGGAATATAAAGTATTTAGTTTTATCAACATTATATAGGAATACACCCATACATTTATAGCCTCTAAATAAATAAACACTGTTTTGGCTATCTGATATTTATGATAACAATTAACTTACATACATATCTGTGTCTTAAAATGTTAACTTTTCCAAAGGTATGGAAACGTGCTAGAATTATTCACATAACCACAGAAAAAAATACATTTCTTCAAATATCTAGGTTGTTATAGTTTGATTCTTGTCTCACATTTATACCTCGCCTTGAATATTACCATACCGGCCATTGAAGGTCAAGAAACTAGTAAATACTGTCAACTAAATAAAAACGACAGGAAATCGAAAAAATAAAAATGTATCGTAGAAGCTAACAAAATATAAAAACAAATGACAAGAAGAAATAAAAAATAAATCAAATCATTCTCATAAAATATTATACTTTCTTCTCGTCGAAGAAAGTCCTTCAGCTTGCAATATGGTCCGCACCACTTGTGGCAATTTTGAGTTTCCTGGGCAATATTATTTCATTCAGTTTAATAATGGGGCAATCGGGCCCAAAAAGCATTCAATAAGCGTAAACGGATATGTAGTCACTACGCTAAGAAAAATTGACACTTTTTCTTAACGATTTTGATTCTTTTGCTAAACGATTCAAATATCGGTTCATATAGATACCGATTCTTTTTAGTCGATAAGGAAAAAGAATCATTAAGCAAAATGTAGTCGATAAGGAAAAAGAATCGTTAAGCAAAATGTAGCCGACAAGGAAAAATATTCGTTAAGCATCACATAGTCGAGCTGATGTATGTAGACACCGAGGCCGAAGCGAGCATGTTTGCAGCGTTTTTTATTCAGTTTTTTTGCGATTTGTTATAAACTACCTGCAAAATATTTGTATAGAATTGTCTTAATACACACGTATACGTTATTTTAGTGGAACTAGAATTGCATTATCATTGGCTTAATATGATTTAGGTAAATTTTAGTGGTGGTGCATTTGCACAATAAATACAAGTATTTTTTGTTTAGTTACGAAATACATAATAAAATAATCGAAGTAATATTACTGTATGCTAATAAACTGACGAAATATTGAAGTTCATAGGAACAATTACTTGCTTTAATCACAGACCGAGTTACCCGTTAATTTTTGTTGTTTCTTATATACAGGTGGGCCACCGCCATTCGCGTCGGCTTAAATACGAAAAGTGGTAACATGTTTTCAATTTTTTTTTGTTAAGGGTTATACAGGTTCTGAAGGACCACATTTCAAAATTATTTTGAAGTATGCAGAGTTGACTCAAAGAAAAGTTACACACCAAAGTTGTAAAAAAACACCTTGTATATTATGACATATTTTGATAGTACAGACTAAATAAAGACAAGTTGGTGTTAGGATTCTTATGCCTAACTCAACTCTTTTACGAGATACTTAACTATTCTTCAAAATGTAGATCAAAATTTAAGAAGCATGCTTGTCATGCATATTTAAGCTAGATATTTTAAACTGTATTTATTTTTTAACTAATGCATTAGACTTGATAATAAAATAAAAGTAATGCAAAAAAATATACAGGGTGAACAAAAACACACTTTTAATTTTCTGTCTTTAAAGGCAAGTAAATTTCTTATTGTAAATGGAACACCCTATATTTATTACCTCATTTAGATTCTAATTTTAACGGTCTTTAAGATTGTATTAATGCTTCCTATACCTATCTCTTATAGTTCTTAGTAATTTAGAATTTTACATTTCAAATATTAATTCCTATCCATTCTTCTTTCAAAAGTAGACTTTTTTTTAGACTTTTTAACGAATATTTTTCCTTATCGGCTACATTTTGCTTAACGATTCTTTTTCCTTATCGACTAAAAAGAATCGGTATCTGTATGAACCGATATTTGAATCGTTTAGCAAAAGAATCAGAATCGTTAAGAAAAAGTTCCGATTTTTCTTAGTGTAGTGACTACATATCCGTTTACGCTTATTGAATACTTTTTGTGATCCGATTGCCCCATCACTAATTCAGTTTGGAGAAGTCGTCACAGATCTTCACTCGAAGTTGAGCAGCTCATCCCACAGTAATTCGATGGGGTTCAAATCCAGACTCTGCGGTACTCAGGGCATGACTTCCAAAACATTATTCTCTACTCGAGACGCGAGATAATCTTTGCAGATCCGTGCCATGTATTTGGGGTCGTTATCACGCGCAAACACGAGGTTCTCCCCAATCAACCGCAATCCTGATGTTACAACATTTTCTTCCAATATGCGTCTATAATTTTCTTTGCGCATAATGCCATCAATTTTAACGAGATCTTCGATCTCCGCACTGCTAAAACAACCCTAAACCATAATTGCACCACCACCGTGTTTTACTGTGGGAACGACACAATCGCGCATCATTCGCTCGTCCTCCCTGCTTCTTACAAAAACCCTGTGCTTCTGCCCAAACACTTAGAACTTGGACTCCTCAGTCCAAAGAAAGTTTCTGAAATTTTCTGCGATCCAATTTCTATGAGTTTTGGCCCACTGTAATCGGTTTTAATAAACCGGCTTGCTTTAAGCAGCTCTAATTGTTGTTTAAGATATTGGTCGTTCGCGTCTCCTATTCATTTTCGCTACGATTTCGGACGCCATCAATCGCCAATTTCTCTCCCTCAACACTTTAACGCGTCGATCTTCCGCGAGGGTTGCTATCCGTGAGGGACCTGAGCGATTCCAGTCTTCGAATGTTCCGGTGTCTCGGTAGCGACGAATAGTATAATGGACTGTAGATTTTGTCACTCCTATTTTTTCTACTATCACCCCACAGAATGTCCTTCCTTGTGTAATGTGACAGTAACCGATCTCTGTTCTACACTTATCCGCTTTCTTTTCGGCATTTTTTAAATACTATTTTCACAAACACCACAATTGAACAACTGTATCGTAACTGGTTTACTAATAGAATAATGAACAAAAACAAGTACGATATCAATTATTGCCTGCTATAGTGGGAGACCTTCAAGAGACATCCGCGTGAAATTGTCCCCTGTCACCCTGTCGGCCCACCCCTCTATTGTCAACATACTTGTTGGCGATCCGAAATAGTTTCAGATGACAGATTAATTAAAAAGGTAATTGTTGCGGTTCTTAAACAATCAAAAACTGTTTTCCCAAAATAACATGGTACTCCATCGGGTCCAGAAGAGATTTTATTTTTTAGTTTCTTACATAAATCACAAACACAAACTTCAAATTTATTATAAGGCATTGCGCACATGCTATGAAGAATATTATTTGTAATATTATAATTACTAACTGTAATTTGAGATATAGCTAATAGAATCAAGAAAAAAATATTAAAACTTTCAGCTACAATAGTGGTATTTGTTAAACTTTATACCATTTCCTTTTGGGCTAAACATTTACTAGTTTTGCAAAGAATGCAAGCTTTTTTGCAATAAACAAATTACAAATTAATACAGTTTACAAATTAATGTATTTCTGTTAATAACTGTATTGTTTAAGAGGAATTTTTCCCAAGAAAAATTTTCTCCTCACGCAGGTTTCGAACCCACACTCTCTCGTTCAGTAATATAGGTTCGAGATACACCATATCGCACTCTTTCAGAGTCCAAAGAAGCTCTTGTGGGTTATCGGATGACAAGTACCAGAAATTCTGTTTGTTTACCATCCCCGATAAATGAACGTACGCCTTGTCACTCACAATCACAACAAGATCATCTCTTAACAATTCTAACATCCTTTCTGCGAACCTAAGTCATGTTGCGAAGTCGATTTGTCACAGTTTTTAATTTAAATTTAAATAGCGACTTTTGATAAATAGATATTAATCATTCTAAAAACAATCGGTCAACTCCATCGCAGATGCCGCACTTTTTAAAATCACCATACCTCCCTGCTGGACTCTGTATTTTTGAAACAATCTCTTAAATACTACAAATGTCAAAAACTGACAGACTTGTAAAATTTATACATTGTGAATCGGATTTTTGAATCTTGACGCCAATACGGCGTTGCTACTGCATCTGTTCGGCAATAGAACTATAGAAGGGTTAAAACAGAACCCGAAACGTCACGAAGGTGTAAAATACAAAAAAAAAAGGATAGGGAAAGGGAAAGGAAATTTAATTAAATCCTTAAACTAAACTTTACGTTACGTTTTGTGTTCGTGATCACTAGAGACCGGATTATATGCAAAGTGCATATATTTTATTTTTTGCATATCTTTAATTATAGTCTATATGTAGACATATTACACTAATTGAAGTTAATTAGCGCTAGCTAGTGATTGCATATATTGCATATTTAAGCTTTTTCTTATCCTTTCTATTACTAAAAATTCCTAGTAATTCCTAATGTAGATTGACAACCGACAATTCTCAGAACGATAAATCTTTTACATTGGCTTCTCTAATACGTGTGGTAAATACGTTTTATTATTATTAATTCCCAAATAAACTATTCATTCATTGAATATCTTTGAGCGAAACAGCATGTAACTGTGTTACGTTTTTAAATACTGTGCGTACATACAATGAGTATAGCGAACAAAATTTCTTTATGGATTAAGCCATATTCTGAACAGGTAAAGGATGGCGACAAAATATTTTTGTCGAGCCTGCAGTAAACTGGTAAGTTTAATTTTACTAAAAGCTTTACAATTGTTTTTAAATTCTTTAACTTTTGATATAAAATAACAATTGTTGTTGTAGGTGTCTTCTGAATGAAAATACCTGATTGATCAACACGCTGAAACTCCATCACATATTGGAAAATGTAAAAAACTAGAGCCATCCGCATGTGTGCAACAATCTATACGTCAATGTGTAGCATCAACTTCACGAAATTCAGAACAGGAAGAATATAATACGAATCTGTGTAACCCATTAATTTCGTCTAGCATACCATTAGCAAGATTAAACAATGTTAATTTGAAAACATTTCTGCAAAAATATTGCAAACATAATATACCTGACCAAAGTACCTTACGAAAAAATCATGTTACGTCTTGTTACCACCAAATAATAGCAGAAATTCAACAATTGGTAGGGAATAATTTTATTTATACCATGGTAGATGAAAGTACGGATAAGTGTGGCCGTTATATTGCCCATTTGTTAATAGGAATTTTTCATGAAGATATTGTAGATAAATCATATTTAATTTATTGTAAAAAACTGCAAACTCATGCATACATGATAAAAGCCGCGCAAAATTTAAAATTTTTAATAGTAACATTATTCATACTACTTGTTTAGCTCATGGATTCAATCGTGTAGCCGAAGGCATTAGGAATCAATCTCTTTGATTAATGATTTAATTAGCAATGTCAAAAAAGTATTCTTAAAAGCACCTTTACGAGTCCAATTTTATAAGGAGCGACTTCCCGGTGTTAAGTTGCCTCCTGAACCGATTATTACGAGATGGGGTACATGGTTAGAGACTGCAATTTTTTTTCGCCGATAATTTTGAAGGAATAAAAAATGTAATTCTTGAAATCACTGCTGACTGCATTGCTCTAGAAAACTGTAAAACGATAGTAACATCAACAGAATTGCTACAAAACCTTTTGTATATTAAGTTAAATTATAGCTTTGTTTCAAGTTCCATTCGTAAACTAGAAACGCAAGGGATGTCGCTCTCGGAATCAGTCGAAATAGTAGACGAATTTGATATGCTATGTAAGAAGGTTAAGGGTACAATAGGCAATTCTATATACGATAAATTTATAAAAAGTGATAAATAAAAATGCGGGGTATTTGAAATTGAAGAAAGTTAAGAAAATTTTGGAAGGTGAAACAGTAAACGATTTCGACTTTAATTTTAGTTTAGAATGTATTGCAAAGTTAAAAAATGCAATTACATCTGTGGATGTTGAAAGAAGCTTTTCTATTTCGAAACATACGTATTCTGATAGAAGACAAAACTTTCTTTTACACAATTTTGAAAACATTTAATTATAAATTATTTTAGAAATATGTTGTGAAAAAATTTTGTGCAATAAAGTTAATGTTTAAATTTCTGCTATTATTTATTTTATGTAAAAATTTTTGTATATTGTCGCAATTTTTTTGCATATATGCCCCAGGTTTATGCATATTTTCTCAAAAATCGATGCATATATATGCGCATATGTTCCAGTTTTTCTTTGCATATAATCCGGTCTCTAGTGATCACGTAATCTTGACGGAATTTGAAACGCATCTATTTCTTAATTGCGCCATAGAGAAATCGCAACATTTCGAATAGAATGTAAAATATTAAATTATCGAAGGAGGATCTGTGGAATTCGCTTCAGTTCAGAAATAGTTATTAGTCACTTTCGCGCAGGGTATTTATAATTAAGCCAGAAAATTTCGGACCATGTTATCAACAATTTCATCCAATGACTTTAACTTTAATATTTCTAACATTGTCGTATTTTTAGAATAGATATTTTTATAGATATTTTTTTTAATATATTTGATAACTTATCCTACTACATTACAGAGGTTATTTTTTTTTTATTAATGATACCATCATATGCGTACATAATAAATATTTACACATAAATATAACAGAAATAACAGTTTATATCCACGATATTATTATTTAATGTTTGATCAATCAACATATACAAGTAGTATAAAATCTGGCTCACACAATAACTTAAAACGATTTAGTGTTTTTGTTATCGTTACGAGTTGACACTAAATTCGTATTAATCGCCATGTAATGAGAAGCCTTGGCAGTAATCGCCACATTAACAAACCACATGAGATGTATAGTTAATCTACCGTCCGGTAATTTAAATGCATCCATGAACGTTTACATATATACTTAATCTTCTCTCTTAATTTAGTAGCCGTCTAAATGTGAGTAATGAATAAGTGAATAAAAACTGAGTGTTGAAAGAAAAGCTTGAAAGATCAACCGGTGAAAAATTACGGTCAAGTATGTTTTATACACCTTTTAACAGAGTGAATATAATTGCATAGCTGTTTATATATTCAACCATTATGTCATTAAGATTAAAGTACTTACTTAAGTTCTTTAGAGTGCTGGTATTTTCTCAAGCTTGAAGCAATTAGTAGACGTTTATAAAACATATACAAGCTGTTAACGAAAGTGTTATAACTGTTTTATAGCAAAGTGATTCGAAAAGAATGATGAAAAATGCAATTGCAGTCAAACATGTACTCAACTGCATCAGGAAGTAACTGTGTGAAAAATTGTTTTGTAGCAAGAGTGCATTCAGCATTGTCTGACAGATTGTTTGATTGCATGTATACAGGATTTTTCACGATAGCCCTTCGTTAGAAGTTTCTGTGGTTAGAAAAAAAAAATGTGTTTCAAGGTTAGTTAGGGTTCTGTTTCATTTTTAAATATTTTCAAGGTGGTACCACTTTCAGTTATCCCGGACGGCACCATTAACTTCCTTATTTAAAATAGAACACCCTTATATTATTTCTTTTTGGATTCCTGAGAAAATTTCATGATGTGGAAATCTATTTTCATTTGTTCTTAAATATCTGATTATTTTGGAAATTTTAAAATATGTAGCCTCATTTTCAATACTGCATCTTTATCCATTTCGACTGGTAGTAAGATGGAAGCACAAGAATAGTATCTACGAAATCCACATTGACAATTGATTATCGCATACAAGTTTCCAAAATTTCATGACAAATTACATCATTTTCAAAGTTGAGAAAAGTTCGGTTTTTCAAATGTAACACTCTGTATAGATAGATAGATAGATAGATATTTAATGTAGACTTAATAATAATAATGTTAATAAAAAAGTAAATATAAACACATACAATAATAAAAAACAACGCACAATATAACAAATTTAACAAACAGTAAAGAAAAAATGATATGGCGACGCAAAAGGCGCAAGCGAAGCGAATTACCACAAATACATCTCAATATCTAGATGTTATTCAAATAGATTTCAAATTCATTCAGATTATAAAAACATCCCTCAATTAACATGAATTTTAATTTTCCTTTAAATTCATTTAAGGTCAAGTTTCTGATATCAGGTTTTAACTTGTTGTGTAGATATGAACCTGCAAACATTGGCGATTTTCTATAGAAAGAGTGGCAATATCTGTTTAAAACAATATTATTCCTATATCGGGTGCAGTGCCCATGGACGCTACCAAAAGTCGATAACTTTCCAATATTGATATGCAAATGAATCAAAAGTTTATAGATATAAATGGAAGTTACGATTAAAATCCCATGTGTTCTAAAAGTTGTTCTGGACGAACTATTAAAGGGTAAATCAAGCAGCAATCGTAAGATTCGTTTTTGCATCACAAACTCACGACTTATTATACCCGCCTGGTCCCAAACAATAATCCCATAAGTCAAAGCAGAATACACAAATGCGTAATAAATATCAATTAATGACTTAATATCCAAGACAGATTTGAGTGAACTAATGACATAATAGGCTTCTTGAAGCTTAACAGATATGCTCTCTATTTGATCGTCCCACGCTAAATTACTATCCAAAATAATACCTAAAAATTTACAAGTTGACGAGGATATTACTTTTTCGTCATTAAAAGAAAAATTAAATTCAGAAGAACATCTATATTTATTAAAAAAATCAACAAAGACCGTTTTTCCATGATTTATCACTAATTTATTAGCAGAACACCACCTCTCAAATTCACTCAAAACTGTATCAACGTTTTTCAAAATATCAAACTTGTTGTCACTACTCACGACAATGCATCGTGGGCATACAAAAAAAATTCCCTTCAGAGATATAATGTGGGAGATCATTAATAAATAATAAAGAAATCAAAGGTCTCATTACAATACCTTGTAGTGTACCTACATTGACCGGATATGGTTTAGACTTTACATTATTATGTTTTACAATTGAAGACACGAGTGGATGAAGGTGTCATGTCACAAAATCTAACATAACCTCTTCATACATTCATAAGCTCGAGTGTTCTTGAATTTCTGGAATTTTCGATTGTGCTATGTGAAAGATGGGTACAAAACACCTTGATTCATGCAGAAAAGACAGTTTTTAAAATGCGACATAGCACCTTCATCCACTCGTATCTTCAATTATCTCTCTATCGCTCAAAAAGAAGTATATAGAATTTTATTATTGTTACGCTTGCTCTCAATATTCCCAGAAGGTGAATGTGTGGGCAGGTCTTCTAGAAGACCACATAATTGGCCCCCTTTTTATTAAAGGAAATTTAAATGCGGAAGGATATTTATATCTTTTACAAAACATTATGTTACTGTACATAGGAAACCCTGCAAAACGTTGCGTCGTAATACAGGATGTTTGGTTTTAGCAAGACGGCTGTCCGGCTTATAATGCAGTTATCGTACGATGGTAGGTACTTACAACTTACAAAAAATCCTGGATAATCATCTGATCACCGAGGGGAGTACCACTAGTTGGCTTCATTCTATTAAAGAGTTACGTGAAAAGATTATAGATTTAATAAGAAACATGTCAGCCGAAACATTGTTTTCAGCTAGGATATCGTTTTGAGAATTTATCTTAAGTTTTCTTTTACCCTGGTTTTGCATAGAATCTTTTATCGTCGCGCCATGTAAGAAAGACCTAGTAGTTCCAAAACGTGCATCTTATCATTATGTTATTGACCAAGATTATCTTGAAATGTAATAATGTAAAAGATCTATCGCGTTCGCCATTCTTGTTTTTGTACAGCTGTCCTTCCAATCCTATTCCTTTTACAAAGTTCAGTAAATGAAAAGGCTTCGAGTTAGGCAAGCATCCCTCTTCGATTTCACATACTCCCTGACAGTGGCATAAAATACACTCCTCCAACCTCCGCATGGTGAGAGGCTCAGCCATCCGAGGGCCCCTCAGATATTATTGTTAGCAATATTTTACAATTACATAGCAGTGGGCAAGACCTAGACAAAATTCTGCGGGGGTCCCAAAGATTTTCCGCTACGCCACTGCTCTCAGATGCAAAGCCCTTGAGTAGCACAACGCTACGCGATTTGAGATGGATGGGTATCTTGTTCCCCACAAAATCTATATTCAGATTCAGCTTACACAGATGTCCTTTCAGTTTACAATGGGATGAAAGTATTCCTTTTAATCTGTGAATATTGTGCTTATTCAGGTTGATGCATTCCGTAAATCTCTTCTGGTTACAGATGCCCAGAAGAGTTTTAGCCTCATTGCCTGGAGATTTTGCCGATAATAGGTTTTTTACTGTTCCATTTCACTTTTTAGTTTCTTCAGTATTGTTCAGCTACTTATCTCGTAAAAGGGGTTCAGGCCCTGGGTATGATTTAGGCAATCAATTAATAAAATTCGCTTAGCATTAAAATTAAATCAAAATGAAAGAATACTTGATAAGAATAATTTTTACCTCATTTAGCATCTTCAATCTTTTTCAACCAAATTTTACAACAAAGATAGTCAGGTAGGGAAATAAGTAAAAGTGGTAGCTGTAGTAGTATCGTATTCGTTCAACGGAATGTTATTTTCCTATCTTTTTTTACGTTCAATATCATTTTGAGATTTATAAGCATTATCTTTTGTTTTAATTTTAAGTTCTGATAAGTAAATCTCTGCATTAGTTTTTCAGGTATGAAATCATTAGGTGCAGCTTTATTAATAATAATATTAAGATGTCTATTTATCTCGATGCTATAAATTTGGGTGCGCAATATAATTTAATGACGAATGATAATAATAATTCATGCCTTCACATTACTCAATAGCTTTCGCTAATTACAGGGGCATCGGCCCGGCCATGAGTTATTATTACACCTGCACCCGTGGAGCGACTTAAGGCGTTAGTCTCTCAGAATTTGCCAAAAAGTGAGAAAAACCACGAAAACCTTACTCTGATGAGAGCAAATGTTGGGAACCCAAGATCTCTGGTTTTTGGATTATATTTCGATA
Source organism: Protaetia brevitarsis (assembly GCA_004143645.1). NCBI lineage: Eukaryota > Metazoa > Arthropoda > Insecta > Coleoptera > Scarabaeidae > Protaetia > Protaetia brevitarsis. The sequence continues at coordinate 1,519,330 of RXPK01000084.1, read as the reverse complement.
TTTTGTTCGCTCTCACCCCATTTCAAAAGAAACTATTGAATGTTCTTAATAGCTCTTATTCAATTTCATTTTTTTTTTACAAAAAGGAAGTTATATTGGAGTTACCTTGCATTTGCAGTAGAACTTATTAAGTACCAACAATATAGTATTTAATTATATAAATATAGATAATAGAATCTGAAAGTTAGTCATTCATACTTTAACTAAATAGAAGAAAATAAATAAACTGAATAAAAGATGAGCAACGCTTTATTCCTTTCAGTAGCCACATGCGTTGTAATTTATATCGCTCATATTATCTCCACAATTTACAATTTTATCTAAAGTATACATCATTACGGCTTGATTATCGACAGTTTCTGAATTGAAAGCGATCTTCACTGGATCTAACGATCGAGCATCAATTGTAACCTCACACAGCTGCCTGTATAGTTAGGGATATGTAAATATTGTCAGACTTGATGCCAAACCTTATTTGAATTTCCAATTCAAAGAATTTCACGTTTGCAACACGTGGCCTATAAGCGTGTTAAAATGAATTATTGACATCCGGGAAACGCAGGAGCATGCAATCAAAGGAATGTATACCAATTTTTCCCGTTTCCTTTATCATATTGTTTAATTTTATAATGATTTTATAGTGATGAGTATAAAACTATAAGGTTTCAACTACTGATGTAAGATTCCGTTACTTTTCATACTTGTATTTAATCGTTACTTTCGTTGTTTGTATTCATTACTATGAACTCGATAGGTACCTACTTTCGACACTTTGAATTTCGCTGTTTATGTTAAAATAAAAAAAAAAAATCATGTTTGCTTGCTTCTTTTTTTTGTGTATTTTTTGTACGCGTTCACAATCATATTTTTTGCGACTACAGCGCAATCTGTTACGAATTGAAAAAAGTTTCAAAGAAAAACTACATACGTGATGGCGTAGAATCCGAATCTGCAATACAAAATGAGGGTTCCCATTTAAGATTTCAAAGTTGTCCCCACTCTGGGAGGGGAGCGGGGTGAAGTGGAGGATCGAGTTCGGCACCATTCTGTGAGCCCCCTACATTATAACAAATCTTATTACGATCTTTGTTTGATTTGGTGCAGTGTTTTAGAGATATTCCGTTGTCTCAAGATAAAAACTTACCCAGTATATTAAAAAAATTTGTGTAAAAGTTGAAGTAACATAAGCAAAGATATAGGGTGCTATTTAAAAAAAAAATCAAGTTACCGTAGCCTAATGGCAAATGTTCAGGCCTATAATAATTGGCTCATCATGTCACTAAAAATAACATTTACCTCATTATCCAATCCGGAATTTCGTTCTGGCTATAGCTGTGAATCGGCTCTATTAAAGGTCACGGCTGATCGGTTGAGAGCTGCAGATGGGGGTGCTGTTTCGACTTTGGTGCTTTTAGATTTATCAAAAGCATTCGATACTGTGAATCATGATGTTTTGCTGTCGATTCTTCACTTTATCGGTCTTTCAAATGATCCATATTCTCTATTGGCTCCTTTTTATTAACAGATTAACAATGCGTAAAAAATAGATAAATCTTTTCTTCTAATGCTTACTGTCGTCGGCGTGCCGGAGGGTTCTATTTTAGGACCTTACTATTTTCGATATACACATGTGATCTTTTCTCTAATATTTCTACATGTTCTATACATATGTACGCTGATGATACGCAAATTTACCACTCTTTTTCGGGTGAATCTAGTTTACATGCACTTCAAAGTGATTTGAATGTTATGTCGTCCGCATGTTCTCGCGGCACTCACTCTCTCTTAATTCATCAAAGTCGGCGGTGTTGCTTCTTGGTAATAAACGATTGTGTGAGAACCTTAAAAATGTTGTAAATTTGCATATAGATAATAATTCTATACCGGTCGTCACAGAAGCAATTAGCCTGGGTTTGACTGTTGACAATACTTTTAGATTCAGGCAACAAATATCTATATGTATGTTCAGCGCGTATATAGTAATCTAAGAATACTCTATTCTCACCGTGCATATTTACGTAGAGATCTAAAACGCCTTTTGTGTGACTCGCTAGTTTTGTCTCACTTTATGTATTGCTCAACCTTATACGGACCTTGGCTTGATATTAGTATTATGGACAGGATACAGCGGATACAAAATGCTTGTATGCGATATTTATAATATTAGAAAATATAGTAAATAATTCGAGTTGAATATGCGAAATCGTATACTATTAAAAGCATCCTGTATGTATCATGTACTGATCACCACAAAAAGACCACCATATTTACACCAAAAAATTACCTTCCGTACTGATGTACATAACTTAAATGTTAGATTTAGGGGTAAAATTACACCACCGCTGCATAGAACCGCTCTTTTTCGACGCTCATTTTCTTTTGCTGTATATACAGTATTTAACGCTATACCTACCTATATCACGGACAGGCCTCTGCCTACGTTTAAAAAATTATTAAGAGATTTTGTTTGGGAGCGGCAGCTACTTGATACCTATGCTCTAGCATTGGATTAGTGCATGGATAATTACATAACTTGAATTTCTAGCGTATGCAGTCATTGTTTCTTTTTGGTCTTGCTTTCTTGTTGTTTTTTCTTTTTATTTTTCTTAACGGAATTAGGTTAAGTAATTATAGGCATTAGAGTTTTTATTAAACTGTATCCTTATGTCAAGGTTAAGTGGAAAAATGGCTGCTGACAAGTTCAGCCGCTAAACTTCGCCTTGGGGTTTCCATTTTTCATTTTTATTTCATTTTAGTTGCTTATTTTCAGTATTTCTTGTTTTTAACAGAATATTTGTATATATTTATGTTTAATTTATGCGATGGGAAATAAAGATTATAAAAATAAATAATGGATACCTGTATATAATTATATTGATTTTTGTTTCACTGTTGTATCAAGCTACATATTGCTGTGGTCTGGCACCCGGGTTTCCGGAAATTCAAATTTGTATTTTTATTCATTCCAATTCATTTTTATCAATGCAATGATAGAGTTTCCACAGTTTTAATATTTTATTTTGAAAAGATTTTGTTAATAGAATTGTTTGTTAAATTTAATGTTATTGTTCAGTTGTGTTAATTAATTTTTTATTCTATTGTACTTATTGCCTTCTTCAGTATTGTATATTTTGTACTATTCAAGAGATGATCTTTGCATTTTATGCGCTGCTTAGCCACGCATCTATTTTATATTTGTACGCGATGTTTAGGCCTCTTAAAGGTAGTTCCTTAAACGATGCCGGCGTAAGTTCATGTGTTTATTTTCTTTGATGCCATTTTGGTAATTTCATTTTCATTTAATATGTAGTTCGTTTTTTTGATAAATTTATCATCTTTCAAGGAACTCTTTTAATTAATAATTGCTGTTGTGTTTGATTGTGCACATATTGGGTATAAGATCAGTTATTGTAATTTGTTTTAGAAGAAATTGTTTTTTTAGTGTTAAGAGTTTAAATTTTTCCGTTTTTTTTAGTTTTCAATTTAGTTTTGAGTTATTAATCACCTCGGATTGGGTGAAAAGAAGCTTTGAGCTTGTGTTTAAATTTCAATTATATTATTATTCTTGTTTTATCCACGTTTAAGTTAATTTTAGTGTGTTGTAATTTTGGAACCACGTGGATTTTTGGTGAAATAGGATTTTCTTCTAGAACAAATTTACCTCTTTTGTTTGTTAAAGGATTTGCATCGTCCTTTTTAATTGTAGATTCATGCAGTTTTTGTTTGTGGCCAGAATCTTAAATTCACGGTTTTATTTTTCCTGCATAATTGTGACTAAATGTTTTTTTTTCTTTTTTTTATATAAAAATAAATTTAATGATTATTAACGTCATTCAAAGTTTCTATTCTTTTATTTTTGATTCAACCTTTTCAATCTTTGGGGATTTTAAAGAAAGTAAATTTTTCAAACGCCCACATTTTATTTTTCATGATTAGTTCAATTCTGAAAATAACCTTGAGGTTATTAAGTCTTTTGCGCCCTTTATTTTTTTCCGCTGAGCTAGTAAATTTAAATTTTAATTGAATTTTTTTTTTTAAATCACTTTGCATTTATGCTTGCACCATCAGTACACAGCAATATGTATGAATGGCATTTAAAATATGAATATCTAAAACAAATGTACATACAAACTACGCCGCCTTAACCGAAAGCTTGCATCAGAACGTAGAATTTAAAAATCGAAATATATATAGGGTGTTTCATTTAAAGTAACGGAGTAAGTATGCCTTTTCCTACTTTTGGAATATCTTGTACAGTGAAACATATTTTTTAGTTATGCAGCATTGAAATCCGTAAACTAGGGCATGCAAAATTTATTTTTTTGTCTACTCTCAGGTTATAACCAAGCTTTACTGTATTTCTTTGACAATATTTAAAAAAAAAAATATAATTCATTTGGATTCATGCATATTTCTTAACGACATTCTTTTTCTCAGTGTATAAAAGCGCATTGCATAAAAAAATAATTACATATTCTATTTTAAGCAACCATTTATCCAAGCAATTGTGCCTATCCTACCTACTTCTTGTGTGTTATCATTGCAATTATACAAGAACTTTACTTCTAATTAGGTTTTTATTTCAGTATTTATCCCAAGTTGCCAGACTGCGGTTTATCGAATTAAACGATAACAAACTAGAAAAACACACTAAAACAAATACTACGATGAATGAATACAAAACTTGCTAGCACGCGAGTATCAAGGCGACCGATAGAAAAAAAAAAGTTACACAGTGCAGGAGACAATTCCGAACGCTCAGATCATTTCCAACCGTCGCTCTAATAAGACGTATACCGCCTGCGTCTCTGCGAACCGTGCGCGAGCTTACACGCTTTTGTTTCCGAAAGCTCGAAACGGTAGTTCGACCGGGGATTTCTTTAAACAGTTTAAACGGAGTTGGTTAAGCGAACAATTGATTCAACGCGGATCCAGAAAGTTTCAAGGCTACGAGAACAGGCGCCCCGGAAAATTATTAACGAAACCATATCCATCGAGTTAATTTTTTCTTCTGATTATTTATGTATTTGTCGAGTGACCGTGACTGTAGCGGAGAAAAATGAAAGTTGTCAATGAGTAAGTGCTGCGTGCTATTGACATGTTAAGGTAAGTAGGCCCCAATACCGTAATACATATATCGCTTTATGCTGTGCGTAGGTTTTTACCTGTTAAGTATGTATGTATGTATGAATTTATGTATGTATGTATGTATGAATTTATGTATGTATGTATGTAAAACGTACAGTCATTGGTAAAAACGTTCGTGCACTGAGTTTAATAAATATCTAATACATTATGAATGTATGCAAGTGAAAATGTAAACATTGAGCTGGCATATAAGACTTAAAATAGGTAATCACTTTGTAATAAAAGTTTTAAATTTAATTTAATTGGAATAGTAATTTAAAATTGTGATGTAATGTGTTCATAATTAGGTGAATATAATTTAGTTGGAATAATAATTAAAATAATAAACGTACTTCCTAATTTGTATTTAAATTTTTACAATTTGTGTTGCTACCGGTTTCGGTCAGACACGACCTTCCTCAGGCAACTATTGAAATTATAGTCAAAACAAAACAGCAAAAAATGAGAAATTGATGGATGTAAACTTCATTATTGTTCTTGTCTTGGGAAGAATATATCTCAAAAAACCGTCATTACCATGAATTCCATTTAAAATCGTATTGCAAAAATTCACTCGGGTAAGGTTCTTGTTTTTATAAAGAAGTTAAGGTTAAGTTACGTGGTGTGGGGGCAGAATGTTTTAAAACTGAATGAACGGTTTTGTGACTTGCGATATTCATTGCAACAGCTAACTGTCTAGTGCTGATTGAGAGATTGCCGTTTACTAAGTATAAATCTGCTCTTCTACTTGTAAATCAGGACGTCTTTGCCTTGGTTTTTAAGCGTTTCCATGAGTTGATATATACGAGTCTCCCTTTTTTTTTAGATTTTCATTATGCGTGTAATCGAACATAGTAGTTTTCTTTCATTTAATTTGACATTAATTATTATTTATTTTTAATTTTCACAGTATCCGCTATAATCAATCCTCAACACATTTTTAAATTTGCTTCAATTGATAAAATACCATTCGATTTAATCGTGTAATCATCCATTCTGTTACTTTTTCCTTCGTTTATCTTACATGGCATGTCACAGTTTGATTTTGCATTCTCCGTTAATATATGCGACATATCTTCATCGGTTTTAACGTCAAGTTACATTAAATTAACTCCAATTTTGGTTAGCCCAACTAATAAACACTAAATATGTTTTACCTTAAACACCACTATATAATAAGTACATATTTGAATTAATATCAATATTTGTGTGAAACAACATCAAAGATTGGTCAAAAATAAAAATAAGTTTCTGTTATAAGTTGGCTGCATATATTTAGTTAACTAATTTTATGGTTCCCTTGACTTTTAAAATCAATAATTGTTTGAAGTAGCTAAATATATATGCAATTGAAACGAAATTTGCATTTCTCTTCAACGGGGTTTGTGTTTTCGAACAAAATTGATATGTGCCGATTTAAACTAGGATTGCTTGAATGAATGCAAAAAATTGAAAACAATTTTTGTTGTGCCAACATTTTTATTTCGTTCCGGATGTCCCAGTACTGGGATAAATTGTAACATTTTTTTCCCAGCAGGGAAAAAGGAGGAAAGTGACATTGACATGATGAAACTGTACATTTTATAATATATGTCACATTATTGATAGATGACATTAGTACATTCGACCCAGTCTGAGCCCATTTATGAGATAATTGCTCAATTATCGGTATTAAATTTCAATTAAACTATTACTAAATACTTTTAAAACGACGCTAACTTGACAGTTCTCAAAAAATATTTGACAGATTAAGCCTACTATCTATCATGTCACTTACAGGTATGTCTTTATTATTTTAAACACTTAGTTAAAATTGGACTGCCTGGGAAAAAGATAGTATTCAAAACACGTGAGGAAAGTTCTATTAATTATTATTATTATTAATCTATGCAATACAGCACTTTCCTCCCTTGGTTTGAAATATACTATTTCAGATTACAGGAAAGATTGTTACACAAAATACGCTAGTGTTTTGTTTGCATAAATATTTCATAGAAAAAAATTGCAGTACATTACTGCGCAAAGATGATAGATTTTGAATAGTATTTGTGCTAGTTATTGACAGTTTTCTAAAAAAAATTGCGACCTGCTCCGGTGTTTCCTAACCAACAAATTTAGATATTCACTTCATTCCCGTAATGTAGTTTTGCTATTTTATTTGACATTCGTTTTGTTCTTCTTCTTAGTCTAAAGCCTTTATACCGTTAGGTGTGAGACTGGCAAACTTCTATAATAATAATAATAATAATAAATAAATATATTTGTAATAAATATTACAGCAAACATAGTCAATCTATAAATTTTGTATAATTTACAATGGTCAATAGGTTTGAGTACGAAATAAAATATAAATATAAAATAAATGACAAACTTACAACAAATTGGATAAACAAACAAAGAAAACAAGAAGCCACAAAAGAAAGTAGGCACACTAATTTACCAGGAACTCCTCGATGCTATATAGTTCTTGATTGATAAGCATTTCCTTTATTTTCTTTTTAAAATGATGGATTGCAAGCTCTTTAAGATTGTTTGGTAGTTTATTATATAATTTACTTCCGCAATAACTTACTGCTTGTTCGGAGCAAGTAAGACGGTGATAAGGCAATCTCAATTCGTCGCGTATTCTAGCGTTGTAGTGGTGAATGTCTTTATTTACAGGAAATGTATCTTTATTTTTGTGCACATATGCAACTGTATGTAACACAAACGCAGACGCCAAAGTTAATATTTTTAATTTTTTGAAATGCGTTCTGCAGCTATCCTTCATACTTCAGCCGCAAAGATATCTTATTGCCTTCTTTTGCAGAATTCAACCGACATCCCCCAAAACATAATACCGTAACACATGATGGAATGAAAGTTGGCAAAATATGCTACCTTTGCTGCTTGATGGTTTGGTACTTGCGTCTTCAGTGCCGAGTTCGTCTTTTTTTGCATAGTTTTCTCCATTCATTACTACCTCCGTTTTTTTCTTTTACTTTATTCCATTCTGTTTCTCTTTTATATACCTCTGTTTTTTTCTTTTACTTTATTCCATTTTGTTTCTCTTTTATCTGCAGCTTTCTTTACACCCTCACTCCAGTTCTTCCGTAGTCTTCCCCGTGTATTCCTTCTTGGCAGCCGTATTTCGTATATTCTTTTGCTGATTCTGTCATTGCTCATACGGTAGATATGGTTCAGCCGTTTAACTACCCCTTATATTCCTTCTTATATGCTACTCATGTTTAGCTAGTGTTACCAAATACTTAACTTCGTATTCTTCTTATCTCTTTTTGTCTTACGCTGTCTTTTGCATATGAATCTTATCTTATTGCGTTTACTTTTGATAATGACATTTCTTCAAGCGTCTACGGTTTGTCACTATACTTTAATATTGGTCTTACTATTTGTTTTTATTTCTTTGTGCTGATTTCCTTCTTTTCTAGAAACATACTTTTGATAGCCTCAATTCTATCGTCTATTTTTCCGTTCATCTTTCCATTTTCTTCTATTATTGCTCGTAGACATTTGTATCTATTCACCTGTTCAGTCTTTTTACTATTTAATGTTATTTAGTGTGTCTTCCCATCTCTTCCTATTAACATACTTTTTATTATTATTTTTTAATACTAATCTTCATATTCACTTTTTATGATTCCGTATTAAGAGTGTTTAAAGTAAATGTTAAATTTTCTTCCAAGTCCGCACATTCGTTAGTTAATAGGTATATTGTACTTTTGATCTTAAGGACACGTGAATAGTGAAATATAACTAATATTAATGCTATAGATATTTGAACATAAAGTTTGCCTTAAAGAAAGAATTACAGGATTGGAAATAAGGAATCTTATTCAATTCTTATAGATTTGCGGAAGTATACATTATTTTTAAAAAAAAAACAAGACAAAATGTACCTACTGTGCGAAAGATATAATCACATCACAATAATATTTTTACTTATATTTTATATTATAATCTACTCGACCGTACAAAGATTTTTATCTTCGACTGTATGTTTGCCTTTTCAATGCATGTAAGTGCGGCATGTATATAAATGTAACGTAATGTAACGGATTTGAATGCAGGGTTCAAGCGCTGACCACAACGAACCAATGTATTAGATATAGTGGTTGCCGGCTAGCCCTTTGAAGGATGTACGGTCTGATGGCTTGCGATTCTATTCTGCTTTCCGTTCGTTGGTGTTTGCTTTGTTCGTTTTCAATCGTCTATATAGGCGTTCTGCTGTTTTTGATTCGTAGTTTCTGCATTGTTTCACCTCAACATCCACGTCTATATACAAGTTGTGGGCGCGCTCATATATATTCTCACACCGAACGTCAATGAAAGGTATTATTTTCAAGGTCTATTATCCGTCCTTAGAGAATATTGCATACAATATTATATCTATACCTAATACACATGAATAGGTACCTTCGAAGAATTTTGATTTCAATGTCGAAAGCAGTAAAATATTGTGTGTTATTGTGTACAAATATATGTATACAATAAAATGTTTTAGTTGAAATATATAAAGATATATGATTAAAATATATAAACGCAGCCACTAAAATCTTAACAAAAACTGAGCAATAGGAAAATGTGACTCTGCAAAATGTAAAAAACATAATTACATTTACGCTTCATTGCAAATTTGACAGGATTTTATTATTTCTACAATTATATTTATTTATATAAGATAATCGAATAATCAAATACAATTAAATTCCCGGGCGAAACTTCTCCATGCAGGAAACTTCTATTTTTAATTATTATATTCTTGCTACATTTACATTTTCGTCTTAAATCACTTTTAAAATACTATGCAGAACTTCTTAAAATTCTATTACTGTAAATTGTATATTTATAAACCCAAACTAAAATATTCACGTCATATAGTGACAGTATACAGGCGTTAGGCCTTTTCTCTGAATAAACAGTGTTAAACAAACTGTGAATTGCTTTGAAAGCACGCCCAAGCACCAAGTAAATGTAAATTCACTTTCATGGTTTTGTAGACAACACTTCAACCACGCTAAAATCTCGGAACAAAGTGCCTACCTAAAGTTTTTATTGGACCATTACAGGATTTTATCTTATTTATTTTGTGTTTTCCATTGTATAGGTAGCGTTATCTTCTTGTTATTGAATATTTGTTATTTATTACCGAAAGAAAGAAAAGAAAATATTATCGTGATTATTCTCAGTCTACCTTAGTGTTTAGTCTAAATATACCTTAACAGTTGCTCAATTTATGTTTAATACGACTTTCTTCGTATAATGCATTAGGTTCGACCAGTAACACTGATGATTCCTTGTAAGGTGAAACGTATGTATGCTAATATCAACCTAGTGTTACACACGTTTAACATGACCTAATTATTAATTAGCGTTAATTAATGCATTTTATATATACATATTGTAGTTTCAGATCGACAATTTAGCAAATATCTTCACGTTAATAATGAGATTTCCATCTTAAATTCTCATTCATTTATTCTTCCACATAACAATATATATTCAGATATAAATTCAAAACAATATCGGCATTCCTAACAATAAACATGTGCTTGTAAATTTTTATACACCCATTTTCTTTCGACATAATAGTCATTTTAATCAATTTTAAGAAGCGTGTAATCCAATCATTTTGCACACATTGTTAAGTTCAAAATTACACATAACAGCAACATAAATATTATTCCACATTCTTTGGTATTGTTTTTGAAACGACACTAAAAACTTGCTCACCATTGCCGACACTTTCGTCTGATTGTGAAGTTCGTTTAACGCTTCAGTGTAACGTCCTGCAATTAAGAAACGACCTATTACACGCCCCGTCCGCGACTTCACAATCGTGCTACACGTTCTGAGTTCTTGTAAAACAATTATGAGAACATAAAAATAACAATGACATCTGTATGGATACGAAATTCTTCTTAATGACATAATGTGTGTACTAACAATACATCGTTACATATGAAATATGTGGTCGTTTTGCATGATTTCGCACAAAAATAAATATTAAGCCCATCAATTATAATATTTACTTTCTTCCTACAAATATTTACAAATAATCTTTACTGCATGTTTACCTACACGTTCCACTCGCAAGTTGACTTTAGTTATACTTAATCTTGTGATGTTTTTCTCCGTTGAACAAACATAGATATAATCATGTGGAATAAACATATTAAAGTATTAAATATATACATCAGAAAAGCCTACTATTATTGTGCTCTGCCGAAATAAGACTGAAACCTGCTCCAACTAAAGCTATATCTTCAGACAAAAAGTTGTTCCAAGGGCTTCACGCAAACAGTAATAGTAAATGGCCAAAGAGCAATACTTTCATTGCAAAGATTGCAAGTTTTTTACAGTGAGAAAATAACAAATTAATGTATTTCTGCTTTTAACTGTAATAATTAGGAGTAATTTTTCCAAGAAAAAAATTTCTCCTCACGCAGGAATTTCCATATTTGCATATTTCCCGTACTGCCGACCTTTTAGGATCTAACATCGACATATGTTCGGTAAGAGCGCTGGAACCTCGTCCTCTAATAGCTTAATTGGTAAAGCGCCCGCCCGGCAAGCGGGAGGATGTAGACTTGAATTCTGCGTGAGGAGAAACATTTTTCTTGGGAAAAATTACTCCTAAATATTACAGTTAAAAGCAGAAATACATTAATTTGTCAATACTTTCATTGTTTGGAAAAAGTATTTAGACTTAATAAGACCTTGATTATTCGTGGCAATTGTAGAAAAAGCATATCTAGAAAACCAAACTTTATCTCCCATCTACCTTACGTTAATTGTCAGACACTTACAAGGGAACACCGGCGGGTGTCCCCCTCCGATTTCGATGAAACTTAACAGATCGAAAGAGTACCTTAAAATAAGAGACACGTATTTTTTTTTATCGGCATATCCGCACGATTTTGGGTACAGCCCCTCCAAAGTTTGGACAATTTTTCATTTTTGCAAATATTTCCTAAATTATAACAGATATTAAATTTTCTTCTTAACATAATTTGCAGCATATTGCATGGCTCTAAGGGTGGCGTCGTCAGTATTCGCAAAAAGTTAATAACGGGGGACGGGGTACTCCGTACCCCTCATTTTTTTTACATTTTTTCTTTTTCTTATTCTTCAAAAGAAGGCCGATTTTACATAGAATACGATGATGTATAACAAGCTTAGAAAATTAATAATTGTAAAAATAGAAAAATAATAATAAAGCTTCAAAATTAATAAACTTGCCATTGATATAAATCAAATGAACTATAACAGAAATAAATTTTTATCCTTAATATAATTTCCAGCATAATACATGGTTTCAAGGTAGATATCTTCATAAAAAGCTAATAACGGGGGACGGGGTACCCCATACCCCGCATTTTTTTTTAATAATAAGTTTATTCATTATTCATCAAAAAAAGATCGCTTTTACATACAAAACAATGGTAATAAATTTGGAGGATTAATAATAAAAATAATTGTAATAATAATAATATAGTACATTAACAACAATTGTTTATTATCATTACTCCGCTGCTCTCCTTACTTAAATATTTCTTAATTTAGAATTGTATCTACTCGACAAGCTATGGTCAAACCTTTCTATGCCTACTAACTTATACTATATACTATACAAAACTTTTATCGGTGGTAGTAATATAAATCGTTTTATCAACTGCAGTTAGTGACTGCGTTTTATATATTTCCTTAATAAAATGTTATTCATTCTTAGAATATCATAATCCTTTAGTGCATATATATGAACAAATTTGCTACACAGGACGAAGGATTAAATAATACATAGATATATATTTTTTAATTTATTTCAAGTTTTTCGTGCAATGTAGGTGTACAATGTAAGTATTCAATGGAGCATAAATATAACTAATGTGTTTGTAACGATTATAACATTTCGCAAACAATAGAACAGAATTAGGAAAACATTATAATGCTTATAAATGTTTAAATACATGACATAGTGTAATGCGATTATTGGTATATATGTATTGCAATAGCGAACAAGATTAATATACATACAGTAATTAAGCTATGTAAGTATTACAGTAGTGATAGTCTGTGTAAAAGTGTTTAAAACACAGATTTTGTTTGCACCATGAACACCGCACAATAGCTGGTTTATTGCAAATACTACACAAGGGTGTAGACTGCGCATCTTTGTTAAAACAAAACTCTACAGGATTTTTAAAGGGCCCAGGTTTTTCCTCAACGTATCCACTCTTGTACCACGAGTACTTGAATACGTCGAAAAATCTTGGGGAAGAAAACTGATTATGGGTTAGGGATTGCAACTTAATAATATTATTTCTCTGATGTAAATCTATGTCGTAGTTCATAAGAATCACTATATCCGAAAAAGTTCTAAAAGCGATCTTTTTTGATGAATAATGAATAAACTTATTATTAAAAAAATGCGGGGGTATGGGGTACCCCGTCCCCCGTTATTAGCTTTTTATGAAGATATCTACCTTGAGACCATGTATTATGCTGGGAATTATGTTAAGGATAAAAACTGATTTCTGTTATAGTTCATTTGATTTATATCAATAGACAAGTTTATTAATTTTGAAGCTTTATTATTATTTTTCTATTTTTACAATTATTAATTTTCTAAACTTGTTATACATCATCGTATTCTATGTCAAATCGGCCTTCTTTTGATGAATAAGAAAAACAAGAAATGTAAAAAAAATGGGGGGTACGGGGTACCCCGTCCCCTGTTATTAACTTTTTGCGAATACGGACGACGCCACCCTTAGGGCCATGCAATATGCTGCAAATTTTGTTAAGAAGAAAATTTAATATCTGTTATAATTTAGGAAATATTTGCAAAAATTGAAAACTCGTCCAAACTTTGGAGGGGGCTGTACCCCAAAATCGTGCGGATACGCCGATAAAAAAAAATACGTGTCTCTTATTTTAAGGTACTCTTTCGATCTAAGTTTCATCGAAATCGGAGGGGGACACCCGCCGGTGTTCCCTTGTTAGTTCATATTCTTGTCGATATTAGAACTGGACTTATAACTTCGGATTTTTCAATAATATTTAAATTTAGAAATGTTGGTTTATACTTTTATCTCAGATTTTGCAGTATGCTTTTTATATAAATTAGATTAAACTTGGAAGCTAATGTTTAATATAAGCTTTCTTGCGTAATGTATTTAATGTAATAAAATCCAGTAGCGATGGATGTATTTCTGCCATCAAGCATTTGTATGAACACCTCTTGTAGTCTTTGATTCTAATAATTATATCCTTTGCGCACAGAGAATTACTAGAATCAACGACTACAAAAGGTGTTGATACAAATACTTGATGGCAGAAATACATCCATCGTTACTGGACTTTATTAAATTAAATACATTACGTAAGAAAGCTTATATTAAACATTAGCTTTCATGATAAGAAATCCATTTGCATTCAATGTTTGCTCAAATTCACCTTACATTTAAAATTTCTAAATGTATACTTCTACTGCTAAGATAATTACATTTATGTTTATTTATTTATTTAATAAATCAACACACACACATAAAAAAATAATTACTCAATTTGAATATAAATGCATCACATTGAATATAACATAACTTCCTATATAAGCAAGAAGATGATGTATTTATATTGAGTATAAAATTTGTTCAGTTTTCCAAACCCGTGAATTTGTTAGACAAAACAATTTTTTAGTTCAAATGTAATCAATATACCAAAATCATTATGAACATATCATATTTTCACTACAAAAATAATTATTTTATATTTGAGTAAATAGAATTTCTTAACTGGAAACTATCATATTTATGCCTTAATAATTTAGGTACATTTGATAGAAGTATATAAAAGTATTATTTGAAGTATTGCCATTATTTGCTTCAATAATATAAGTATTGTAACGTTTTTCCTTTCTTAAAACGTTGTCGGGGTTTAGAAAAACACACAGGCGATATATTTAAATTTACTTATTCTATTAACACAATTACGGTATTTAAAATCTATTAAAAATGCTTATTATTTAAATCACTTAACCACTAATGTCTTTATTTATGTAAACGATTTATTTGCACCGATATTTATATTACACCTACTCATTCACTCGCGATCCGCACTATCCAACTCGTATCGACTGACTGCCTCCTGGACAACCCGACGCGTTATTTATAGCTGGCGCGAAACTTCCAGATTGTTCGGGACCCTTCTAGAACGTCCTTCCAGATTTCAGGAGAATATTCCCGAATCTTCGACCCGGTGCTGCCCTCTGTCATTCCTCGTAGGTAGTTCTTTCTTCCGCTATGCTAGCGCCATCTAGGGGCGCCTATCGGAACCGGCAGTTTAAAAAGTTGGCGCTCGTTACAGTATATTGAACTGATAATACTTACCTGCTTAATCTAAGCATTTCTACTATTCAAAGGTAATAATTTTGTGTCTGTAACACCAAAAAATTTCGGTAGTGGAAGATTAGTAGGTAGCGTATCGGGGTACTCTAGGAGTGCGCACGGGATATTGATGCGTAGAGGTATAGATGTATCGTTGCGACAGATGTTCTCGGGATACTTCAACTCAATGCCTGGGCCTGTTATCTAGTCGAGGTTGGTTACTGATATAATTTCAATCAGTATAATAATTTGCTGGTATTACCTACTGAAAACTAATAACTAGTAAATAAATGTTTGTAATGTACACACCTAGCATAAGATTAAAGAATTTGTGAGACTGAAGTTTATTGGTATTTCCTGTTAGTTATCAGTATATCTCACAGTGCTCGATTTACCTTCTATTTAATTGATGTTCATATATGATCGACACAATGGCGCTGACTCTAAGTATTATTTCAAAGTTTTTTAAACCAGTAATCCTTTAATATTAGATAACACGTACGTACTTACCTTCAAATATTTTAATGGTAGCATCTGTGCATCAGCCCCATTCCACCCCATTTTCTAAGTAACTGTGAAACGGCTGGGGTATTCATTTAGATTTACTTACACTCACAACCAACAACACTGTTCGCTGGTCAATCAAAAAGTGACTCCAAGTAAAGGTATGTATATGCAAAACCCCCTAAACCCCCCCTAAAAAAGCCAATGCCAGATAAGTTTTAGTGCAATAAATGGCGGGGTAAAATTCGTTTCAAATGTTTCAATATTATGGTAATTTCAATTTGATATTTCATGTTTTCAAATGTAGAGAAAATTTCAAATAATTTATTAATAGCACTGCGATTGTTTCGCCAAGCAAGGGGATTATTAGATGAAGAAAATTATACAAGATGAGTTTTTTTTTTTTCATTACTTGTTAGGAAATCTCGGAAAACAATAAGAGATACACTTTGGATTAAATGGAGAAAGATTTGCATCTTTGTAAGCCTAATCCAGATACGATAGAGGATATGCATGGTTTACTAGATATTTGCTAAGAGAAAACATAGAAATTCACCCAACCCTTTTCAGTGCTGTAACTCTTTTATTTGTAAAGATAAAAAAAATAAATATTGTTTTTAGAGAATTTAATATAAAACAACAATTTTATCCTCTTATCTTATCAGATAAATGTTTTAGCTGCTGTTAATTATAATCCATTAACATCAACAAGGCAAATTGCACAAGACGCTAAACCATGCATTTCCTTAAATGGACAAAAACGTATCCGGATTAAGCTTATAAAGATGCAAATTTGTTTCCATTTAACTCAAAGCGTATCTATTATTGTTTTTGAGATCCACATACAAAGAATGAAAAAGAAACTCACCTGTAAGTAGGAATGAATTTAAGTAAATTTAAAAAATAGACGAAACCACAAAGATGATTTATTATTAGTAGTTACCATTACAATAACAATATTAGTGGTAAATGCTAAATGCTCAGAAATAAAGATCAACAAGTATCCACAGTTCAGGAATGATAAAGCGTGGAATAAGAATAAAAAATGTTAAAAATAAAAAGTAACATATTATAGCAGCAGGATAAGGGTAAACAATAAAAAATAGCTTGTCTGATATAGATTACTAAAATCAAATAGTGAATATTATTGAAGATCCAAGAAATAAACCTTTAGGTATATCAAATAATTCCACATTCTTGTAGAAAAAAAGATGTAAATTCGGTATGCAGGTGAAAGGGGATTATATTATGAAGTATGTATTATAAAATTTCAACGTTGAGGAAGTAAAGTTAATGAAAGTTATTTTCTAACATTTTTATGACTCGTTTGGTTGAATCATTCTATATATTTTATAGTAAAGACTATTATTATACTCTCTCTATCATTGTTTTACCTTTTTCTATTACAGTCTAAGTTTGATAAGCTAGCTTATAAATGAATGATAAATTTAGTTTTCACAAAATTTCTCCCGCAGTCAAACCTGAAATAATAATTTATAATTGAAAATAATTTTCTTATTTTCAATTATAAATTAAACGGTGCAGATCTTATTGTTCCTTAAACACAAATTTGGATGTGATTTTTGGGTCAAGTTTTAATCTGTTCTGCAAATTCGAAACTTGACCCAAAAATCACATCCAAATTTGTGTTTAAGAAACGGTAAGATCTGTATCGTTTAATTTATAATTTAAAATAAGAAAATTCCCCTCCTTGTGGAGCTCACAACAGCACACCTCTCTATATTAATAGTTTATTTATTATTGTGGCACCAAACAAATGAGCTATTTATATCATCTTGCAAAACCAGAGTATCGTAGATGATTCACTTTGGTATAAATCATGCAATTATATATACAAGAGAAATTCAGGTGTTTAAAAACTCTTCGGTATATTATTTGCGAATATCGTGAATAATGAAGGGCCGAAATCGGTACCTAGAGGCACTTCGAGAATTACAGAATGACTCTGAATGAATGTTTTTATAAAACACTATTAGCCTTCAGTTGCACATTTATATGAATGGAAAAAAAATAATTTACAAGAAAAGCCAAACCAACGTTGTATGTAACTGTATCAATATTCTAGATATACTGGCACGTTATTCTAATTCCTCTGATCATATGCGATCCAAAAACTGCACACTGAGAGAAATATCCTTTTCATTTAAAAGGAATTGCATTAAACCAAAGTTTTTGTGTTTTCAATATGGCCAACATGATTTTGTGTTTCCTCGAAAAGGAATATAATTTTAAATTCACGCATTTCTTCGGAAATAATATATTTTTCATTGAAACAGCTTATTCTTTTAAGTGAAAGATATTGATAGTTGATTCAAGTCCTCTTTACTTTGAACTTGAAAACTATGCAGATTGGCAGAAAACCGTAAGCATGTTGAGTCAAGAGGTTTTTCCTTTTCTTATAACATTTATTCATTTTAAACTTAAGCGTAAACACAATAAAATACCGTGATCATTTTCAATCGAAATGAAAATGAATTATCTCCAAAAACCCATGCACTAAGGAAGCATTTGACGTTAGAATGTTGTAAATCCCAGTAAGCATTTGGAGTTAGCCACCCTAGCACTCTAGTGTACCCGTTAAAGAAATCGTCCTTTCAATGGCGATGACTTCTATCAGGTGTTGTTCTAGTAAATATACCAGATTACTATGTTGCGATCGTAGTTTCCAGCCTATTTTCTGCGAAATATTATCTGTTACCGGAATGAAATAGGAGATGCGCCATCTATGCGACAATTTCTCTACTACACATAAGTATATCTGCTCATCTGGTATACTATATGGGGAGAAAACCGCTATACAAAAATAAAATGCGATATTTATTTTTATTTCCATGTAAATATTTAGTTAAATTAATAAATACTGCGCTAGCTTCAAATAAATCTACTAACCAAATTGTTTGTTTGATTGAATACAAGAATATTTTTAATATTCCTCAATCAAGTAATAATTTAGTAACTGTAACCAAATGTTGAAATGAATGAAAAATAGTTGAAAACAACAACAAGATCGTTTTTTTCCCCGTGTACATAAGTTTTAAAACCTTCAAACACTATATACTACTGTAAAGTTCCTTGGCTTATAAGCAAATCAGCATTATCTGAAAAGATTCCAATTATCTCTGAAATTTCTTTAACCTCGCGCGAAAAATATTCACTTTTGTTCATTATTGTTTATGTATCTGAGACATATGCACGTGGGAACATAAATAAAATACTTTCGCGTAAAAGAGCACTCAGCTTGAATACAGGTACTTGCATTTTCCGTTTAAAGGCAAACATTTTAAATCAATGTATACATACGTGTCCATGCAAATAATCCAAAACGTCCGGCTTTTTTATTTAAAATACTGTTTATAATTCAATAATACTTAAAAGAAACTAAAATATGTTGTTAAATATGTATATAATAATAATATAATATGTAATGTGTGTTGTCTTACTTAAACAGAAGTTATACAAACATTATAAAATATTAATCAAAATTAAAGTGTATTCCATTTAATTACGGTTACTTTTCGTTGAACATGATAAAAATCAAAAGTTATAAAACTTTTCATTTAATGCAATCTCTTTTGTCAGTGCAGAAGCTATAAGTCTGTGAAAAATGTTACTAATTTCTGGTGCATACCACAAGAAAACCATATGGAACGGAACTCAAAGGTAGAGAGGAAATGCTTTTGAGGGTTTAGATTTAGAATATTACGTTATATCGTTTCATAAATATTTCTTCTAAATATGATATAATATAATGAGCAACGACATTACTTAGAGAAAACTATTATCTAATGGCTAAAAGGTTGATTTTTTCGAAACAAATTCTTTAACAGAAGAATTTTATAGACTAGACTCAATATTACTTTCTTCTTACAGTTTTCTGAGTTAAGATAATAATTTCTTATTTCCAGTATAACGCCTCCATTAGTCTAACGATTGCATATTTGGAACATGGAAATAATGCGATTTTGTACATGATGCCCATAATGGTGCCAAAGCATTAAGTTTGTCCACAATGATGGCGTAAACTAGGGTAAAGTTAATGATGCAGAAAGAGCGTCGAATGATCATCAATAAATTAAAGTGTTACTTCGGAAATAATGTCTTTTTTACTGGAACTGAGCCGTTATTGCTTTTACAATTTTTCTGTTTTTACAGCTGTTTTATACAGCTAATACTGTAATATTTTGTGACTATTACCGAAAGACCTTAAATACTTATTTAAAATTGATAATTTTCATATTAATACAGACAGTAGTTTAACTTGTAAACTCCAATTCTCAGATCCTCAATTGAACAAAGTCACAGAATTCAAGTAGGGCTGACCAGCTGGCCCAAAGGGATGCTGTGGGTGCATAATAAAATAACAGTAGAATTAAATATAAACGATTACTTTATATTGGTATTAATGCCACAATAAATCCATTTATCATATCTTTAAATTATTTTAATTCTGAAATTCAAATATTATCCTTAATAATTTATGATTAAAGATAAATTTACTGACCATATAGAAATCTGCCAAGATGTAAATAAATTAGAAGGGTATGAAAACAATAATGGACATTTCTGCAGATGATGTTATCTTAACAACACAGCTTTAGCTCATTCACGTAATAAAACACCATAATTTATGTACGTTTAAACACACTCAATTTATATTATACAACTTTTATCATTACAGTATTCTTTCCCCTGTCAATAATAAAACGCTGCTATGAAATCCTAGTCTATTATTAGTTAGAAATTTAGGTTAAGCTCTCCATTATCATAAACTTCAAAGAATCAAAGCCACATGCATTAACCATATCCACATGAACGTGTGCAATCTGCAAGCAATAATATATCCTCTTTTCCGTATGCACCAATCCAAAGTTTCGTTTATATTACCACTTTTATGACTATAAACACAGTCCTATGGCACATTAAAACATCCATGATAACGATTTTATAAAATAAAGGAAATACTGCATCACCATTGATATATTTAATAGAATGTCTGAAATGCCCGAAGCGCTTCGATAGAATCTATAATTAAATTTAATTATTATTAACCCGCATAGTCTAGCCTGCTTTCTGCTATAATGGACGAGCGTTTAAAACTATTTGGATCGGGGAACTTGCTAGAAAATTTACGGTGATTCATTATAATAAGCCTGACCGGTAGAATTTCGTATTACGTCATCGTTACATAACTATTTCTCTTTGTTGTGGAACTGGTTGTTGTAATACAATAACAAAAATTTCGACCTTAAATTGTTTACCGTTTGGCAAAGTACGTGGAATGTATGGAATCGAAGGGTTACATAAAATTAGTATCTATCGCTTATGATCAGATCCATAGAATGCGCTTCTGTTTGAGATAATTAAAATTCTGATCGAGTCTTGCGATATCGTCACTTACCTGTGACTAATTGAAGCTTACGAGTGATGATTCTTACTTATACGAATGTTTTTTAATGAACCATTAACTCCTGACACATTATAAATAATGGAACATTGTCATAGGTGTTTCTCATTGCGTGAAATATAAAAATAAAGTTGTTCTGACGAGTTATTTTTGGTTGAATCACTAACTCAATTGCTACTGACAGCTAAGACAAAAAAAAATATACGTTTCTTTTCTTCTTGTTAAGGTACAGGTAGGAAGCTAATGAGTTTAAAAGTTTGTTAATCTACACATTAAAAAAATTAGGTAATTTTTCTTGGTAAAAATCACTATTTTTGATAATTTTCCGCACTGAATGGGTGTAAATGTACATAAACTTAAGGAAAATGTCGAAATGTTAGAAATTTTCTTCATAATTCAAGTATTTTACGTAAATATTATAAGAAAATTGCTGTTTCTTAGAAAAAAAACCTCTAATATTATAATATTACCAAGAAAAATATTAATATCTAATATAAAATTTCTTACAATTGGGAAAAAAAACAGTCATAAATACAGTAATTTTCAAGTAATAAGGTAATAAGCAAGGCGCGCATGCGTTAACTTAGAATGTTCTGTTTCAAGTCAGACATAGTCAGAAATGACACAGTGTTCTATTTTCTTGTTATTTTAGAACTATTATACTGATTATTAGTAGGTGGTATTAATTCATATTAGAAAATCTGTTTGTTGTTCTTTTAATGCATTAAAGTCTGTTACACACTCTGCTAAAATTTGAACATGGAATATCCGAAACAACTTGCATGCGCGTTAGAATTAATTCAGCATTATCTGTTAAAAACTCACACTAAAAAAAGATTAGGTAATTTTTCTTGGTAAAAAACACTTTTTTGAATAATTTTCCGCATTTCTATGGGGGTAAATGTACATAAAATTTACGTGAATATTACTGGAAAAAATTCTGTTTCTAAAGTCTTTAACATTGTAGTATTACTAAGAAAAATATTAATATCTCTCCAGAAAAACTTAACATTTCTTACAATTTGGAAAATTACGATTAAAAATAATATCTTTTATTAAAATAAATATTTTTTGGATATATGATATCAGGTACTTACGATTTTCTTAAAGAAACTATTTATTTTATACAAAGTCGGTACAGTTACAGATAAAATAGTAGATTTACTTCAAAATTGTATTACAAAACTGTAAATCACCACGTCATGATGTTCTAAACATATAATAGCAAAGTTTGCAGGCCGATAGTAGCAAATACGTTAAACATATTCTACAAGTACAGAAATTGCCGTGAAGATGGCGGCTCTCCTAATTCACTACACTAACTTTCCATACTCGATATAAGTTTTCTACATGGCAGACAGGGCTATCAAAAATTTATCCAGTACTTGCCAGATAAATATGTATTAGAAACCATTATCACAGCAGTTGACCGATTGCATGGCTCTTGATTTTTGCGAATTAACCGCCAATGTGGAGAAGAAACGGGTAAATGACATGCAAGTGGTTTTGGGTAAGCAATAGAAATTTTCATATTTTTTGTTTGTCTTTTATGCATTAAATTCTAATTAAATACAGTTTACCAGTGCATTTTCATTTCGACGATATTTTTCATTTTGTAAGAAAAAAATCAGAAATACTGAACTTTTCTTTGTAATTTTACGTTTAAACAAATAAACCTTCTATGGAAATTATCACTACTTTAGAATTGAAAATTGAAATGTGAGTATTCCAGACTACATGAAAAAATCTTGGAAAAGTTACCCACATTTCGAATTTTTACTATGAATATTCCAGGTTATGTGAAAAATTACTTATAGTTAGAAATATTACTTATAAAAGTAAAATACCTGCACGGTTTTAGGGACACAAAATTGCCCCAAAATCATATAGGAATTTTATCAATTTGTTTCAGTGTGTAAATTATAATCTAAAATATTTTATTTGTAGGATGAATTTTTTGGGAAAAGAGGTTTATTAGTATCAAATACTCATGTATTAACATCTATACTCATGATACACGGAGTTTTCTACGTAAGTTAGAAGTTTCCGGATTTAAGGAAAATACTCAACTTTGAAAATTTGAGGGGTGCAGTAATTTGGTATTTACTTCTTTTCTAAAATATTTTCAAATTTCTTACATTTCCAGTTAATCGGAAGTCGTCATGAACATTGTAATTTTAAATGGAACACTGTATATACTATTAAATTTTATTCAAAATCTACACATAAGTTGCAATTTTTGAAAATAATGAATGGTTGACAGAAGCAATTAACGCCCAAATTGCTTTTTTTATCTCCGTCTCTTTTTAACCAATCGATTTGAAATTTTACGGAAATAATTTGTTTAATCAGTAAAAAATTTTGATCCTAATTTTAGCTAAATATTTTTGGAAGCTCCAGAAAGGAGGTGATTCTTCCGAGCAAAAACACCAAAGTTTCGTCCAATACATTCCTATACCCCATTTTTGTTGTGTGAAAATTTGATCCAATTTGCTGTGGTGGAACAGCTTGCAAGAAGGTAAAACCGAATATAAGGTACTATACACCAACAGTATGATAGGGTGCAGCAATAGCAAGTCCGTTTTTTTACTACTCCTGCTGTATTCTAGACAGCAATTTCACATTTCGTAAACGTAATATAATGTTAATTGTATACCTTTAGAAAATATACTCCCGATATACTGGGTGTTTCATAAAAAAAGATTCCACAGTATAATTCATCATTCTAAATAGAAGCCCCTGTATATGTTTACAGTATGAAAGGTCTCTAATCACATTCCATTCTTCCCCAAATTATGAAAGTAGTTTGCTTTGTGATTATCGCATTACAACTGCTTCTCATGAAAGATTGAAAAATCACCTATCCCAAAGAAGGGATTCCTACGTACAACCGCCTTTAAACAACAATACTTTTTTGTGTGTATTGGCTAAGGTTAGGTCAAGAAATCAGCAAATTATTCTTATTACCAAATGATAGGGTGGTCACCAAGAAAGTACTGACTTTACCGTTTTCAAAATGAATTGTCCCGATTTTTTTAATGGAACACTCTCTTACATATAATTACATTTTGCATCAATCCATATTTCCTTATTGGTTATTCTTACTGGTTTCTACAATAATCCCGGAAAACCAAAATTTTGTTATCGTTAATAAAAGGTGGCACCGAAATATGGAATTGAAAACTAATACAAAACTAGTGATTTATGAAGGTAATGACTTGCCTAACGTTTCAGCTCCTTACAACTTCAAAAGAATCTTGTTTTTTTAATTAGTTAAAATTATCACAGACGGATCAAAATTTGTCTAGTAAGAGCACTAATCAGAAAAAATATTTCAGTAAAATTTCAAATGGAGGGGTTAAACAGAGACGGAGGTAAAAAATAAAGAAAAGCAATTAACCCTCACTAATTGCTTGTATTAATCTTCCTAGCAGTTGTTGGGAACTGAAACTTTACATATTTGCTGCCAACAGATGTAAAGACATTCAGAAAACTTGAAGCACTTTGGATTTTTCTCAGACCATTTGATAAATGTGTCCAACAACAAGAAATCTTATGTAAATATACGTAGGGTTATTTTTATGGATCAATTTACGATATAAGAGTTACAGCCACTAACAAATGCAACAGCTAAACAGACAGATCGTCCATATGATTAATGAATATCAGAAGTGGCACTTAAAAAAGGTATTCGGAACATGCAATACTTGATATACAAAATAAAATCAACCTATATTCCATTTATTACTTATTGAAAGAATTAATCAGCAATATGTAATAGAATACACTTGATTAGCGAATTAGCGATAAATAGAATATAATAAGACGCATATTACAAGTATGAGTCAAGAAATAATATTATAAACCTAATTGGAACGTGCGTATGCACTAATTAGTTATCAGTTTTATGTTCTTATTGTTAGTTGCGGTAATTCAATTTGCGGCAGCTTTCCGATAAAATAAAAACGTTTTATGACCATATATAAGCGTAATTACATCCACACAGATGCACGTAATTGCTGCCCCAAATTCCAGGTTAGTTTAGCTAAATATGGAAGAGAATGTTAAGAAAGCTGTATATCTACATGTAATCTGCAGGATGTTAATAACAGGATGTGATTACGTTACTTTGCATAAGTTTATTACATCTACTGTAATTACATGCAAGACTTAGATCTGATAAAATCTTTTTATTTCTATTATTTATGTACATAAGTTGTTTTTAATACTCAAGCCCTTGTTCCACTTTGCACATAATTATGGAAATGCATGCAATTTTGTGATGTAAACATTTTAATTTCTTCATATTATCCTTATGTTTAATTTATCTATTGTAATCTTGTCTAATTTTAAGCATTTGCTAACCAGCAAATTAAATTTGAGTTTAAATTTGGCAAAATTGTCAAATTAAGTAGTTAGATCTACAAAAACAGTTCTAACTGAAATGTTGGAAAATATCCTAGACACCCAAGACGAAGAAAATCAATGGAAATGTTGATGGACTGTAGCCTAGCAAAGCGTTTGATCGCGTATCCTATAGCGAAGATGTAGCATCAGATGTAACACATATCAGCTTTGAAATCTTGGATAGCGGAAAACAAAGCGTGTGATGGAAAAGAACGTTGTTAGAATTGCAATTGTGCTCCAGGGTTTCATTTTAGGCCTAATTCTGTTTAGCATATATGTGAGTGATTTTCCAAGCGATATGATAATATAATAAATCGTTTATATATGCTGACAACACATCGATTTTCATGAAATGCGTAAAGAAGAACTACAACACCTCAAAGAAGATGCACTTTTAAACTAAAACTGAACAACCGAGTATAATTATGATCACAAGATCAAAAATTGTCTTAAGAATATGTTTTCAACTATTTTCTGCAAGCTCAAATAAACATGCTAGTGTAAAAATCTGTACAATCGCCAGATTTGGCAGTTACATGCGCCTTATTGAGAAAATTAAAAAACACTGTGGGATAAATAATTTTGGACAGCGACGAAGTTATGTTCTAATGACTAAATTTTCTTAGCTAGCGTATGGTGTTAAGTTAATGGTGCCAGAAAGAACCAATCACCTGATACAGTCTTAATTAATGTCTTGCTCAAAAATTGAGACAGTATACTATAGCTCTCAATGATTCATTTGTAATTCGCAATAGTTTATAGAATAAGTAGTTCTATAACGTAGATAGAGCTCATATCAATAGTAAAAGATACATGCCATTGCTTGCGCAATGAATGAATATAGGTAACCGGTCTTCGTTTATACTAGCCAACGGGTTTATTGAGAGTAATAAACGTCACACTTCGCGCAAGGTTTAATGACATAATGTGATAATGTATTCTTAAAGGCGCGGGGCCACTGCACGCGAAGCGAAGCGAAGTTCAGCGAAACTAATTTCTTTGAAAATTGGCTCCCATGTAATCATACGCACATCTTCGCTAGCCTAACTTCGCTTCGCTTAGCTTTAGTTGCCGCGTCTGCGTAAGATTACATGGGAGCTAATGTTCAAGGAAATTAGTTTCGCTGAGCTTCGCTTCGCTTCGCGTCCAGTGGCCCCGCGCCTTTACTATTGAAACGAGTTCTACTTCTTAACTAGTAATAAGTACACATTATGCTACTACTGCTTTAAAGAAAATTTTAATAATCATATTAAAAATTGCTATGCTTCAATAAAAGCGTTAGAGCACATCATTAATAGGATCCTGCCCAACAAATTATGGTATAAATGACTTAATATACTTGGTTATTTTATTATACCATGAGGAATGTGTAAAATAAGTCAACATTTAATTAATTAATGTTTACATAAATGTGTACATTAATGATACACATTCTCCACAGATCTTTTACAAGCAGTACATCACACACATTTCTCTCTTCTCTCTCTACATTTTATATGTACTTCACATACTGTCATTACCTCATCATCGACTTATTTCATCTTTATTTTCCTTCTGATATATCGTACCCGAAAATGGCGATTCGCCAAAACATATAGTAAATTATATATATTAAACTTGAATGGAACGGACATTAATATTTTCATTTCTACTACCATTGTTAAATAACCCCATTCAAATAGAATTTATCAATCATTTAATACTCATAGTTGAGAGTAAAATTAATTCAATAAATGATGAATTTCAAATTATGTCATAGAGATGCACAACTGTTTTGGCACACAAAAACTGGTGGTTCTTGTGTACGTCCAGGGTCACATAATATAGCTACTTACCTACCAGGTGCTAACTAAAAGTTTTTTTTAGGTCAGTGTTCAAGTGATATTCTTTGCCCGAAAACTCCTTTGGACATGAACTGTCACATTGTAATTCATCGTGCAAATATTAAGTATTATTCTGTAAAAATGCTGAGTTTTACTGAAATATATCATTTTACCTACACAGGCAACTTAAATTAGATGCTGAATTTGTATATAATTCCTTTGGAGTAGTTCGATCCACATTTACCTGTAACGACCCTTACGTTATTTCTATGACAAATTTCCTGGAATGGCTACCAAAATTTACTATCTGTTGATGATAATCTGAGTATAGAATATTTTCGAACCAATTCAGACTATGAGGTTCCAGAATTACGAAATATAAAAGTAACGCGAGCTAAAACGTAATTCCAATCAAACGAACACGGATATCACAATCGTTACAATTGAAAACTTCACACATTCATTGGCAGCGCAGACGGAGACATATACAGTGCAATCGGCGAACGCAAAATGGTTTCCGACCCTATAATAATTAGTGATTTGGTTGAATTTAGTTCAATATTATTGCTATGCACTTTTGTTCTTTCAAAATATCATCCACTGACATCATAAAGGCAATCGGGCTCAGTACTCCTCCTTGGTTTAATCCATTGTTTATTATTGTTAAGTCATCTGATTACAAGTTGCTTAATTTCACGTAATTTGTGTTATTTTCAATTCCTCTGCGTAACTTATCTCTTACCATTATTCTTGTCAAACTTTCATATTCTATTTTCCTTGATATTCTATCAAAAGTTTTATCTGAATCCACAAATGTCATGTAGATTTTTCTATTGTTTTCTCTATCATCCGTCGTAATGTAGAAATGGATTTTTATATACTAAGCCCGCTCTGTACTTCTGTAGTAGTTGTTCTACACTATTGGAAAAAATGTAACTTAAATTGGAACGTCCAAAGAAAGGAAGTGCGCAGTTTTTTGGAGCCTGTCGGAAAAATTCATACAATTAAAACAAGTAGCGGCATATTTTTTGAGGGGAACAATAATATAACTGAAGACGTTTACAGCACAAAAAAAAAAATGCAAATAAGCAATTAAAGATAATTTTTCGTTCCCAATAATTTGTATGAAGAGCAGTGCTAAGAGTTAATACCAGATAAGAAGAACTGAGAGAAAGGCATTCCAGTAAGAATGAACTCGAACTGGTATACATTTTATTTATGAAATGCTAAATGCGGCAAAATAAACAGTACTGAAATTATGAAACGTTTATTATTTATTATTTATATATTTACTTTACATTATATAGCAATACTTTAACATTATATAGTGTTCCAAACATTATTCACGACGACGTTCCCGATAAAACAGATGTTCAAGATGCCCTCCGTTCAGTTTCAAGCAGTTCCCGAATGTCAGACGGTGGATCGATACGGAAAACAGCCTCCTTCAGCATTCTCCATATGTACGCATCAGGTGGTGTTAGGTCTGGTGAATACGATGGGTATGGGAAATCGGTGCCACGCGAAATAAGGGTATCCCCAAAATGATTGCGCAGCATTCGAAGAGACTCCCTAGCCGTGTGACAGGTTGCCCCGTCCTGCTGAAACCATTGTTGATTACGTGGTGGGTTCCTGGCACGACAAAATCGCTGAAGATCATGCAGAAATGGTGTGACAACCTGTTCTCTGTAGCGCTCCTGATTCACAGTTAACGGCGTTCCATCGCCTGCTTTACGTTGGCGAAACTTGTCAACAACTGCTAACATAACGGCGTTGCTCGGATCCTGTTTCATAAACTTAGGCCTAAATGCGTCGGCAACTTCTTTTAAGCTTGAACCGTTTTCGCACCCTTTTCCGTATGACCGAAAATAGTGCTCCACGATAAAAACTTTTTCTGCAACAGTGAGCACCATCCTGAAGCAACTAACATTAAAAAGACATTCACATACGTTGTAACCACGTTCGGAAACCACTCGGTACGTTTCAATGCATGACACATACACATTTGACACATGCACATTTCAGTACTGTTTATTTTGCCGCACACCGTAATTACAAATCATCTTAACGCCGTACTCCACCTAAAGGTATTACAAGAGGCTACCTATTCTAAGCACCTGCCTCCATGTCTCCTTAATTCCGACAGACAGACATCTTCAGGGAGCTGCCCCCTTTTTCACACATCATAAATTTGAAGTTGAAGCACTAGAAAAGGAATGATCTAAAAACAAACAAAACACAACAGCAGTACCTATTATAATACTTAACAATAACTTAATCCTAATTATTTTAATCAATAGCAATTATAAATTAAAGATTTATACCTTAAATATTTATTTATATACCCTAACCATGCTAATATAATGTAACATTAATTCAAACCACTAAATAATATAAAATATTCAATCATAAATATGTACTACCCTACTATCATTAGCATTATTATTTAGCAGCATAATGTATCTAGCAGGGCTGTTGCTCGAAACCGAAATAGTTAGTACCCGAACACACGGGTACCCGAAATTTTTGGCTACGGACTACCCGGTTAACCTCGGTAAAGCTCGATTTCGGGTAATACACGGTTCGGGTAAAGCTCGATTTCGGGTAATACCCTGTTTCAGGTAAAGCTCGATCTCAGGTAATACCCGATTTCGGGTAATGCTCGATACCCCGGTAACCCGGAACTCGGTAGTGCACTGAACGGGTACCCGACTCCTGAAAAAGACGGGTTTCGACAGCATTAGTGTCTAGTTTTAGTTAACACTAGGGAATTTATGACACCGTTCTTTTGGTCAGGATGGTGGTGTCAAAGAGCATTTAGGTGAATTTGCGGCAAATGGAATGTCCCAAAAAACCGTCAGAGACACGATTCACTAAGACATCTAGGAAAGGAAGAGTCTGGCTCAACTTCCATGGTGATTTTAATGGAACTCTGTTGGGAATTGAATGTGAGGAAATTGTTTAAGGAATCACGTGCTTATGGCCAGATTACGAAGGTAAACGTATCTGAACCAGCATTTCGGTTTCTAGGAATAGGATGCTAAGATTTGTTGTTCAAATGCCGCTATAAAAATGTTGGCAACAAAAGGAGAAAGAGGGGAACTTGTCATATAAGGTTGGTATTCATATACTGTGAATACAGACACGAACACGATATATAGTTAGTTAGAGATATAAGTTGTATTCATTTGTCATTCTTGTGTATTGTTTGTCAATTATTAATAAAGTTATTTATTAATACCATCTAGTATTAATAGTCAAGAGTGAGTCAAGACACATAATATAACAGAACTCACGACTGTACCTCAAACTTGTTCATGGTACAAGAAATAGGGAAGAGTAAGGCAGATTTTACAATTCGAAAAAGGCACTTCTGCGTACATACCAAACCAAGAAAATTGTTCCAGTATTGAAATGGTTTCTGGTTTATCCTAGTGTTCGAAAAAGAAAATGCACTGGCTTCCAGATTTGAGGTAGACTAAGTGTTTCGTAGGCTCTCACGGCCGGAATCCCATGAAAACTCTTAAGATAGACTGTTCCCAAATGTAATAATTTGGTGTCTCATTCTGTTGAATTATTTCTCAAAATTAATTCAGTTTAATAATCTGCAGGCGCCTATTTTGTTACCCAACACACATACATAAATACATATAAACATGCTTCCCAAATGTATTTCTCAAAATCATTAAAAATACACAAATACTTTACTTCTGACTCCTACGATTTATTACACTAGAAAGAATGTTTCGTTAACATAAAATACCAGAATTTATACCGAAAAAATCCAGCTGCACGAAATTAACATCAGATTTTGTATAATATTCGCGGAATTACGTCACTACGAATCTCATCGTCACCCGTGACGGGGGTATTCAAATATTTGCCATGAGATACGCAAAACGAACTTCTCCGTAGGCTTCTTCTGACGCAGAAAATGAGATCTGACCGACCGGTCCTAAATCTCCGGGGTCGCCTCGTAAAAACGGGACCGAAAACGAAAGGAAGGAACCGTCACGTCACTGCACCAGTTTTCCCTTTCTCTGTGTTTCGTTCATTCATTCATGTGTACCGAAACCGGAATAAATCAAGGGGCGATCGTGACCTTGAAATTGGCGCAGATTTCGCATCGTTAAGACGACGTCATCGGTGGTGCTCCTACTGCGCCACGTTAACGGCGATATCGCGGTCCCCACGATGCTGGAGCGAAAGTCATGCAGAAGAAAGAAGAATCCGAGAGGTCAAATGGAAGGAGGACGTAGATTTTTTTGACGGCGGTGGGGTAGCCAGGTAGAGATCGTGACATTATCGAGGCCCACGCATCGTCAGGTATCTATTGGATCTGTGGTGCTCGTTTGTATCACAACAGATGATCTTGGTATGGAATGAAACGTAACCGCTAGTTAAGGAGGTTCTCGAAGAAATTATAGGGAAGTGTTTAAGGTATTATCGTGCGATCAACGATCTTATAAAGCAAAGAATAATGTACAGTTCCCACCGTAGAAAACGGCAACGACTCTATACGGTGTGGAAGAAAAGTCTAGACACGCCTCATTTTCTCTTGAACGGGTTGTCAGAAATATTAGAAAACTAGGGATTTACAATCAACTTCAAAAGATTATGACTGAGGTACGTAAAACGAATTCGTTAACTTAATTCTAAAACATCTACCTTAAATTCAATGCCATCGTAATCCGTGACGACAGTAAACTATCGTCGCCGAAAGCTGTATAATACCCTTTACGGTGCGCGACAAAGATGCCGCAACCTTTTCGGATAGAGATTTGCATTCTCGAATTTGAAAGTTTCCACAACAGAATATGAATCGTTTGAACTCCCGCCGCATTGACCCGACCTGCTGTAAACCGCTACCTTAATTTAAAAAAATTGGCGCTCTTCACGAGCGCTGCTGATTTTTCCAAAGAAAATTTTCAATGTATGTTTAGAGAGACTTCCGCGAGTCCGTAGGCCTTTTAGTAATTTTTTTCTAAAATGGTAATAAGGGTGGTAATAATGTAATAATTTCTTTTATTTTTTCTGTTTTGGTTTGTAACTTTCTATTTCCTATCTTTATGTCAAAAGTATAGAAACAGTCGTTATTTCCCACAAACTTTGTTTTGTACCAAAGCAATTATATTTTAAAATTTACAAGCAAACCCAAAATAGAGTAATAACATATTTGTCGTTCGACGTTAGAATACGGGAACTAAAGGCTTCATTGTGTGACAGGAGTGAATTCATTACGATAGAATGACAATAAATATGTCTGTCAAATGACACAGTATCTGTCATTTTTCGTTTTAGATGTTTTTTTTTTTGGATAACACAAACGAAAAATATCACAACGAATATGTCTCAACCACTCAACCTGCTTTGATAATTTATTCTATATTGTTAGGCGCTATTTAAATTTTGACAGATCCATTTTTCCAACTCCCTCCATTTCAAAACGTGTACACTCCTTAAGCTGATATAATAGACTCGTCCCTCATTTCAGGCTCTCTAAAACCGGTGTGTATAGTACTTCTCATTTCACTATACCTATTTTCTAATTACGATGATGGCTTCAAGAGGTTGCAAACATGAAACAGACGCTGTTTTGCTATGTTTGTTGTCAGTTTATTAATACAAGAGGATGGTACATGGGGAGAAAAACAGATCCATAAGATTTGCAATTCTAAGCATTTGGCGGAACCCACTGATCACTACAAGCAACTTCTACTTTTGGCATTTGGTGACTCTCCAAACTCTTCGTACTGGCAAAATGCACTTCTGTCATGTATCGGATCTCCTTTCATTCATGGCCCGTATTACGAGCTTGCTTCCTTACCTACTCCTCCTAAGATAGATCAGGCGTCTTCAATCAGCAACAGCGAGTCGGAGTGTGAAGAAAATATTTGTGAATCAGATGACGATTTCATATATGGAGATGCATGAGAGATGGCATTAGAAAAGATAACAAGACTTAGTTAGAGATCTTGGGACTCTCCAAGTCCAATGCTGAGATTTTGACCTCTAGGAGGCTGAAGCAGTGGAACTTGCTGGATGAAACTGTGGCGAGTCGTAGATCAGAGAAAGCGTCACCGAACTTTTTCTAGCTTTCTTCACCTATCTAGATGGGCTTTTGCTTTTGGCACGATGTGACTGAGCTATTTGAGGCAATTGGATTCGCCTATATCCAAATGAAGTGGCGTCTCTTCATTGACAGCTCTTTAAGAAGCCTCAAGCACATCAAGATCTTGCTGAAGTTTTGAAGTACTGACAAGTAATGGGTGGGAGGTCATCGGCGACTTCAAAAAATGGTGTCATTTCCTCATGGATCTTGCAAGGTGGTTTCACCAAATTCCCACGTTATCTTTGTCTTTGGGACAGCAGGGACACCAATGTTCACTACAACAAGCGCGACTGGGCCACAGAGGACAGAGTTTTCTATAGGGGAAAACAATATCAAATGGGAGCCACTGGTAGACCCTCTAAAGGTGCTGATGCCACCACTGCCACATAAAGTTGGGGCTTATAAAACAATTTGCGAAAGCTCTAGGTACGGTGTCAGCACCATGAAACACCTTGAAAAAATTATTTCCTAAGTTATCTGAGGCGAAGGTCAAAGCCGGTGTCTTCGTAGGATCCTCAATTAAGAAGATTCTCGACTGCGATGACTTTCCTAAAAAGCTCACCCGTAAGGAGAAAATATTGGAATATATATACACTGTGTCACTTAAATATGAGACTAATGGGGGCAAAAAAATATTATATTGAATCTATAAAAAAAATTATATAAATAAAAGGCAGTGCTTCTTAGAAATATATATTTAAAATTATTAGAAAAAAAGTACTTCACATTCCTAATATGCCAAAATACAACTTCAAGTAAAATCGAAAAACACATTTTTCAAAAAAAAAAATTTAAAAAGTTTTTTCATGTTGGTTCATATTGTGTAATTTTGTAGAATTCCATTTTTTTGATTCTACTTTGAAAATTTGTATTTTGGCACATTTAGGGAGTAGAAGTACTTTTGCTAATGGAGTTTTTGGTATCTTTAAAATAAGCGTGTTTTATTCTCAAGACAATTATTTTTTTTCTTTAATTTATTAGCAAGAAACCACGCATTTAACTAAGTTTGAATATAAATATGTTTTTAAAGAAGCACCAACTTTTATTTTACATAATTTTTTTTTTTATAAATTCAACAATAACCTTTTTTTCCCATTTGTCCCATACTTAAGTGGACATACGCATATACATATGTGTATATTTCAAATTTCGTTGTTCTAGTCCACAAAGCAAAATTAGAGTGGAATCCAAAGTATTTTTTCTATTGTTTTGAAGCATAAATAAGTTGGAAATAACGCTCACTACTCAAGGAGAAAAACGTGTTACATAGTGTACTTATTTCGAGTCGCTGTGGGATTCTCATACGGCTTATACGTTCTCCATTTCTAAGCGAGGACTGATTTACTTTAATTTACAGATAGTCACTAAAAAACGAGAACTCGCTTGAAAGTAGGGGTAATATTAAAAAAAACCAAAAAGAAGAATCGATGAGACACGATAGAAACAAGAACAAAAAGTTGCTTGCGACGATATATATTATTATTATAAGTTATGGTGTGCCATAATTTGTGTATGTAACTTTGCAGTTCGTATTAAATTATAGAAGCGATGGCGATATTCAATTATTCCCTTGCCTAATATTAATGCCCCGCCAGCAAAGCCGTATCTTTACGTAATATATAATATTATATCGCTATATATAGATAGAGAATTGCACATATACATAGGATAGGTACGCGAGTTTCGCCTTGTATTAGCCGTGGTATTTACGTTTTATCGATTTCTAATTACGTTCGGAGCGTTGTTATTGATTCTGTACGGTCTGTAGATGTTATTATTGTGCCGGGACCGCAGTTATAGTACTTATAGATTTATTAGCAACATGCGTCATCTGGTCATGCGGCGCACGAGATGCAAAAAGTTGCGTCCGCGGCATTTGGAAAAATGTATGAACCCGATGAATATAGCGCGGCGGAAAACCCTTATAAGTATGTGCTAAACCGTCTTTTTATTTATTCCCCATCAGGAGAATTTTCATTCGCCAAATGTTGATGTCAAGTGCAAGTAAATTGTGACGCGTTTTTTTTTTTTTAAACACGCTTCTTGCAGAACAAATAAGAGAAGTGTGTGCGAAATTATTAAAGGCATGGGATATGTAGGCGAAAGAACGTAATTGTAAGGCCGATTTATTTAATAATTCAAGACATGATTAGATAAAGAAAGAATGACATGTAATGTTTTGGGGATTCATGTAACTGCTAGAGGCAATATATCAATTGAAAAGTATTAATTTTTTTCGTTTAAATGTAATTAAAATAAAATATAATAATTAGAGACCGGATTATATGCAAAGAAAAACTGGAATATATGCTGCATCGATTTTTGAGAAAATATGCATAAACCTGGGCATATAGCAAAAAAATGCTACAATATGCAAAATTTTACATAAATAAATAAGAGCAGAAATTTAAACATTAACTTTATTGCACAAAAATTTTCACAACATATTTCTAAACAATTTATAATTAAATGTTTTCAAAATTGTTGTAAAAGAAATTTGTCTTCTATCAGAATACATATGTTTCGAAATAGAAAAGCTTCTTTCAAGATCCACAGATGTAATTGGTGCATTTTTCAACTTTGCAATACATTCTAAACTAAAATTAAAGTCGAAATCGTTTACTGTTTTACCTTCCAAAATTTTCTTAACTTTCTTCAATTTCAAATACGCCGCATTTTTATTTATCACTTTTTTAAATTTATCGTATATAGAATTACCTATTGTACCCTTAATCTTCTTACATAGCATATCAAATTCGTCTACTATTTTCGACTGATTCCGAGAGCGACATCCCTTGCGTTTCTAGTTTACAAATGGAACTTGAAACAAAGCTATAATTTGACTTAATATACAAAAGATTTTGTACCAATTCTGTTGATGTTACTATCTTTTTACAGTTTTCTAGAGCAATGTAGTCAGCAGTGATTTCAAGAATTACATTTTTTATTCCTTCAAAATTATCGGCGAAAAAATTGCAGCCTCTAACCATGTACCCAATCTCGTAATAATCGGTTCAGGAGGCAACTTAACACCGCTTAAGTCGCTTCTTATAAAATTGGATTCATATAGGTGCTTTTAAAAATACTTTTTTGACATTGCTAATTAAATCATTAATCAAAGGGAATTGATTCCTGATGTCTTCGGCTACACGATTGAACCTATGAGCTAAACAAGTGGTATGAATAATGTTACTATAAAAAAAAAATTAAATTTTGCGCTGCTTTTACCATGTATAGTGCAGCGTCGGACAACATTAATAAAAAAAATTTCACAAGGTATACTTCCAGGTAACAAGAAATTTGATAAACCTTCTTGAACGAATTGGGCAATTGTCACATTATTTGTTTTTTTAAGTTCTTTACAATAAATTAAATATGATTTACCTACAATATCTTCATGAAAAATTCCTAGTAACAAATGGGCAACATAACGGCCACACTTACCCGTACTTTCATCTACCATGATGTAAATATAATTATTCCCTACCAATTGTTGAATTTCTGCTATTGTTTGCCGGTAACAAGATGGGACATAATTTTTTCGTAAGGTACTTTCGTCAGGTATATTATGTTTGCAATATTTTTGCAGAAATGATTTCAGATTAACATTGTTTAATCTTGCTAATGGTATGTTAGACGAAATTAATGCGTTACACAGATTCGTATTATATTCTTCTTGTTCTGAGTTTCGTCAAGTTGATGCTACACATTGACGTATAGATTGCTGCACACATGCGGATCGCTTTAGTTTTTCACATTTTCCAATATGTGATGGAGTTTTACCGTGTTGATCAATCAGGTATTTTCTCTCAGAAGACACCTATAACAACAATTGTCATTTTATATCAAAAGTTAAAGAATTTAAAAACAATTGTAAAGCTTTTAGTAAAATTGAACTTACCAGTTTACTGCAGGCTCGATAAAATATTTTGTCGCCATCCTTTACCCGTTCAAGATATGGCTTAATCCATAAAGAAATTTTGTTCGCTATACTCATTGTATGTACGCACAGTATTTAAAAACGTAAGAGAATTATATGCTGTTCCCCTTAAAGATATTCAATGAATGAATAGTTTATTTGGGAATTAATAATAATAAATCGTATTTACCACATCCCTTCTGCTAGGCGAAATTAAACACGTGTAGTTCTTGGAAAAAAGTATTAGAGAAACCAATGTAAAAGATTTATCGTTCTGAGAATTGTCGGTTGTCGATCTACATTAGGAATTACTAGGAATCTTTACTAATAGAAAGGATAAGAAAAAGCTTAAATATGCAATATATGCAATCAGTAATTAGCGCTAATTAACTTCAATTAGTATAATACGTCTACATATAGACTATAATTAAAGATATGCAAAAAATAGAATATATGCACTTTGCATATAATCCGGTCTCTAATAATAATAAATAAGTTCAGTGCTACTAAAAACAATTAATAAACTCAATTTATTGAAGTGCAACTTATTTATATTCACAATTTATGCACACTACAGTCAGACCCCCGTATCTGCGGTACATACGTTGCAAGCTTTACCGCGGATACCGAAAACTGCGGATAATAGCGAACATCTACCAATTTTTGTTTAAATGCAAGTATGTACACGTATGCTATTACGTACTTGTATTAAGTTAATAATAAAAGGAATTTAGTCTGTCATTTATTTATTTTATTATATTGTCGACTAGAAAGGACCTACATATATTAGATATTAAAAATATTTTTTAATCGGAAAAAGAATCTTCAACATCAACTGATTCTTGCACCTTCACCGGAGAGAAAGTAAACGCAAGCGATGTTGATGGCACTGGATTCTCGATCGTTGATGCCCTTTTGTCACTTTTTTGGAAGAACATTATTTATTATAGGAGGCTGCTGTTTCTTTTTCTTCAATTTATTAAATAGTGTTTGAAGAGGGTCCAATGCTTCAGTTATTGATCTGGTTACTTTCATACTGCGTTCCATTAAAGGATCGTAATATACGATATTTTCCTTTAAATCCTGTTCAAGCCGTCCGGACTTCGTCCAATCTTTCCAAAGACCATTCAGATGCTCGTGTGTCAGTTTTTTCATCTTCCTCATCCTCTGTCGATGAAGTTATAAG
Source organism: Protaetia brevitarsis (assembly GCA_004143645.1). Lineage (NCBI taxonomy): Eukaryota > Metazoa > Arthropoda > Insecta > Coleoptera > Scarabaeidae > Protaetia > Protaetia brevitarsis. Next base: position 1,480,442 of record RXPK01000084.1, on the reverse strand, counting down.
TGCCTCTAATTCCTCTCCATGTTCTTCAATACACTCATGCACCTCCTCTTCCATCAAATCAACGAATCCTTCTTCACTAAACTATGAAAATATAGTTGCTGTTTTGTGATTATGTGCGCTGGCGTTTTGCACCTTTTCGATGTAAAGAAAAACACTTCGTGGTTCTTACTTATTACTATATTTGATTAAATTAAACAAATGAAAACAAGTAAAGTACATTGGTTTTACACGGAAGTTGATGCTCGTTGTGATAGTTGAATTGAACTGCGTGGATATAACTATTCTGACTGTAAGTCATGACTACATATCTGCAACTGCTCTTCCTTCGGGTAGTTTCTGCCTTTCCAACGGCTGGAAAACTCTCCCGAAAACGGGGGGTAACAAACAAACTAAGGGCTGTAAACATACTGCTATGGCATGGCTCCCCGGTTGTTTGAACTCAATGGTGTTAATTTTCGAAGATCAAGCTTTGGCTTTGCCGCGCGCAAATTCTTACTTAAATTTAATATTTGTGTATTTTGTTAAGAATTTAGTAGTTTTGTTTGATGTATTTTATTGTTCAGTTAGTTAGTTTATTTTCTTTCCTTTATATGTTTAGCTTTTGTTCATGGGTTAGGTCCTTCTTATAAGGCTTATTCGATGATCTTTTGCGGCTGTCGCAGCGCGCGCAATTGTTATTTTGTATATACGCGTTGTAGGGCCTCTTTTAGGGCAGTGTCTGAATCATTGTCGCGAATGTAAGTATATGTAAATTTTGAGCTCTTTGCATCCATTTTGCAATCTTTCATTTGTAAGGATTTGTTCGTTATTTTGTTAATTTTGATCATCATTCAGACAACTCAGTTTATTAATTGGTGTTATAATATTGTGCACAATTTATGTATAAGGCCCGTTAATAATTTGTTCTAGAAGTAACCGCGTTAAGAGTTTCAATTTTCCGTTTTTTTTTTGTTAGTTTTAATTTTATGGTATTTTAATCACCTCTGGGCAGGTGAAGAGAAGCTTAGAGCTTGTATTTTAAATTTCATTTTTGATTTTGGTTATTTCTCTACTTTAATTTAATTAAATTTTAGTTTGCTTTGAATTTTTGAAACCACGTGGATTTTTTGTGGTATAAGAAATTCCTTCTAGAACGAATTTTCCATTTTGTTTGCTAAAGGATTTGCATTGTCCTTTTTAATTGTAAATTCACGAAGGGGTTATTTTAATCCAAGACATTCAGTCTTAAGGTTTTTTCCCCTGTTGATTGTATTTATATGTTTTTTTTTTTCTTTTTTTATATGAAAATTTAATGAATATATATATAAATATTATCTTAAATTACAGTTCTTTTATTTTTGAATTATCCATTTCAATTATTGGGGATTTTAAAGAAAGTCAATTTACTTACACCCACATTTTGTTTTCATGTTTAGTTCAATTCTGAAAATAACCTTGAGGTTATCTGTTTTTGTGCGCCCTTTTAAATCTTTATTTGCTGAGCTAGTTAAACTAATTTTGTCATTTTTAATTTCTTTAAACATATATGCTTGGACAATCAGTTCACAGCAATACGTCACGGGAAATTACGCTGTGAACGTCAGTCCCTCAGTAATTCGGAGAACCCGGAGAAAGTGGTTAAACCGGACGAGGGATATCAAATCTAATATAAAATGATTATCCAAATACTAGGTATTTACAAGAATATTGTGCCTCTCTTTCTCGAACAGTTGCCATAATAAATATTATTCATGGACCAACGTATAATATTTTGTTATAATAATGAACACTAATTTATTTCGCTAATGAATTTTGTTATTACTTCATCATTGTAAATAAAATTTATCATAACAAATGACACCATTTTCGTTCTGTCGATGAAAAGTCACTCAATGAATGCAGAATATTGATATTACGTCCAGTTTTTTTTTCTCAGTGCAAGTAACTCTCGTCACTATTTTTATTATATCATTATCAAACGTTCCTTATCCTTCTTCGTTTCCGCAAGAATCCATAGAAATTATTCAACAGCAGAGAAACCCCAATCCCCGATATCGAGGCGGCGTTCATCGAATCCTCTCTCAAGAACACTCCATACTTTCCCCACTTCGCGGACGACCTGCCGTCTCGCCCGTCGGAAAACCACCCCCGGAGCGTCTTCCTGTCACGGGGCGTTTGTCGACAAATTCTCGGGTCGAGGGTGGCCGCGTATAAACGCGTCTAGCGCGTTCAGACGGAAACTCAGACGGGAAATGGGAGGTTAAATGGCATTTTACGCGCGAGAGGGCGCGCCGACGACGGGTGAATCTGCCGACGATAAACTCGCGGCTCTAACCCTCCGCGCAGTTTCCGTTAAGCGAACGTATTATACGGGGAAGGATTCCGGTTAGGAGCGCGCAGTAACGCGGGGACGACGATGTTCGAACAGGCGGCTGTGGATACAGTTGTAAAGTGGGGAAAGGTGAGATTTGCTCGGACGCCTTACGGATTCAAGTAGGGTCTGATTGTAACCTGATGTTTTCCCTGTTTTATTTTGGGGCGTTTAGATTGAAGCGCGAAGTGAGGTTGGGCTTGTTTTTGCACTTATATAAACGCAAAGGAATATTAATGGAAAAAAAACCAGTATTCTTTTAAAGATTGAATTGTCGAAAACAAACACCATGCAGTGTAAGGTGCACCTGGATGTATATCAACATTGTAACTGGCGCAATGAGGACTACTACCACAGCAGCAATGGATTGCGTACTGGGCCTTTTTCCTCTCGATTTAGTGATAATGGCGCAGGCAAGAATGCACCATCTGTGGCAGATTTGCAGTATTGGGACATAATAATATTATCAATCATGTGGAAGGTAACCTTGAGATTGAGAGCAGATCACATTATTTTGACATTTAATAGAAAATTGGCGGTGGAAATCATGAATAAGGCAAGCTGGAACCAATCCAGCTACAGACATAGGTACGAGGAATTGATCTGGTTTACAAACAGATCAAAGCCGAAAACAAGAGTGAAACTGGATTTTACAATCGGGAATCGGATGTTTTTGGCACGCAGAGTACGCAGCTTAACGCGATTAGAGTGGGGCAAATACGACGTAATGTACCTCTGTAATAATGTGCCATTTCAGTAACGATGAACTGAGACCCAGGGATATGCAGATGACATTGCAATACTTATAATGGGGGAAAAAAACGTAAGCGTCATTTGAACATTTTCAACTTATGCAAAAAGCCTTGAAAACAACAGAAGGGCGGTGTATTAAGAAAAACCTGAAAGTTAATCTTGCGAAAAGAATACTAGTCCTCTAACTAACAGCTTCTTGCGGGTTTCGCCGTGTGTCAAAACTTTCGTTCGACGTTTCGCTGTTCAAGAAAGAAGACGCACACCGATAGATATCTGCATGCAAGATCTCACCATCATCCGATGCAGAAGAAGACATTAATACAAACTTTGCTATCCAGAGCCGAAACCATCAGTGACGAACAACATCTTACCAGTGAAAAGATACATTTGGAGAAAGCACTAAAGAAGAATGGTTACACTGACATCGACATAAGGAGAGCAACTAAGAAGAAGACGACACTGGAGAAAACTACAGAACCACGAAGAGGGATGGCGTGTTTACCTTACGTAGCAGGAGTCACCGAAAAAGTAGGCCGAATTTTGAAGAAACGTAACGTACAAGTACGCTTCGGGACTGCAACGTCGATCCAGCAGTATCTACCGACCGCAAAGGATAAAGATCCAAAGGGGCGCACAGAAGCTATCTACAAGAAAACATGCCAATGCGGACAGTGCTACGTTGGACAAAACAGGAAGAGCCATCGACATAAGAATAAAAGAACACGAGAGGGACGCAAGATTCAGAAGGACCGAGCAATCAGCGGTGGCAGAACACCCTGCACGACACCGGACACAAAATGGATTTCAAGAATGTAAAAGTAATAACTACCACCAAGAACTTCGGGAAAAGACTCATCAGGGAAGCCATAGAAATAGAAAAGAATAAAACCGTTAACAGAGAAGAAGGGTACCACCTTAGCAACACGTGGAAGAGCCTACTACGAACCGTCACGGTCAATGGAGCGGAAACTACACGGTTGGATGCACCAGGGGCGTATATAAGAAGAATGTCGGACCATGAGAATCAGTTCAGTTATCCTGAAGAAGCTGTCAGTATGAACAGCGAAACGTCGAGTGAAAGTTTTGACACACGGCGAACCCGAAGAAGCTGTTAGTTATAGTTACACCGGCCGTGAAAGCCTACGCAGTGTTAATACTAGTCCTCTTTACGAAAAGAAGAAAGCTGGATGGCCTAATACCACCAACTCTTCATAATGAAACAGTGCAATTCAGTCAAAATGATGTGACAAACAAATGTAAAAGAGTACTGATGTCAAGTCGTAGAACAATTGGAAAAACTTTGGGGATTGAAGCCACGCATGACTGGTTATACACTGCGGTGGCAAGACTCATATATTGATCTGGTTTGGTGGACCAAGACTACCCAGAAGCAGGTTACTACTAAACTTCCAAACATACACAGGTTGGCTTGTCTGTGCATTATTGGAACTGCAAAATGCTCACCAAGATGGTGCTATAGAAACTATGCCAAATCTACCTCCATTGGATATTTATATAAAAGGAGAAGCAAGAATTGGGGTATACAGAGTGGGGGAAATTGGAGAATCCAGAATATTTCTGGGTATACCAGCATAACAACCGAAATCGCAAACCCTATCTTTGAAATGAGAAGTTGCCTGATGACCCACAAATTTTCCTGTAAGGTCATCCTGGACTGGGATGTGTGGAAAGCCAAACGTAAACCAATTGGTAATTCAAAACCAAAACTGGTGTGCAGAAGGAGCAAAAAGAAGTACAAGTTTTGGAGCTGATATATATGGAGAAACCCTGAATCATCAAGAATATATGGTATTGCGGTAATATACCACCGTAGGATGAAGGCAAATAATAGCAATAGAATCATGCAACATTGCAAAAACAAACAAAGGGTCAGCAGATTCATATCCTATCGAGTAGTCAAGCCGCTCTAAGGACACTAGTCACTTTTCAAATAACCTCGAAACTGACTTGGGATTGCCTGCTAACCTTAAAAATCCTGACTAGATTCAACAAAGTCACTTTGGTATGGATGCTGAGTCATAAGGTCGTAGCGGACAGCGAACTTGCAAACAAGCTTGCAAAAAGGGCTCTGAAGTGATATTTACAGTACCAGAATTGCCTCTGGGAATGATTAAAGCTGCAGTATGTGGTGCAGTGGTGGAGTGAATTGTAGAAAAACACCAGGTTCACTGGAACAGTGTAGAAGGACATTTCACACAGCAAACGGATGATGAGGTAATCATCTCAACAACTAGCTGAGGCTGTACTGGCTCTCGACTGGGTGTAGCTTAGAACGGCGACGAGCCTGCTGACAGGACACGACGTTTCCTCCACAATAGCCATATAAAAATATCATGTCAGCGTACTCTTCCTTTGTAAAAGGATGCATTTTTAAAGGTTCTACGAGCGAAATCGAAAACTGTCAAAAATACAACAAAACTGCTTACATGGCAACTGTCAAAAAGCCTACGTCAAGTGCATTGGATCTAAATAAGTTACCAGTCGAGCCAAATGCGTCCATGATTCATCTAAATTAGTTACTGTAACCAGTGACATTCAGCGCTTTTGACCGCCCATATCTCGAAAACAGTTGAGAATTGGACCTATGCTGACTGGAAGTGTTTTGCTAATTTTGATACAAGGAATAACCCTATGAAGTTATGAAACTCAACGGGGAGACACCCTGTATATTAGACACAAGAAGCGCGCTAAAGAACGAAACCTAAAGAAATACGACTCCACCAGTATGGCACCTTAATAAACATCGGATCGGATCAAGAATTAAGAACGATAATTCATCACGTGGCATGTTATCAACAATTAACCGGACTGGCGGACGTATAATGTGCGCGATTGCAGGTAATTTGAACGGACAGACAATATATTCTAATATCTATAATTGTGGCCGGCAACCCCGTGGAGATTGCGGCGGTACGCTCTGTTATTAGGATCTCGGAGAGCTATGGGATTCCACTGCCGCATCAGCGGCGCTCAACTGCGGACCAAGAACCGGCGCAGAACTATCAGGGTGTTCTGGCGCGGCAGTGGGTATATGCATTGACGTATGCACATCACGTGTACTTGTAGGAATGGTGCTATATTTGTACGTTGTAAGGCATGTGAGATGGTTTAAACCAGGATTATGCAGAAAATTTAAGATATTTGATAGAACAGCGAGAAATTTATTAAAGTTTTTATTCGGGGATCTATAGCAATTTATTATAATTAATTGCATGAATATACCCCATTGGCTTACAAAATTATTTTAGTGGCATTTGCGTACAGGGATAGAGTTGATCCTGGCCCAGGTAGTAACCTGTTGATATTTAATGCTAATTACTGATTCAGCAATGCACTAAAGATACTTTCAAAAAAATATAAATACGAAGTGATAGGGCGAAATATTGTTTGGCATTTTATGATTTATTATACCTATATGGATAAAAACGCTGTCCTTCCAACTAATGTAAATATATTGCTATGGAAACAAGTGTATGGAATATAATTTAGAGTCATTTAAAACAAGTTTCAAAGCCAAATAAAGAAGTAATTGTAAGTTAAGGTGCACACTCGGTTGCCTACTCTGCAGGCAAATTTTTAATTTGTTAAATATGACTATAAACATAGACTATGTTAGAAATAGTCATCTTGTATATAATGTAAACTTTATTTTATATGTAAATTCAAGCTTATCTGTTTTTTTTTATTTATTTTTTTATTGTATTTTGTTCCGGGAGAGTTTTCATTCCCCTGAATATTTGTTCGGTAACATTTGCTGTATTCCCCTCAAACTAGAGTAAATGGCGGTGTCTTAATGTCAGTTACTGGTTATCCATTTGAATTCGATGTTGGTTTACCTGACAGCGATAACACTCGAAGACAGATAACTGTTGCTGTTAGTTTGAAATTCATTCTGTCTGTGGTCATTAACGACGACGGTTGTTAGTGAACTACTCCTATAACAATTTTTACGCCACACATTCAGAAATATAAAGGTTATACAAAGTGTTTACCTAAAATAATAAATGCCTTTATTGATAATAGTAAGTTATTTTTTTATAATCAACAACAAAATCAAAATAATCAAAATAATATCAATCACAAGGCAAGGCTCAGGAAATACTGCTTTACAGCCAAACCTTGTATAAAATAAGACATTATACATACATACATTCACATGCCTAAACTATATCTGCAATGAACAATGTACAGAAAACCTTAAGTATAAAGAAATATTCATTCACTTGCACTAGGAAAACATTAGATGCATTATAAATTCCTATCAGCAGACATAGGAGGCCAGCGCGCATCAGAACATTCGCGAAAACATATATGATCGAAGCTCGCTCTTGGTAAGGGCGCACCGGGTGAACCCATCAGGAAGGCTGTTCAAAGTGACATAAATTTGATACGAAAATGAGCGTTGATAGAGAGCAGTCCTGTGCGGCGGTGGTGATATTTTTCCGCGAAATCGTGTAGTCACGTTATGTACATCCGTGCGATATTTGATTTTGTAATATAAATAAGGCGGAGACTTATATAAAACAATCCGAGTATATAGATTAAGACATCTTAGTTCTTGCCTATAATGCATGTTCAACCACTGTGCGGTAAGTAATTTCTGAGATATATGTTCAAATTTGCGGATGCCGAATATGTAACGAAGGCACGAATTTTGTATCTTTTGTATGCGATTCCGCGTTAAAACATCTAACGAAGCGTGATATATTGGTACACAATATGAGAATTGGGATAAAACGAAGGTCTCACAAAGGTTTTTTTTAATAGCTTCACAAAATATATGCCTGTAAGGGTACAGTTTTCTTAGATTCATATATGCATTACGAATATATAATGCAATTTGTTCACGATATCTATGCGTATTATTCAAAGTCAGACCAAGAAGCCTTGCGCTCTCCACCACAGGCACATGAACATTATTATAGTAATCCTTACAGCCTGCGATAAGGCAGAACATGTCTTCTTAGAACCAAAGAGCATGACTTTAGATTTGTTAGGGTTAAGTAGGAGACAATGTTTGGTAGATGTAATATGAATGCGATTCAAATCCTCATTAATACACGTTATAGCGGTCCTCCAGTGTGAGGGATGAAAAGAATAATATAGCTGTGTGTCATCAGCATATGCATGAGCATTACAATATTTAAGCCTATTAAAAAAGTTATGAGTATAGATGGTATATAAAATTGGTCCTAAAACTGACCCTTGCGGTACACCGCTACAAACATCAACACACGAAGAGGAAATCCCACCCACACGTACATATTGTCTGCGACCAGATAGATAGCTTTTCATCAGAGACAGCGATATTCCACCAAAACCAATGTATTCCAAGATAGAAAGAAGAATTTCATGATTGACGGTGTCAAAAGCTTTACTATAATCTAATAGAACAAGACACGTCAGCAAGCCTTTATCAGTGGCTTCGATAATGTCATCCGTAATCCTCAGTAAGGCAGTCTCACAACTGTAACCAGACCTAAAACCTGATTGTGTAAGTGGTAGTATATTAGTAGCGGAAACAAAACCAGATAATTGGAAAGCTAATACTTTTTCAAGAATTTTGAAAAGTATAGGCAATAAGCTAATGGGGTCTCAAGTCCCGCAACTCTTGAGGATCCTTCACCTTCGGTATAGGATGAACAAGAGCACACTTCCAGCCCTCCGGGAAAACTCCCGTGATTAGGCAAGTATTAATTATGTGGGTTATGTACGGTACAATCACGGGACAACAGTACCTGATCATAGTAATATTGACACCGTCATCACCATAAGTTTTAGATTTTATATTTTGAATTATTTTACTTATTACACTTTCGTCTACAGTTTGAAAATCGAAAGAATTGGGATGATTGAAGCCATTTTTATAACCTTCCACCGTTTCAGTTTTATCTTCATCAGAAATAGTAGCAAAGGAATTCACAAAATAATCATTAATTTTAAACGGATCAGCTAGAGACACGGGTATAGCCGGTGGAAGCAGCGCAACGCACGCCAAGAGATGCCATGCCGCCCCAGAACGATTTCAGATCCTTAGTTCGAGATATGTAATCAAAGTAGGCTCGCTGTTCTAAACGAAAGGTTTTGGTGGTAAGATTCGAAAGTGTCGATATATCACCTGATCAATGTAAATCCATACCTTTCACCTGAATAATCGTCGGAATTTTTCTATAAAATTTCCTGAGAAGAATCCCGGGCGGAATACCATTCCATGATTTGACTGTTATTGGAGGCCCCCGAATCGAATGTCCTACTTGACCCAGAGATTTACCTGACACAAGATGTATCTAGAGCTGTCCATTGGCATCCAAGGTATTTCATCAAGTATATTCCACCTAAAAGAAGAAAATAATGAATTAGTTTCAATTCAATGTTAACCAGTAAATTAGATTTTTGTAATTTATGTTCATAAAACGTTAGTTTTAGGGGCAAGTTTATATGAATCGCCATTATTTTAGTTATTTTAGGAATTTTAATATTCAAAGGTTGTCTTAAAAATCGACACTAAGATGGTCTATGATTATAAGGATGTGAGATAATGGTTTGTTTTCTTTGCCGTATTTGGTAAATTCACAAAATAAAACAAACACTAAACAAACAACAGAAAAATCGACCACAGTATACCTTGGAAGAAAAAACTTACTTGGTAAATTCCAGTTGTACTATTATAAGGATCTTTACATATATCGATAACATGGATCGTTTAAATATAGTCTTCTTACAAATTCAGTTTAGCCATTTACGGATAGATGACTCTGATTTAAATTTATGGACTATAATTTTGACGTTTCTTTAACCTCGTTTATTTAAAATACCAAGCAAGTTTGGATACGGATCTCTGTATTAAATAATGTGTTTTATATAGTATTTATGATTCCAACATACGTACCTGTGATCTAAGAGTCCCAAAATTTTGGTAAAACATCGCATTTTAGTATTTAAATAAAGAGTTACGCTTGTATTGTTTTAAAACAATCTTTTATTGCACGTTTAGTGTGTTTTTACAACGATATTTGATAATTACATTTTTCCAAATTTAAATAATCAGAGAAGCGGCTTTAGAGATGGGCTCCTTAGGTAAGAAAACTGTCTATTCGTTAGCAAGCGCCTGAAAAGTTATATTGACAGGTGATTTGGTGCTCCTACAAGTGTCCTGTGTTACTTAGCAGGTAGAAGGTCACTTTTCACAATTTTCACTCATTTTCACTCAATATTCAACGCTACAACTAAATATACATATTTGCTTATTATTATTATTATTACTGACAAAAGAGGAGATGGAAGTTTGTAGTCAACTACATAATGATAATAGAATGTTCACTACTGTTGGGCTACTTTTTTCGAACTTTTTCCCTCATCAAAGCATAAAACGTCCAAATCTATCGTTATTCACAGAACAACACTCCGGATTTATACCACGTAATCCTAACTAATTACAGATTCATATCTCCTGTTTATATGCAGATTATCGCTGCCTCCTTCAATGCAATACGGCCTTTTCACCTTGACGATGACTCAGAGCACAATCGTCGACGTTACCTCGATTATCGTCAGTATTTGCATTCGGGATTTTATTACCGCACCGTTGGCACCCCCGTCGCTGTTTATTTATTTCAGAAAGTACTGGAATCGCTGGGACGCACGACAAGCAGCGCGATTTACAAGCACAGAGCGCCAGAATTATGGTGTAATGCGAGATGAGATGTCAGGAATGGACTTTTGGAAAGACTTACAAACTAATATGCATACGTTTCTTACTCGAATTGTCACTGAATGAACTATGACCAAAATTCGTTGCTTAACCGGAATATTTTCCTTTCTGTTTGTACACGGAAGAAAAAAATTAATTTGTGGAGATTTTCCAAAAAAATATTTAGTGTTGCATAATAAACGGGTAAAATACGGGCACTGTAAACTATAAATACTGTTTATAATGCATCAAATAGTTGAAGAAACGTATAATATTTGTATATACATAGTATTCATTTAACAAGGAACTGCAATTTAACAAAGGTGACACTCTAAAACGATTGTACGGTAATAGATTTAATCGGGTGTCTACATAAATGTAAATACTATGTGAGAAACTGTACGACCTTAACTCAAGTAACAACTATAGTTAAGGAACACATAACTATACAGGGTGTTAGGTAAACATGCGGCGAAAATTCAAGGGGTTATTCCTTGGCTTATTCTAAGAATATTTTATCCTGTGATGATTTTTGAAAAATCCCTTTGTTTCGAAGATACATAGCGAACAAAATTTGCGACAACCATATTCGATATTCGTTGAAATTATTAATGTAAATAAAAGTATGGTGGACGCCAATGAGTTTATTAAGTACACAAAATTGTTTACAATGCGTTGTTATTTTTTCGATCTCGATCACATGAAACGGCTGTTTTATCTAGTACATAGTGGATTTCACTTGAATACGTCTCATCGGTCGCATTTGTTTAGATTGAGTGACGTTTGGCTGTTTGAGACGTGTCTTTAATAGTTAGTGAAATCCTCTATCATGATGTATACGAATGCCGAGATGATTGACATGCATTTCATGTATGGACTTGCTGATGGTAGCTCATTAGAAGCTAGACGATTGTACATTGAACGAATTTCTGCCTGTAATGTCCCCGACCGAAAAATCTTCGAAAACATTCATAGACGTTTTCGTGAAACAGGCTCAATGAAACGAAATGGAGGGCCAGGAAGATCAATGACTGCAAGAACGGTACAATTGGAACAGAATGTGCTGAAGATGATACAGGAAGATCCTGGTAGTTGTACGCGAAAAATTGCAAATACTTTGAATGTAAGTCATTGGACAGTTTGGAAAATTCTTAAGGATAATTTGTTGTATCTATACCACATTCAACGCGTTCAGGCACTACTACCTGCTGATTTTCCACTACGTATTGCATTATGTCAATGGATATTACAAACATTAGTTCCCATTCCTCTATTCCTGACACAGATTCTTTTTACCGATGAAGCCAGTTTCTCAAGAAATGCAATAAGGAATTTTCATAATAACAATGTGTGGGCAGATGAAAATCCGCATGAGGTATTTGAATATCGTTTTCAACATCAGTTCTCGTTGAATGTTTGGGTTCGAATTGTGGAAAGGAAGACTTACTGGCATGGTGTACCGCAACTTTTTGGAAGCAACGCTGCCTGAGTTTCTGGAGGATGTACCATACGCGACAAGAATTGCACGATGGTGGACCACCACATTTCAGTTTAGTTGCTCGTAATTTTTTAACAGCAACATAAGGAGATCGCCGGATTGATCGAGGTGGGCCACACGCATGGCCTGCTCGATCCCCAGACTTAAACACCCTAGATTATTTCTTCTGGGGATCTCTAAAGTCCATAGTTTACGCTACTCCATGGGAGATTTTGGACGATTTGCGAAATCGGATAATTGCTGGGTGTAACTCAATTAGAAACGACTCTGGTGTGTTCGACAGTCAATGACGAGAAGATTGAATGCTTGTATCCAAGCCGGAGGAATATATTTCGAACATTTATTGTAGATTGAGCAACTTGACATGTACTTTTTGATAAGGAAATATTGTTACTGTCGCAAATCTTGTTCCCCCTGTATCTTCGAAACAAAGGGGTTTTCCAAAAATCATCATAGAACAAAATATTCTAAGAATAGGCCAAGGAATAACTCCTTGAATTTTTGCCGCATGTTTACCTAACACCCTGTATATAGGAAGCTAGAATCATCTGGTATGGCACAACACATAAATGAGGCTGGACATAGTATATAAATCGTAAACGTTGAATGAAACCGCATTCACGAGAAAAGATTTTAAATAACTTAAACAACTGGTATTGATCGATTTATCTTTAGTTTTTGGTATTCATAAGTACCTTTTTAAAGTAGGGGTAACGATGCATGCATGTATTACATCATCTAAAGTCGATTGCAGTTTGTTAGAATTTGGTACAATAAGTTGCGCAGAACAATGATGCTGGACATCAAAATAAAAAGATGTTTTCTAACTCTCTTCAGGCACAGATTTGATCTCGCCAAGGAAAAACACATAAGATACCCGCAAAATGTGTGCATAAAATCCATTAGGCATTTTAATAGCGAAGCAGGAAATAAGATAAAATTAACAGAGTAAAAAATAGAGTCAGTCCGGTTTCACAATTTCATTAATGACCGCTGCAACTTCATCTATTAATTGGATAACTAGTTTTCTTGTATTAATTCTAATTACCCATTAAGATTAATTGCTCCGGCCGTATTCGTAATATGACTCCTTTTTATTATTTGCGCGAATTGAAGAAATTAAATGTAATTGCGCCTTCTGCGCTTCTTTGTTGTCGATGCCTAGGTTATAGGTGGACTGAGGAAGACAAGGCGATCTTTTAGAAATTACCGCCGCGTATAGCGGGATAGAAGATCAAATAGGGCTTTCCTAGGCCAGAGACGGCTTATTTGATAAACGTTGTCCTAGATTTTAATAAGTTTCCGGTTTTGTTTTTGTTAGTTTTGCGTTTCGATTATTGTTATCATGTTGTTACATAATATCACAAGTTTCTGCGCCAGTCTTCTAGTGAAGTATATTTGAATTCGTTTTTCATTTTGTTTAACTCGCAAATAATTTTTCTCTAATTATTTATACATTCGTAGCCAAAAATATTGCGCTTTAAATCATCATTAACCATTATTTTTATTTATATGTTGCTTCTCATGCCGCTTTCATGTTTCTATTACGAATTTTTTGATACAGAGTTATTTTACATATTTTGCGATTTATTACAGATAAATATCTCTCTTATCTGGAAAAACTCAGCTACGTCATCTACATGGTAAGGGTAAAAGATCAAAGAGTTACAAAAGAAGAATAAAGAATAGGAAACTGTAAATACCATTTGTGTAACCTGACTACCTGTCATCTTTCTAGTAATGTTTTGAATGTCGGATTAGAATTAAAAATAATCTGTGCATTGAGTGAAAATTCTTTACCCTCAATTTGATGCCTTACAATTTCTAAAGCTCCTAAGTTACGAGGTCCGACAATTAGATAATGAGACTAGGGCTCTAAAAATTTTTAATGATAAATTTAACAATGAAACATTAATCCTCTTCAAAATTGTCTCCTTCCCGAGCCACACACCGCTCCATTCGAAGTTTCCATTGCGCGAAGCAGTGCTGAAAGTCATCTTCAGACACTTTATTTATGAAAACTAAATTATTACAAATCATCCTAACCCCGTGCTCCACCTCGAAAGGTACCGCACGAGGCACCTATTTTAAGTACTATTGGGTTCCATAACAATTGAAATGATCCTACTCTAACTAAATAACTTCCCTATGATTTTTAATAACAAAAATATAATACAGTAGCCTCGCGACCATACGAATATTACTTTTGAAAAATGATAAAAAAATGTAAAATGTGATTAGTTCACATAATCGCGAGTCTACTGTAAATCAGTCAGCTATCAGTTATTATTAAATGCGCCCATGGAACGACTTTCGTTATCTCCCAGCATTCGCCAAGGACACTGATTATATATAATTATACTTATATAAAAATCAATGGCCACGGAGTAAGGGAAAACCATGGCAAAAACCTTACTCTGGGAGGATCTGGGAAGAAGTCCCAGACTTATTACTGATAGCCACAAATCATTATTATCCTTCTGAGTGCCGAAGAAGGCAGCCCCCACGTCTCCTCAAATTCCGACAGCCTTGCCGTTCTCGCGTAGCTGCTCCCTTTTCACGCATTCAGAAGTTGAACAGAAAGATGATGACCTAAAAAACAAACAAAACAAACAGCATACCTATTCTAAATACTTAATAGTAACTTAATCCTAATTATTCTAACAAGAGTAATTAATAAATATTTATATTTTAAATATTTATAGTTTAAAACCAATTCCGACCACTAAAGAGCATAAATATTCATTTATAAGCGTGCTACCCTACTAACTATCTAAATATCATGCCGTAGCCTATCTAGTTCTTTAGCAACATTACTAAAAATTCCCACCATTCGATCGACTCATTATCTCTAATATTTGTTTCGCGTCGCGGCCAATTTAACCCCCTAGCTAATGCCCTAACCTCCGTACGCGACCGCCACTCATCAGTGATGACATTCAAATAAGGACATGCCCCGCTGTATCTACCCACCACACTCACAAAGCGAATCATTAACCCTACCAATTCTACATAAAAATGATTTAAATTACGTGACTGTTATTAATTCTACCCGCCTGATACGATAAATAACCTCATTTCCCTAAAAACGTGTAACGCTACCGATAAATTTCCTAGTCCACCTCCCATTTAAGGTATTATCCCACCTACTCTGCCAATCATCTTCAGACAGAGGGTTCTTTTCAGCTGGGCTTTGATTGTAGGGAATATGTAAAACTCACACGCAGCCAAATCTGGTGAATAGGGCGGATGTTTTATTAGCATGATCGAGTGTTTGGCCAAAAACTCTTTTTACCTTTTAGAGCGTTGTGAGCTGGCGCATTGTCATGATGGAGGATCCATGCTTTTCTTCTCCATAAGTCAGGCCTTTCTTTTCGAATCCTTTCACAAAAAGTTTTCAAAACTTCTAAATAATAATACTGGTTAACTGTTTGACCCTCTGGAACCCAATTAATGTAGATAACTCCACGAATATCAAAGAAAACAAGCAACATGGCTTTAAATTTCGATTTGCTCATCCTTGCTTTTTTCGCTCTCGGTGAATCAGGAGACTCCCAATGCAGAGATTGGGGCTTAGTTTCGGGATCATATTGAAAAATCCATGCCTCGTCACATGTTGCTACCCTTTCCAAAAAGGTCGAGTCAGTTTCTATAGTTTGTAGAACGTCAACACAAAGGTTTATTCGCTTGTGTTTTTGGTCTAGAGAAAGCAGTCTGGGCACCATCTTCGCACAAACCTTTTTCATGTTAAGTTGTTCTTCGCAAACCGTCGAGCTTCCCTATTAAGACTGCTTGCCCTGCAATAGCTCTCACACCTAATCGGCGGTCTTTTTGAACAATTTATTTCACTTTTTCGATGTTCAAGTCGGTTTTAGAAGTCTATGCCGTTCATCATCTTTACAGCTCCCTTCGCCTACCCATTCTTTTAAACCTTCCTATACCACTCAGACACTCTTGCACGGTGATAGACAATTATCACGATAAACCGTCTGTAACAGTTCGTAACATTCTGTTGCTGATTTCCCAAGTTTACACAAAAAATTTAAGTTGACACGTTCTTCAAATTTATCATCTGACATTTTTCCGGCACAGCGTGCCAACACGATGTTGCTCGCACGTCCACTGAACAAATACTGTTCAAGCCACGTGTTTGGAATTTTTTGCAGGTAGTAACAGATAAACAGGGATCGACACTCCGTCGCGCGCATTAATGTACTACCGTTGGAAAAAAAAATGGGTCTCGTTATGTAATTGCCGGACCTCGTATTTAGAAAGATTCCAGCTTTACTGGTATGCAAAATTTGAAAACCATTTTGTATGTTAAAAGTACGTTTATTGTCTTTAAGGTGCTATCCAAACAAAGACTTTACCGTCATTCCTGGCTTGGAGCACTTCAGATGTTCTTTTATATGGGTTCCAAAGTTCCTAAAGGTAAATCTGATCAATAATAAAGATCATATATATCCTTTACATAAGAGAGGTGTGTACAGGCTTACGTGTAATGCTTGCCCAATGAATTATGCAGTCAGATCCTTTAGGAACTTTAAGTCTCATGTTATTTTACGAATGACATTTATATCGGCATGTTAATTTAAAATGAAATAAGTTTGCAAAAATAACTTTAAATCTGTCACTTTTCGCACGCCGATGCGCTATCAGTATAAGTAGATATGGGCGAAAATAAATAGGGGAAGGTGGGCAACGATGGGAACATTTAGTTAGAGCACATGCATCGGATTGCAAATGATATACAGGTTTAAGTACGCTTGTTGTAATCTTCAAACATTTCTCTGCTGATTGGATGAATTTACAATTTTTCGATGGGTGCTCTTGATGTTGTGAGAAAATTTTGAAAAGAAATTTGTAAATACACCATCTTGCCCAACCATGGGGCAAGATGGGGTTCCAGTTAAGAATGGGTCGTACCATAAATCTAGGTAATAGGTAAAAAAAAAATAGATTCTTAAAATATTCTTAAAAACATGCAGGAACAAAGCTTAAACTCTTTAGAGCGGAACTACTTAAAATAAAAAAAAAATACCATAACGATAAGAGTATTAAACTTAAATCTTCACAATTGAGACAAAAGAAGACGAACTCATCCACGTTATTCGCACAGCCTCCATGTACCCAGCCTCGCCATCCATGGCATTGTATCAATACTTCCCCTTACAATACTAACATTGAGCGTTATCTTCCTCAACAGAAGAACTTGATTATTTCCTTGACGTTTTCTAAAAATCTATCTCTTTGCTTTCCTTACAAAATTCGGCTTCTTGATCTCTTCTATTTTCTTCTTTGTCATTTTTTTTCCTTAACTCTCCCTCAGCACTTCTAGTTGCCTTAGGGATTCTCCAGACTTCTATTTTCTTGTAGCAGATTTTTATACGTAGTGCTTGTAAGGATTGTTGTCTTTCCTTGTACATTTGATTGAACCTGTACTTTATTCCTAACATGGGAAATAGGCATTATGTCTTCGAGAAAGCATAATGGCATATCCAGGCATACGGACCAGACTGAAGAGTGAGATAATGATGTCCCCATGTTGCCCATACCAATAGCCCCATCTTGCCCCTTTGGACATTTCTGTTTATGTTAATAACATATTAAATATTGAATAAACAAATGACACACTATAGAAAATACATGCAATACATGTCAATTAATAAGCAAACAAGTGCAGTTGTAAATAGTTACTTATGCTTCGATATTGGCGTTAACTCCACCATCAAGATAATAACGAATTCTGGAAATTGCAAAGTTCATGCACAAACAGCATAACTTTGTTATTACGACTAGTAAAGTTCCTACATTACAACAAACACAAAACAGCACTTGTCAATATTAGGACTGCTATTATTTGACAGATTCGCTTACTTATTTCCTTAGGTGTACGTCTTGGAAATTTAATACATTGTACCCCGCATGGTAAGACATTATAATATATAAGGTCAACTATTTAATTTTTCTTGAAATTACGTAACTACTGTTCAAAATTGCATGCTGTTCGTGTCTGAAATTATAAAAAAAGCTTTACCTCAGAGTAAAGATATTCCCTTGAGAATTTCTAAATTCGAAATATGACGAATCTCCCATCCCATCAATGCCAAATCGAATAAATCCGACGAATTAATTTTGCATCGACACAAACACACACACACACAAATACACCGTCTCACACAGTCGTATAGACGAACTCAGTAGTGGGCTAGTATATTGGCACAAATTGCTTACATAATTTAAGCAATTCCCTATACATATTGTGTGTACCAATTCTAGCGGGCCGTGTCTACCCTTTATCATTCAATCGATTCTCTAAGTAGAGGTTTTACGTCCACTTTACAGGCCGTCCATCAATAATTCACGTCAATTTACTGTCCTTGTAAATAATTACTTAAGGGAAATCCCAACTCCTCGGATGCTAGTACGTTTCGCCGAGTCTGAATCGATCTATTACGGATTGCACCGAGAAGAAATGTGTCTATTATCCATTATAGTATTCTGGGTTTATGTATATTACTGTTTACAGCAAACTTAAAACTTGGTACAGTGTCTTTTGAATAAAATTCACAAATACCGGCTTTTCCTGTATATCTAGCTTTCTATTTCGTTAAGCTTTATTGCACACCTTTTCGTCCGGCTTGAATAAATTCGTACAATCATAAGTCGTACATCCGGTTCCACAAATCATGGTTTCCGTCGGGCATAATTTAATTATATAGGCGTTTTAGATAGAGAGTATTTATGGTTGTTTGATTAATAACTAGAGACCGGATTATATGCAAAGAAAAACTGGAATATCTGCGCATATATATGCATCGATTTTGAGGAAAATATGCATAAAACTGGGGCATATATGCAAAAAAATTGCGACAATATGCAAAATTTTTACATAAAATAAATAAGAGCAGAAAAAGAAAACATTTACTTTATTGCACAACATTTTGTCACAACATATTTCTAAAACAATTTATAATTAAATGTTTTTCAAAATTGTGTAAAAGAAAGTTTTGTCTTCTATCAGAATATATTGTTTCGAAATAAAAAAGCTTCTTTCAACATCCACAGATGTAATTGCTGCATTTTTTAATTTTGCAATACATTCTAAACTAAAATTAAAGTCGAAATCGTTTACTGTTTCACCTTCCAAAATTTTCTTAACTTTCTTCAATTTCAAATACCCCGAATTTTTATTTATCACTTTTTTAAATCTATCGTATATAGAATTACCTATTGTACCCTTAACCTTCTTACATAGCATATCAAATTCGTCTACTATTTCGACTGATTCCGAGAGCGACACACCTTGCGTTTCTAGTTTATGAATAGAAGTTGAAACAAAGCTATAATTTGACTTAATATACAAAAGGTTTTGTAGCAATTCTGTTGATGTTACTATCTTTTTACAGTTTTCTAAAGCAATGCAGTCAGCAGTGATTTCACGAATTACATTTTTTATTCCTTCAAAATTATCGGCGAAAAAAATTGTAGCCTCTAACCATGTACCCCATCTCGTAATAATCGGTTCAGGAGGTAACTTAACACCGGGAAGTCGCTCCTTATAAAATTGGATTCGTAAAGGTGCTTTTAAAAATACTTTTTTGACATTGCTAATTAAATCACTAATCAAAGGGAATTGATTCCTAATGTCTTCGGATACACGATTGAACCCATGAGCTAAATAAGTAGTATGAATAATGTTACTATAAAAAATGTTTAAATTTTGCGCGGCTTTTATCATGTATGGTGCAGTGTCGGACAACGTTAGTAAAATGCTTTCACAAGGTATACTTCCAGGTAAAAAGAAATTTGATAAACCTTGAACGAATTGGGCAATTGTCACATTATTTGTTTTTTGAAGTTCTTTACAATAAATTAAATATGATTTACCTACAATATCTTCATGAAGAATTCCTATTAACAAATGGGCAATATAACGGCCACACTTATCCGTACTTTCATCTACCATGATATAAATAAAATTATTCCCTAGCAATTGTTGAATTTCTGCTATTGTTTGCTGGTAACAAGATGTGACATAATTTTTTCGTAAGGTACTTCCGGCAGGTATATTATGTTTGCAATATTTTTGCAGATATGATTTCAAATTAACATTGTTTAATCTTGCTAATGGTATGTTAGACGAAATTAATGCGTTACACAGATTCGTATTATTTCTTCTTGTTCTGAGTTTCGTGAAGTTGATGCTACACATTGACGTATAGATTGCTGCACACACGCGGATCGCTTTAGTTCTTCACATTTTCCAGTTATGTGATGGAGTTTTAGCGTGTTGATCAATTAGGTATTTTCTCTCAGAAGACACCTACAACAGCAATGTCATTTTATATCAAAAGTTAAAGAATTTAAAAACAATTGTAAAGCTTCTAGTAAATTAAACTTACCAGTTTACTGCAGACTCGACAAAATTTTTGTTGCCACCTTACCAGTTCAGGATATGACTTAATCCATAAAGAAATTTTGTTCGCTATACTCAAGATATTGTTCAAGATATTCAATGAATGAATAGTGTATTTGGAATTAATAATAATAAAACGTATTTACCACATCCCTTCTGCTAGGCGAAATTAAACACGTGCAGTTCTTGGGAAAAAGTATTAGAGAAACCAATGTAAAAGATTTATCGTTCTAAGAATTGTCGGTTGTCGATCTACATTAGGAATTACTAGGAATTTTTACTAATAGAAAGGATAAGAAAAAGCTTAAATATGCAATATATGCAACTTTTGTAAAAATATGCATAGAAATGCCTAAATATGCAATATATGCAATCACTAATTTGCGCTATTAACTTCAATTAGTGTAATACGTCTACATGTAGACTATAATTAAAGACATGCCAAAAATAAAATATATGCGCTTTGCATATAATCGGTCTCTTTATAAACGAGACATACATATTCTAGAAATTATTTGTTAATAACATCACAGATTAGTATCCCTTCCAATTAACATTTGGTACGTATATGCAAACTGCAAATTGAAAATAAAACAACCCCACCCATCACAATAAAATAATCCACATAACAAAATTACCCAACGAAAAAACTACTCGTAAGCGGTGACGAAGAGAGACCACCCACGGCTTAAATCGAACGCTTATACCGCATTTATACGATCGCGTACTCCCATAACCGGAATAACCACCCCGTTCCAAACTTCAATTGCGCTAAATAACAGTAATAATATAACGGCTACCAAGACAAGTACCGATTCGATTGTGCGAACTGAAACGCTCGTGCGCCTGTTGTCATCGCATTTATAGACGTTTATAGAGTTAAGCGACTGTTAGGAGAAAGTCGCGGGGAGCCATCGAAAAGTTAACAACGATGTTACGCGTCGATTATCGTATAAAATGCGGTTTATGCTCGGATGCGGCCCGGCCATGCGATTGAATCGTCGCGAATGGAATGAATGGTACTCGGCGGTAAGCCAAAGAGTGGACTCGATGGGCTTTCTGCGTGCATGATTACATCTGTCACTGCTTTTCGCTATTTAACAACCTAAAATTGTAGTTACGAATGTCATAGAAAGAGGGCGCTTTGTTAATGTTTACAATTATATTTTTTATCGTCATCCATAATTTATACTGTAAGAAGAATGCCCGGTGCCTCGAAGAACGTAATGTTGGGCTGTATGAGTGTAGAATGCCTCCAGAATCACGTTAGGGTGTTTATTTTTTGTCGGAGACCACGTCTTCCACACTTTTTTTCGTAAAAGATGTGATTTTCAGGTTATGTCACCACAGAAAGGACGTCGAATCATTGAAAAAAAAAGAACGCATTTATCAACCAATAATCGTTGTAACGAGTATTAAATTGTTTCAATTAACTTATTTTCTTGAAATAACATCATTTCATGCATTATTTTTGCCAAAAAAGTATACGTTTTGCTGTGAACTGACTGAATTAAATGAAAATGCTAAACTGATTTTACAATGAAAAAGAAAATAAAATTAGCTAGCTCAGCGGATAAAATTTTAAGGAACGCAAAAGAACTATTAAGCTCAGAGTTACCCTCGCGAATTAAAACTTGAATCTAACCACGAAAAGCAAATTGTGAATGAATGAAATCTGACTTTCTTAATTACCCGAAAAATTGAAAAGGTTTTAAAATAAATATAAAAGAACAGAATTTTTAACCCAACCATGTTAATTAACATTCAAATTTATTTTTCAAAATGGGTTAAATTACAACTTGTGCAGAGAAAAACCGTGAATTGAAGGTTCTGGCCTAAAATAAAAACTGCACTGGACCCTAAATTAAAATAGGACAAAGCTATTTTCCTATACAAAGCAAAAATAAAACTATTGGTTCAGGAAGACTATCCAATATCTTTCAATTTCAATTCAATTTCACAAATTAAAATAAACTAAATGCAAGAACAAAACTACTACTTACCCAATCTAGGTGATTGATAATTAAAAATGAAACAGCAAAATTGAAAAACAGAAAATTAACTCTTTAAAATACAATGAGAGGAAAAACTAAAAAAAATATATCTTCCTAAACAAAAAATAATATTTGATCTTATATCTATAAAGTGCACTCTTCAATATATTAACAATTATTACGATAAGAATTCCTTGATTGGCTATATAAAAGACAGTAAATGCGAAATTTACAATATCAAAATGAAATACAAAATGGCAACAAAGATATTCAAAAATACGTCTACTCACGTCAATAGTCGATCAAGGAAGTCCCTAACAAAATTCAACAACTGTTTTTCTTACAAAAATCACTCTCTCAAAATCGTACAACGCAGTCGTATAAACAATACGCCAATATTCAATAGAATCCGCATTAAATCTACCACAAACAAACAATAGACATTTTAATGCCTGGATTAATTAGAAAAACTTAACACTATATAAATTAAAATGATACAATAAACTCTTTAACTAAATTTATACAAACCAAAATATAAATTGTGAAAAATTCTCGCTAAAATGAACAACAGCTGTTTAGCAGGAACCACAAATATGCAACTTGAATACACTCAGCCAAATTGGGTTGTCTGAACCACAGCAGTACGTTGGTGACAAAAATAATACAGGAAAAGTATTATTTCAAGAAAATAAGTTAGCTGAAACAATTTAATACTAGGTTACAACAGTTATTGGTTGATAAATGTGTTTTTTTTTTCAAGATTTCGATGTGTTTTCTGTGGTAACATAACCTGAAAATTGCATCTTTTTTTAAGAAACAAGTGTGGAAGACGTGGTTTTCGACGAAAAATAAGCATGTAGATTCTGGTTGAAGATGGCGAATCGCTGAAATTAGTTCCGTGTAGATTAAATTGTGTAAGGATTAGCGGATTTTATTCTATTTACCTATTTCCAATTTAACCTTACAATATGGATCAACTTCAAAAATTTCCCATATTTTAACAAAAATTCTCATGTACTGCAACATTGATGTTGGTCCCTACTTAAAAAAAAAACTGCCAAAAACCTTTAATACTCCATAAAAAAATCCCAATTAACGCTAACACGCCCTTTCATATAATTTACAACTGAACTAAAGTTGTATTTGTTGAAGCATTAGATGAAAACATCTATTAATTAAGAATATTTATATAAATAATTTTTGTAGTAATAAAAGAGAATTAATATGCTTCTTATCTGTATATTTTAATGAATGTTCAACTGATTCTCTTGGGATAAAAAACATGTCAATCGACATTAGAATGATGAAACCACAAAAATTTACAATTCCGTTTCTTTTTTTTAATGTATTATTTCCAACATTTTACCCCTCTATTCGAGAGATCTCCCGAAAAAAAGGTGGCATCGGACAAAAATAAAGGGTCAGATAGCAAATATTTAAATAAAAAAGGTATACTTATAAGAAGGGTATTTCTGCAGCAGCAGGCGGCGGCGGCGCGGACCATCGTTGGGCATTGGAAATAATGAACGGCATGGGTGGTCGAAGTCAGTTCAAATAACCCCGCCTTTATTTGTATTGAACCCACCCAAATGTCCATTCAATATTCCCAATTAATATATCAAATATTTATGTACGTATTCGGGGCCGTTTTAAAATATCCGACGGACGGAGTGACTTAACCGATGTAGTGAAGCGTTTGACTGCCTGGTTTCCTTTTTCTCGGTTTATGAATAGGTGCGATCGAGTCGTAAATATATGCGTCTAGTATACACATGAGTATGTATAGTTGCTGTGTAAATTTACGCGTTCTGTAGCAAAGTTGTTAAGGTAAATACTAGGTGTTGTATAAAGATATCGTCTTTTAGCAACAGTAAAATAAGTAAATCTACATTTACTAAAGAGAAAGTGTAAAACGAGGTTCTCTGAATTGTAGAATAAGGTTTAACTTTAGGTTATTGATCTCTTAAATATTATTTTAAAAATACCCAATATACAGGGCGAGTTTTTTTATCTTGAGACAACGGAATATCTCTAAAACACTGCATCAAATCAAAAAAGGGATCGAGTTCGGCACCATTCTGTGAGCCCCCTGCATTATAACAAATCTTATTAAGATCTTTTTTTGATTTGATGCAGTGTTTTAGAGATATTCCCTTGTCTCAAGATAAAAAACTCATGTACTTGTATAGCAAGTATGGGCAACCTTTGACATGTTGTGGGCCAAACTTTAGTGTGCAATATACTTTCGCGGGCCGCGTTTAAAAGTAGTGCATTTTAAAGTAGCGTTCATAATTTTTAGCGATAGACAATGAATAATACGACAATGTTATTATAATGCAATTTATTAAAATAAGAAAATGAAATGAAAAAAATAGGTACAACATTATAATTAAATCGTGATAAATATTTTTTTTTTTAATTGAGTTTTTGAAAATGCCTCGTGGGTTGGATCAAATCTTACAGCGGGCCGGTTGTTGCCCACGTATGCTGTATAGTCTTGGTCTTACCTCTGACAACGAGAGATTACCAAATGTTGAACTCAGCCTGTATTATTATTTAAAATGAAAACTAGATGGCGTTATTTGCTAGTTTATTCTAGAGTGATTTTATTTATCAGAGTGTGGCCATACGTGGTGTGGTTTTTCATTGGCTTAACTAGTCACGTGGTAAAATCCACCATTAAGATTCCAAACATTTGACATTTTAGATGTTGTTTACCATCGACTCCTGTATTTAGGGCGTTTAAAATTGCGTTTGTTAGCGTTAGTTGTGCTCGAAAGTAATTCGGTCGTGATTATATGACGTGTCTTTCAGTAATCGTTAGTTTTTATCAATAAACTCGTAGTTTTCGTAATAGTTTTCCATAAAATAATAAGGCGAGTACGTTTTTCTTATGAATCAAAACTGTTTTATTTATTATCCTCACTTCTATTCATTTTCTAAGGTATAAACTTTATAATTTAGTTTTTTTTTATTATCTGTCACACCTATTACATATTAAACTATAGTATATTGGAATCTTTAATGGCGGCAGGAGTGGCGTGATTTCTTGTATCACTCACAATAAAATCACTCTAGTTTCATCATTTGTACGATTATCTCGAAGAATTCAAATGGAATGATGTATAATTATAACTAATCTAGAAAAACGGAATGCTATAACCTTGAACTTGTCGAACTGCAAACTGGTATGACTTGCCAGTCCAAAATATTTCGATTTTTTTCAAGTTTTATTTGTAATAATTGTTATTCCACTCAATAAGTCTGCAGGCCTAAGAATAAATAGCGTAATACTAATTTGTAGCTTCTCTTAACGCTGGTTTATAAATCATAGCTCAAAATTAACACTTATGGTGACATCTTTGCATATCTATAGCGTCTGTAGGTTATCTGTAAGTCTGCAAACATCCATAGTACAAATGCTTATAGTACCTACAGATATTACATAAGACGCACAAATATGCATAGAATCCCACCATTAATATTCCTAAGTTGACACTTTAATTATTGCCACCATGTAGTAGTCAATGTAATATTATTTGTATTTAATTGTCATTGCTTAGTTTTGTGTCTCCAATGTCAAGGAACATGTTAAACAAGAACGGACAGCTAGCAAATTTTACTGCGCGGAATCAACACCTTTTCTGAGTTTATTCTAGCAATAGCAAGTCAAGCTCTGCTCTTGTCAAAGCGGTCTCGATAAACATTTGACAGTTTTAGAATTTTTTTATAACTTATAAGCCGCACACTCAAGCTAGAAACAGCTGTGACAAAGAAACATGTCAATCTAATAGCTAGTAAATGTTAAATGGCCCACGTAATCGCCATGTTTTTTGAGTTTCTTTGCCCTC
The DNA here is from genome assembly GCA_004143645.1 of Protaetia brevitarsis. Classification (NCBI taxonomy): domain Eukaryota; kingdom Metazoa; phylum Arthropoda; class Insecta; order Coleoptera; family Scarabaeidae; genus Protaetia; species Protaetia brevitarsis. The sequence continues at coordinate 1,453,866 of RXPK01000084.1, read as the reverse complement.
AGAGATCAAAGGTCCGACGTTGTTTGTCGTTCTTGTTGAAATGTTCCTTGCCAATGTGTTAAAAGATTTTATAATTTGGCAATTTTTCTTTTACAATTTTTTTTGTCCTATGAAAATTGTAATGAAACAGATTACATTTACATTGACAAAGTCACCTTGCGTCCTCAAGAAATCCATTTCATGAAATAATGGTTATAACATAATTAAACTAACTCATAAAACTTTATAAATGTACTCAAAGCGTTAGCAAAGATAAATTTGACAGCTGTCAAAATCCAACCACACATACGCCATCTATATGCCGTTTTTCCAATCAATTAGCCTACCGTGTTTTTCCTTCATTTACCCACCCTCTTCATCGTTATCTTCCTAGCCGTTACTCCTCAGTGTCCACGTAGGTACCGTTTCTCTCGAGGCGCGGAGGCTACTACAATAAAATTTTTAATTAAAAACAGAAGTAATAAAAGTTTCCCGGCGAGGAACCTTCTAGGAGACGCTCAAGAAGAACCCAGTTTGACGGGAGAAGTGCCCGTACTCGCCTGGCAATAGCATCAAATTAAAAAATAATTAAATAATTAAAGTTCGCAGTCAACTTTTATAATATATAATTAAAATCGAGTTCTGTAAGGGATGGGAGGGAGTCGGTAGGAAAGGGTCGCCGCGAGCAGTAGGAGGGGATCTCGTAGCGACGGTTGCCTTCGGATTTATATGTAATAATTATAAGATGCGAATTCGGTCCACTTCAAGTTTTTAATTAATCGTAATTATACAAAAATTTAGAATAAATACTACGAGAACTGTCGGTAAATTATATGTCTGCTGGTGTTTCGTCTTCCGTTTTGCTCTCTTTCTCTGCTGCGGGAAGGTCAGATTTGGTCTTGGTATAGTCGGCGAATGAGGAATCTGATGATTGCCCGATTATCATTTCTTCTACTCGACTATCATTTTCGTTCGTTGTTTTGTTGACCCTACAGTGTATCATTATTGGTACGTTTTAAACTGGTTCGTTAATCAGCTTGGACGTGTTTGTTGTTATAAATCTTTTTATGTGTACACGTTTTGGTTAATTGTTCTTTTGTATATAGTATTTTCCTAAAGTTAATGTTCAAACTATTGTAGTCATATGATATGAATTGAAACAAAATAATTCATTGTAAGAAAATTGTAAGTGTGTCAATTTATTTTCTTTAAGTATTAAGTGGTACTTACTTTTCAAGCCTTTTTAGACATAGAGGGCGCTTTTGACAACACTCCACACGAGTCTGTCAAAAAGCATTAATTAACAGAGGGGTAGATTTCTAGATGGACCAGATCGGTGGAGGCGGAGGTGGGACATAAGACCATCTCGGTTAGTATGACCAGAGGATGCCCTCAGGGAGGAGGGGTAACAGCTCCACACTTATGTGGAGACTAATAGTAGACGAACTCTTATGTGGGGTGACTGATCTAAACATAACAAAGTCAAGGATATGCTGATGATGTTATATACGCAAGCGGCAAATTTGAGAATACTCTCTGTGATATAATATACAAAAAGGATTGACCACGTGAAAGATGGTGTCGATCGGTTACACTAAATGTTAACTCCACTAAGGCTATCTTAGCAGCATTCACAATCACAAAACCATAAAAATGGACGGGCAAAATATAGATTGGAGAACGGAGGTTAAATATCTAGGCCTTATCGCCATCGCCATCCGATTCCCCTGCAGCATGGCAAGATCTTCTATGTACTGACAAGTCAATAGTTATTTAAAGTGTGTGATTTGATATCAATAATCTTATTAAGACAACTACATATTATTTGAAATAAAATAAATAAAATTAGAAATATTAGGATTTTAGTAGAATATCATAGCGATATATATTGTAAGGTAATGTAATATTAGATTTGGTATTCATTATGTATTTACTTATTATAGGATTTTAGTATTTGCATAAACTCAAAATATATACTTTATATTATTTTATAAACGAAATGAATGTTTAATTTAATACAAACAAAACATATAACACTTTATAAATGTTGATATTTCAAAATTTCAAAGTAATTTAAAAATTATCAAAATAAAATGTGATGTTTGGGAGGCTGTGTGCAATTCATGATGTATATGTGTTCTGGCGCACATGGCGATATAAAAAAAGTGATGATTATTCTTGATTAGTTACAAACAAATGATTGATTGACTTGGAAAAGATAAAATTAAAGTTTTAAAAATTAAGAACATATAATACAAAGAAGTATTAAACGCAAGTTAATAGAATTATCATCTCAAGAAATACTTTTCGAAGAAATATGATTCAAAGGTTGGTTTTAAAGCTAAGGTGAAAATATTGAGGAGGTGCTGTTAAAGAAAAAGGTATAGAAGAATTGTTTCGGGAGATACTGTTGAAGGTTAGTTTGGAGTTAAGGTGCAAAAATTTAAGAGGAGCTGTTAAAGAAGATTTGATTCAAGGTCGGACTTTAATATTTTATTTTTTATTTGATTGCAAAATTTATCTATTTACATACACACACCATATATAAAATTTGAGCTAGTAGGGATTGATATAGGGTTTTGTCAAGAAATTGTAAATAAAATAGTATAAATTATATATAAATTATAAATATTCAACATTAGTTAATGTTTTTTTATTATTATTATTTAAAAATTTTGGATATTGATAATCATGGCATGTTTTAGACAGTTGTCTATTCACAAAAATTAATTCACCCTGAGAGAGGGTAACATTACAATATATTACAGAAAAGAAAAAGAATAATTAAATGGTGGTGAACAGAAAACAACTCGAAGAACAAGAAAATTAATGATCACGTAGGCTATACAGACAACCATATATTTATATAGGCACAAACAAATCTGTGATATATAATTTTGACCGATACCGTATCTATATATAAGTATTTATTATATAGGACTATAATAAGAAAGTGTATCCTTGTCTGGATATCTGCATTTTTTTTAAGTGTAGCAATTTGGAATCATTCCTCAACTAAAATGCCCTAATTATACCTATAGATATTCGGAGCAAATTATTATTGAGATATGGACAAAAGTGCGATAAATTTCTGTGCAACGTATCCCGTGGTGTATCATTACCTACGCCTCGAATGGGGATAATTTTAGGATAACGCGGGATCGAGATGAGAGATCTTTGTAAATATAAATGCGCCCGGGAAAAGTACATAAATTTAAGGTTTCGAATCTTATTTTTGTTGGAGTATGCGGTAATTACTTTTTGCATGTGAAATAAACGTATTTTAATTTAAATAATATTAACTTCTCTTGTAACAGCTATAATATACACCTTAGTCAAAGATTTTGGGGACACTATTGCTAGCTTTATCGTTATTAAGGTTATACGATATTTCAAAAGGCTTAGGTGACATTTTTAAAGAACAAAAGTTGGACGGTCGCTTCAACTTGCGAAACACACTAAGAAACCTTTTTAAGCAAAGCGATAAACCTCATCCAAATGCAAGATCGGGCATTTAAAAATCAGTTGTAGTGGGTGTGATAAGGGTCACCTTAGACAAACAAAGCATGCGATCGGAACTGGGTTCAAGGAACACATAGCAAGTTATCGCTATGGAAGGCTCGAACCATTTAGCAGTGCGCAACATATAAGTCATGCCCAGCATAAGATTGATATAGAAAACCTTGAATTAACAATCACCTAAAGAGTTAGTCGCATACGCAACCATATACATATATGAAAAAAAATATTTGAGTAGCTTATTGAATCAGTTGCATCCCCCTACCATTCAATTTTCATGCATTTATGGGGGTAGGATAGTTCACATTTGTCGGTAATGTTTGGAAGGGTCAAGTAGGCGTAGAAAAAAGCACTTGTAAGTTATGTGTTCTTTTTCAGAGAAGATAACGTTCGATGTTTATGTAATAGCTCTTATTTTTACCTAATTCATTCGATCTTCGGTTGATAATGGGAGCCCACAATTGTCCTGAATTAATAAAATGTAGTGCGAAGTGATTGGATATTCATATGTCTTGTACCTTTTTTTATTTTAAATTGGTGAACGTGTAATATATTCACCTAACTATATATCTTTATATGTAGATACTTTCTTAGTAAACTAATAATGTTTTTATGGTTTTTCATTATTTATTTTAAACTTCAACCATTATATATATAATGGCTAAGCACCCCAACGGAGTATCACCCCGCTTAGAGCTTTTCAGATCTTCTAAATGCGGGTAGATCAAATCAGTTGCTCAAAATGTGCACCTCCAGCTAAAATACAGGCATCTGATCGGCACATTTCAGGCTTCTATCATGCGATTTTGATGATCTTCTAAATTCAAGATCTGGGTTGTATAAACGAGTGATTTTAAATATTCCTACACACAAAAATCCAAAAGATTGTGATCAGGTGACCTTGGGTACCATGCGTATGGAGATCCTCACCCTATCCAACGATTTGAATAAACGTTATTTAAAAACTCACCATTACTGGGAAATGTGGAGGTGCATCTACATGCATGAACCCCATATGTCTTCTAATTATGAGAGGTACATCATCAAAAGAACAGGAAGCTCATTATCTAGAAAATGAATATATGTACCACCGTTCACTGCTTGAGGAAGGAAAAATGGTCCTATTAAATAATTGTTGATAATACCAATTCAAACGTTGACCGAAAAATTTTGTTGGATCGTGCTGCATCTGTGGCATGTGGATTTTCATCAGCCCACTTGTGGTTACTATGAAAATTCGTAATACCATGCCTTGAGAAGTTGGCTTCATCTGTAAAAAATACAGTGGCAACAAAATTGGAATTGTTTGCAATTTTTCTTAAAAACTATTGGCAATACTGCACACGGAGCGGATAGACATTAGGTAGCAAATCTTAACACGTTGAACATGAACAGTTTTGTGACTAACATTTATTTGAGCAATTTTTCTGGTACTCGTTTCTGGATGCTCGAGGTTCGTCAAGGCCATTCGTTGGAGCTGGCCCCTCTTTCGGCACTACCAAATCGCAAATTAAAAAATCCATCAATGAACGAATACATAATCAGTTCAGAGAGTGGTGGCAAAAATCACCGGGACAAAGACAGGCAAAAGAGTTCCTAAAGGAGCAGAGGCCTGAATTCACGAGAGAGCTGCTGAATAAAGACAGGAAGACTGTCAAAATGATTGTAGGTCTCCTGATTGGTCATTGTAGACTGAATAGGCATATGTACAACATAGGCCTGGCAGATGATGCAACTTGCAGATACTGCCAAGAGGAGAGAATAAACACGTTCAGTGTGCTGTGCCAATGTGAAGGCCTGGCGAGGAGAAGGTTTCTAAAATGGGGGGAGAGAACCCCACAGCTAGTAGCTACATAAAGAACCGCTCTCAAGATGAATAGGCCCTAATTGAGAGGGCAAAAATTAGCGAGCGTCCTTTTCGAAAAAAAGGGGGATCACAATAGATCTGAAAAGGTCGCGGTGAAACAGGTCCATAGGCCACCCCAATCCTAACCTAATCTAATCTTCTGGATATTCGTAAATAATTTTCTCGCATTTCTAGGTCGTCCAATAATATCCCTCGACCTTGCAAAACTACCCAATGAGAACAAGCCAGTTACATTTACGTGAATTTAACGTGGTATTGCTTGAAACAACGCTAAATTCACGGAAATATAACCACTTGTTCTCATTGGGTAGTAGTTTTTTTGTGTTAAAAAGGAAAATGCAGTTTAGTAGTACGCGGTTATTTGGATAACGCTGGGCCTGTAAGGCATTACCATTGGCTAATCCATACCAGAAAATTTATATCAGCCATTTCAGCACTAATAAACGCAGGCATCGTCAAAAAGTTTAAACTGAACACAAACGAAAGCAAAAGTAGGTAGTACTACAACGAAATTAAAATGTCGCGTTGGTTTTTAGGTTTGACACAGTACTTGTAAAAATTTCAAAGGCCACTATACAACAGTTATCACACATGTTTATAGGAGTTTTTCGTCTTAAAATTGAATGACGAACCGCTCACAACAATAATTCAGATTATTTTCGAACGATGATGATTTTTTTTATCATTGCACCCACTTATTTATGTGAAGATCTCTTTTAATTATTGATTAGACTTGTAACTTACAACACTGATAACAATATTCTTTCAACAGAGTAGACTGCGGATCAGCGACTTCAGGAAGTACAGGAAAGTGAGCCAATTGTTTCGTCTATGTAAGTATAACATTCGTAGCTATTCGATATCGATACAATGTTGCGCGGATGTTACACAGAGAGAAAGTGAAGAAATAATTACCGATAATAATTACGGTTATATCGCATTGTCGGACGTGATACCGACCACTATGCACATAAATTACGGACGATAATAGTCTATATTTCAATTGTTTCGTTCGCAATATTACGGGACTAGGAATTATCCGCTCGGGCGTCGTCGCTGTTACGTTGTTGCAAAATCTGTAGGGATATTGTATATCCGAGCGATTGTTATGAATACATACATACATAACGTAATGTAATTGTTTTCGTATAGGAAGACATCTAAGTAAATACAATGGGATTCGATGCCGAATGGACATTTACAATTGTAATAATAATAGTTTTGGGTTGTTTTGTATACGTGCTCGGAAAGATAAATGTTGTAATTTCGTCAGGATTCTTTTTGCATCATGATGATTTTAACGATAGGTAATCTAAGGAGGTTTTGAGCTCAAAGAAATAAAGGTAAATATGTTTTTTTTTATTTTTTCAGAAAAAAAAACAGATGTTTTTGCATAATTTTCAGTAAATACTATTAAAAAATTGGTTTTTATAAATATTAGAAATTGTCAGCTCAATTTGACAAATTATTGATGGATTTATACTATGCTAACGCAAAATACCGTCATAATAACTGGAAGAATAGATATGAATTTTATACTGACATCAATACCGTTAGTAAATAGTGAAATAGATAACATAAATTTTAAGAAATAATGTGCAAATATAATAAGTGAAATGAATGGTATTTGGATTCGGAAACTATACATACAGGGTCGCGTACTAGTGTGTGAAAACTCGATATATCTGACATTATAAAGTTATCAAAAAAAAATATTAAGAAAAGCTATAGGTATTCTTACGCTTCATATTTTAGAGTTGGTGCATATATACAGGGTGTTTTATACGTCGTGTCAGACCTAACTCATATTTTTGTTAAATTGAATGCCATACTTTAACTTTAAAATATGAAGCTTAAGAATACCTATATCTTTCCTTAATAACTTTTTTTTAATAACTTTTATAATGTCAGATATATCGAGCTTCCACACACTAATACGCCACTCTGTATGTAAACCTAAACAAAGTGCAGATGTTTGCAGATCGCCTAAGCGCTATCGGATTCAATTTTGAATAGACCTAAAGAAAAAATGGTAAGATGTAAACAACTGAAGGGCGTTACACTCGGGAGTATGTGAAATTGAAGCGGAAGCTGTATCAAACCTGGTGCGTTCCCACTTTTTAAAGAAAATAGGATTAGCACAGATTATATATTGGCTCTGATTTTCATATATACACACACAGTTTTTTGTGATGCAGGCGGGATACTAAAAATAATGTTGAGATTTATATTATTTTTGGCGCCCAACGTGTGGAATAATAAACTATTATTGTTATTAGTTTAATCATGCGTAGATTAGTTAGATTTTAATTTTTACAGTAAAAAAACACATCTACCAGAATTACAAAATATGTATCCGCTCGTCTATATTAATGTTTTCTCCCTATTTTACATGTACAATGATTTGACATTTTGTGTAACTGGTGAACATTTGCTGAGCAAGAGTGCCAAGAGTGGTTCCACTTTCTGCAATCAAATGTGTGATATTTTGTGCGAAGTTGGTAATGCAGTTCGTACTTTTACATGTCATGTTTTACTTTTCTGTGTAGATTTTTGCAGAGAACTGTTGCGGCTAACACAATTCTTTATGGGTTTAATATTAAACCAACTAATGAACGATCGTGATGTAATTTAATTATACATTATATAAATATATTAATAAAAATTTTGTCGTGGGGAAGATAGTATATATAACTCGTGGGAACTCTAAGGCACTCGTGGGGTTTCCCACTTGTGCCTTATTATTATTTTTCGTATTCGTTATATAATTTCTATTGTGAATGGTTAAAACACGTATCTATAAAAAATAACTATTTATTTTCTAAAAGTTGTAAAAAATAATATTGAGGTATTCTGAATTAACTAGTTTTCATCTAACGAAGATGGTGAATCCTAAATTTTTACTTGTTTTTGGTCGTAATTATGTTGAAACTTTTATTTGTCGATTATCTTGTACATTGGAAGGCATTTACCAAATATTTGCAGTGTTTTCGCTTTTATGTGTAAATTGTTCTCAGTTCGGAGTTGCAGAACTTTACTCCTAATTCTATAAATATGATTCTTTGACTACGGTACTGTTAACGTATTTTTGCTTCATAAGGAGAAATAATAGAATTGCATCCTCAAGTTTATATTCCTATTTTCGCATTTAGTATATTATATGTTTCAATCGAGAAAAAACATATTTTGATTCTATTTTTAATTCCTATTTCATGTGCCGAAACAAATTTCTAAACTTGATTTGTTGTAAATAAATTTCGACCTACACTATGAGATTCCTGTGCCCCACGTTGGGCGCTAGAAATAATCTTGATGTCTGGCTGCACCTTTATTTATTTCAATTTGTTTTTTCGGCTTTTTACTAATTAGAGGCATCTTCCAAGCATTTATAGTAATGCTTATTATAACTGTAAGTTGTCAGTTCAGTGTTAGCGGACTTTTTATCATCAATAGTAATACTGCTTTGGCATAGAGGTTTTATAAATATTTCCTTAAGTATGGTGCATATTTTGCTTCTGCAATGAGAAAATAGCTGAATTAGCGCTCCCAGGTTTATATTTCTATTTTGGCATTAAGTAATCATTTTAATTGAGGAGGCTACTATTTTTTAATTTTATTTTTAAATCCCATTTTATGTACCGACGTAGGCGGATTATATCGTGAATCTAATTTGCGTATACATTAAAGCATACACACAGGGTTTTTTTTTTTGCAACAGTTTTTCATCTAATTAGAAGCTGTTGTCAGTTAGGATTTAGATGTTCCTGCAGAGAATAATTCCAATGTCATATAACGTTGGCTATGATTTTCTTTAAACAGAATTACTTGTTTCCTGACCACGCTGCTCTTGATACATACTTTTACTACTTCGAGAATTCCTACTTTTAACTCATGACATGAAATTCCTCACCATGGATTACTATTATAATATGAATTGAAATTTAGGCTGTTTCTATGACGTTTCGGCAGTGTTTCTACTGCCGTCATCAGGGTAGCCCTGATAAGCACTGTGGTTTGCCAATTGCAATCTGCTGTATTGTGTGTAATTAATTTTTAAAACTTATATTTATACATAACATGCTAAATTGATGAGCATGAGAGTTATGCTGTGGTTTTTTTTTTCTAGAAGTTAGCTGTTGAGATTTTTGAAATCTGTTTCTATAGAAAGTTTTGTCTTTGAATAGTTTATTGAACTTAAGAATTTTTTCTTTTATTGTTCCGGCAAATTCTGATTAAGTATATCTTATTAATACATCTGAGTGCCGATTTGATCTTTATTGTATGCAGTTACGCACCAACGGTATCCATACCTTATGCAATTCCAATACTAATAGCGTCTGACGTCGCAATTATGTACGCCGCTTCTTTCAGTTTGCTTTTGTTTGTCCGTCTTCTTTGGATAGGATGGAAGCATTTTACAAATCTATTCTATGATCTATTTCTGTGTTTCTATTGCGGTCATCAAGGTAGTCCATCGCAAACAATGGAATTGGCAAGGTACAGTCCTTATCAGGTCTACCCTGATGACAGCAGTAGAAACACCGCCGAAATATTGGATTAATAACATGGATAACAGACGATGGAAACAGCCCAAATATCAACTCATTCCCATGTTTAGGTACGTTTCCATTTTGGTTTGTAAGCAGTCTTAATAGATAGAGTATAGATTGAACCTGACTTTTCGCATGTGAATTTTAGTATTAGGACTTACGCAGAGGAATTTCGGTGCCCCACGTTGGGCGCCGAAATTAATGTTGTAATATATGCCTCTCTGTCTAAATTTTGTAATAAATGAAATGGATAAGAATAGAAACATAAATCTAGACAGTATACATACTTAAAAGCACTCTCCTTCTAGCAAGAAAAAAAAAAAACAGAAAGTAAATCTAGAAACTAACAACAGTATTGAGAGAAAAGGCGAGAACTCTGTAGACCAGAACGATATAATAACATCTATTCTTCATGTGAAATAAGACGAAGCATAGTCTGGCAACTGCATCATTACACATACACACCACATACATCTTAATCCGTAATTAGCGGGGACATAGTTGCACAGTAGCCGTGTCCCCGGGGCGAAAACGACTCCAGATGCGAACGGTCCTAATTACAAAGCCGATACGGGAGCGAAATATCGCGATCGCGCTGCGATATTTCGAACAGATAGATCCATGCGTCCCGTCCTCACTGGCCGGCCCTCATAATCTTAATTTTCGATCTCCGACGAGACGAATTACACATTCCGGTGCCGAGGGCGATCCCCTGTTATATTATTCCGTATACATATATTGACGCCCGATTACTGTTTAACTGCCGACGCAAGGACCAACAGTATAGAAGTACGTTGTGGTAGTCGACCTCCTCCGAGCATCTTCTGTATAGTTTTCTTTTTTCGTCCGCCAGATAGCGCATCGGTTTCTTTGCACCGCCGAAAGGAGAACGAAGAAAAAGGCGACAAGAAAGATACAGTCAGATCCTTCCATATTTATTTACGCTCGTTTTTATTGATCATTATTGCCATTTCGCTTCGCCCGTGTATCATTTCAAATCGGGTATATTAGCATAAAAAAAAAAATGCGAGCTAATTGTATGTGACTGGAGGGTGAATCGAGTTTCAGCGTAAGAGAATTAAAATAAAAATATTGAGTCGAGAAAAACTGGTAGCAACGAACTATTGCATGAGAGAGATTTAATAAAATCGATGTTGATTGGAATAATTAATATGCAACTGTAATTCTCCATGAAATCTATAATCTTCCTTAAAGTCCTTAAAAGCATATCTTTTGATCATTATTATCCAAAGCATCTCGATATATTTAAGGTATACTCGGGAAACAGAAGCATGGTACATCAATGCGGGAAATGAGACAATAACATCCATTTTCTCTGATCTAGAATTACCAAATAACTCCTAGACTGCAACGAGATAGATATCAAACATGCTTCTGGAAGAAGCAGGAAGCAAGCAAAGAGGTGAATGTGAAAAAGGCCAAATGGGCAATCAGCTTTTTTCAAACCCTATAAATCACCAGAATTATCAGGTATTTAATCAATTATGCTGCAAAGAGTGTAGGTTCTCAGAAACTTTGCATGTAGGGGTAGTCTTCTACTGGAACAAATAGTAAATAGTCTGGCTTACTTTTAACCCAAAATCAGGTGAAACGAAAGAGGGTGAAACAAACTCTTTGGTGTTGAAGGCTCTAAAAAGAAACTGTCGGATAGGTAATATAATAAGGGCTTTACAATATGTAGAGGAAACCTCCTATTCAGCAATCTCTCCCTGATCGCTTATCATAGTTGCATCAATACGTAGTCTTAAGTTCCCCCAGTGACCAACTATCTTTATTTCATATTTTATAAATATTTAAAAAATATTAAATCTTTCTTGAATATTAGTTATATTAATATAATATGCATAAAATATATTATAAAAATATATTAGGAAAACATTTAAAAAATATATATGTTATGTAGCATTAATAATATTTTATTGCAAATGTTTTCTCAATATATTTTTCATAACTCTGCAAGAATATTTAGCTTTGTATTTCTGTATATTTATTTCATATAAAAAAAAAAGATTGAATTTTTGCTTTGGTACATTTGGTGCGTAGGACGAATAATATAAAATGGGTAAAATATGCATACATATTAAGTAGGTATGTACCTATTTAAAATGATAGTTTAAAGATTAAATTAGATAATATATATCTAATATGATTTAACTAGTATCTAAGTTGAGCGCTGTAACTTTTCTATTAATATATCTGCGTTTTGTATTATATTATTTGTAATATTTGTAAGTTGCGAACGTCAACACAACACCTCTATTCATTACGGTGCCGGTGTGATATGATTTAGTATTGTGTATGCGTCTATGGATTGGGTACATAGAATGCATACGCGCACGTGCATATCATCAACGTTTTCATTCGTTTGTCCGTTACATGTTATAGTTTATAATAGTATACGATTAGGGCAGATTAGGGTTAACTGTGTAATTAATTGTTGAGGGGTGTGTTTTAGTTTTTGTGGTGACTACGAGGTAAGCAAAACTTTGAACATGTCATGGCATTTATAAGATAATTGGAATGCTCAATATCGCTATGTACAGAAATCGTTTAATAATATAATTGTAGTAATTTTATGCATCATATATGTACTTCTCTACCAGATAAATTGCTAGTTGATTTGCTTAAGAGATTCATCTCGGTAGATAAGCGTCATAACCTCAAATAGAGGCTAGAATACGTTGTGTTGTTTTATTGTTTGTACGTAGAATGTTTTCAAATATTATGAAATAAAGTAAAAATAAGTATCGTAAGTATTAGAATGTAGCTACCACTCCAATTATTGTAGATGCTCTAAATGTATTAGTAGGTGTTGAGATAGTGTTGTACGATGTTTTATTCATGGTATAATAATAACAAGGAAACGCCATGAGAGCGCCACTACCGAAGATATGGAAAAAGCCATAGGGTTGTACCTGGCACCAGCCAAGGCTAGACTTGAAAATGAGTATCTTTTATTTTTATTGGCTTATTCAAATAAAATGATAATAAATATGTTTGTTTTTTATTTAGAACACTTCAATTAAAAAATAGTGATTAATTTGATAAACCGTTAGTATGCCTTAAAAGATGCCAGAATTATTGATTATTAACTTGTATGGTGAGTGTGAAAAAACAAGTTCTTGCCTTTTAGACAACTCTATGTATGTTTTAACTTTTCCTTATCGACGTTATACATTCTAAATAACCAGGAACAATTTTAGTTGATTTTGACAAATTAAATAGCTTGCATAAAAAATCTCAATTTTCATATAAATATTTTACAAATATTTTAGAAAAAATATACCGCTTACATTAATTTTAAAATGTGGAATAAATATTTTAATTGAATATTTTATATATATTTAGAAAAAAATATGAAAAATATATTCAAAAACCTCTCACGAAAAATATTTATAAATTATATTTTTAAAAATATCTATGTAATATTTCTGGCTGTTAGGCTCTGCACAATAAATTTATGCTCATCTCTCTCCAAATTACTATTAACTATAGACCACAGCATCTTACTAGCATTATTGTCTAGTATACGTGTTTTGTAATGCTGATTTCTTCCTGAAGATATCAAGTGATTTAATTTTTTTTTTTTTACTTTTATTATATTCCAAACAAATTTCTTCTGTACGAATTTTTCTCTTTAAATCATATTACGGAGACAGTCATAGATCAAATCGTACAGAAGTCTGAGTGTATTCTGCGAAGTAAAGAGGTGCATCTCTGCAATTTTCTGAGCAAAAATGGTGCGTTTGATGATATTTCTGTAACATCTATCGGCAAAGCATCGAGGACTGAGGTGGTCGATGACACAAGCTGTAGGTGATGGACTGCAAAAGGAGACTAGTTTGTACAACCATCAAGAAACAAATCTGGCGGTCGTGACAGAAGCAGGGTGTTCATAGGGTGCTTATCAAAAATGGCCAGCAGAGGAAGCAGTTGATCTCAGTCATTTTGATTTTTTTTTCGACCTAGGCAGGCAAAGAAATTCACTGAAGATTGGCTACACTATATTTGGAATTTTTATTACACGTTTACTTAAATAATTTATATTCCTGCCTAGAGAATATTTTGTGGCACAATAAGCTGTTGTTGGGCAAGCTATATGGGCTAGTGTCTCTATTGCATTTACCATGGATCGATAGATGTCAAACTATGAAAAAAAAAAAATTACCGAAAAAAGTCTTTTCTCGAAAACGTCAAAATACTAAGGTACAATAATATGTGTTGCCAACCTATATTGTTAACTTCCTGACGTCTATCTTTTTAATTATGTTTAAGAACAAAATAAAGACTTGACGGTACCAAAGAATTGTGTGTAATACATGATCAAAAATACTTTTGCGAGTATTCGAACCGTGCTCATACTCACAGAACTATAGTCTCTGGCCTAGCGATACAAATTAACTATTGATATAATCGTGAAGGGTAAACTATGCCCAAGCATTCATCTGATGCTGATATTTGGAAGTGCATGTTTGATATTTGAATTCAAGGTTAACTTGTCGTTTCGCAATTTTGCTGTAATTCTAATACAGATCCTGGCAAATTGGAAATTAAACTCTATGAATAGAACTAATTTACTGATTTTTTTAGTCGAAAAAGAAGTTGAAGAAGAGAATTGGATACCAAAAGTTAAGAATTTTTAGCGCCCAAGTGATATTTCAAATTTTTAAGATAATTGTTTCAACTTTTCCAGTTTTAAACAACCAATAAATTTTTAACTGTAGTAAGCTGTAATTTTAATTTCTTAAGAACTTTTTCCACGAAGCTAATTTTGCTAATTTTAATAAATAATTAACAAAAACTAACTTTGAATGTTCGTAATTACAGCGCATTGGATTGGAACTATAAAGACGAAATTAAAACTTAACAGAACATAGACTTTTCTTCTGCATCACAAAACTCTTGAATAACTACATAATAACAAGAAAAAAGTCCGCGTCAGAGCGGAAAAACCTAGGAAAATAAAAAAAAGGCTTTTAATAAAACATAACCTATACGTGGGAATGTTACCTTTCTACCTTGCGCCTTTCCTTTGTTTGAGTAAATTACAGGCGTTTATAATATGTAATAAATCGTATGAAAAGAAAACCCATCGTTATCAGTTTATAAGTAATTCACGGCCGTGGTACGTCCTAGAATAGACCGTCACGGAGTCCAAGCTCAAATTACAGACCTTCAATAATGCACGGGTAAATTTATAAACTCAAACTTAAATCGATGACGGCCACTTGAAAATTCCTCAACAAACTTCTCACATATGCACGATAATATACCCTCCTGCGCCAGGTTAAACTGGGTAAGGGGCGGTCGTGTGCTATATACAGTGTTGAGCAATGATTTCAAACCGTTCAGATGATATTTGAACATTTATCGTTGAGTATTGCATGGCTACGTGCATGCTTAGATAGTATAAAATACTGCTGGTAAATTCATAAATCGTTAAGAGTAAAAGCGTAACAGAAATGATGGATTTACTGCAAAAGTTATAACAACGTATACTTATCTAGGGTAAGTTGATTTAATTATTAAAAGTATTGGAAAGTTGTGTTTTATTTTATTAATGATGAAATTGCGTTTCTATTTCATATTGAAAGAGAAATACGTAGCTCTTTGTATAGCTTGTTTCTATTACTTAATATCTCATAATCTGGTGTTATATTAAATCCAATTTATAATCAAAAGAATAATACAGTTTACTTTTGTTTCTTTGAATTATCATTATTAAAAATTTAAGATATTTACTATAAAACACATAAATATATGTATAAGTATCCACACATTCTACACTGCATCTTCGAGCGTCCCACAGTGGCTCAAACTTAGCCCTTTATTGTTTAACATTTATACAGGGTGATTCTCAATATATGCGACAAACTTTAAGCGCTGATTCCTGGGGTTATTTTGTTCATAAAAGTTTATAAGAACATATGTCCAAAATCGCTTAGTTCTAAAGTTGTACAATGTTTAATAGTAAGTTAACATAATTAATGTTTTTATTATAAATTAACAAAATAATTAGTAAAACAAAATTAACTTATGCTAACTGTTGAAAATGACCGCCCCCAACTGCAATACAAGCTTCTATCCTTTGTCGTATTGACTAGCGACTCCGTTCTAAAATACCAGGGGTATTTCGAATTGTTTGAAAAGCTGCGATAATACGATTTCTCAGTTCATCGACATTTTCAATGGGAGTCGTATAAACTAACGATTTAAGGTGACCCCAGAGAAAAATGTCCAAAGAATTTAAGTCTGGAGACCGAGGAGGCCACGGTTGTGGACTTCCTCGTCCTATCCACCGATCTGGATACGTATTGTCCAAAAACTCGCGAGCAACTAAACTAAAATGTGCTGTAGCACCGTCATGCATAAAATACATTTGTAATCTTAATTGCAACGAAATTTCTTCCAGCAGTAGGGGTAGCTCCTCTTCAAGAAAATTGCGGTATACCTCGCCATTTAACCGCATCGGTAAAAAATGTGGACCTATCAAGTGATCTCCAACAATTCCGGCCCACACATTGACAGAGAATTGATGTTGATGACGGGCATTCACTTGTTCGTGCGGATTTTCTTCGGCCCATATGTGATTATTATGAAAATTAATAATCGCGTTTCTAGAGAAAGTAGCCTCGTCGGTGAAGAATATTTGAGTTAAATAGTCAGGATTTTGTGCGATTTTGTGTTGCATCCATTGACAAAAAGCCACTCTTTGCGGAAAATTTGCCGGCAAAAAGGCCTGCACCCGTTGAATGTGATATGGATACAACAATTGATCTTTCAATATTCTCCAAACTGTAGGACATACACTAGGGTAGTCGTCAATTTCATTTAGTACCATTTCTTCAACTTGTAGAATCTCACTGTAGATGGGTGCCCGTTATCAATCGTACGTTTTTTAAAATTTCCCGTTTCACTAAGACGTTGGTGAAGACGGGCAAATATTGAATGGTGCGGGATGTTACGGTTCGGGTATCGTTCTTCATAAAGACGTCTAGCAGCACGCGAATTCCATTGGCTAGACCGTAAACGAAATGCATATCTCACATTTCAGTATTCGTGTAATTCATTTTAGAAAATAGAAACTGGCAATAAACTGAATGAATAATCTGGACAACTATTGACAAATATTGAAATGACAAATAAACAATCCCTCTCAACACAATAGTTTTTGAAGAACCAACTGTGATATTATATCGTGTTAGTCATAGTTCATAATTTATTATTAAACATTCAATAGCTTTAAAAATAAACTGTTTTGGACATATACTCATATGAATTTTTATGGTCAAAATAACCTTAGGAATCAGCTTTTAAAGTTTGTCGCATTTATTGGGAATCACCCTATGTATAAACGTATTCATGTCATTGCAGGGGACTTTTCTTCAGATAATATCAGTATGGGTATAGAAGAAATAGATCTATTAAAACGAATTTGCAGAGCGTATACTTAGAAATGAAAAAAATAACAAAGTTGAAGTCCATTTCCGGGCAGCCGAAAGTGATTTTTGGTTAAAGTATTTCACATTTATAGTTCCAATCGAACAGATAAAATCTCAAATATAAACAAATAATGGAACATCATAACCTTTTAATAAACCACTTACGTGGAATACCCTGTATAACGTATTGTAACAGTATGACGATGCAAAAAATAAAATTCTCATTTCTTTAACTTTTACAGATTGATAGGTAAAATCTGACATAGGTGTACATTATAAATAATCAGAGACGAGAAATAGGGAAATAATTATATTGCAAAAGCTACAACAAATGTTGAAAATATCCCTTATTTTCTAAATGAATACTTATTTTTGTTTTAAAATTTAAAATACATATTGAAGCATTTCTACCGTGAAGTTATTAAATCAAGTGTGATGTTGTCTTGTGTATCGTTGCTTGTAACTCACCTAAATCATGTAATTGACTTCTGAACACTTTATTTTTTAAATTATGAAACAAATAAAAATGTGAGAGAGTATAAGTGGCTTAGTTTTAACTTATCAGTCTATTGCCAAACAAAAATCTTAGGTGGAGTACGATTTAGGATGAATTGAAGGGCTTAGAGTGAGCTTCATAACATTACTTTAAAGCTTTAAAATTACTTTCAATTAAAGTTCCCATAAATAATACACAGACTTCCGTTAAAGTGCTTGTTGACTTTTTATTAAACCTTTATTGATTCATTTATTATGACATGTATCTTTTTTTTTCCTAACTAAAACAATTATAGCTACCTATGTACATTAACATGCATAAACATGCCCCCAGCCTTAAAAGAATTTATCTTTTAAATTTTATCCCTTAACAATCAGTTTCCATTGGTAGAGGACATAATTTTGTAAAGGCACGTTTGATTACACCCGATGATGTCCTAACGGTTGCCACACGTGTTATGTTATCTTTGCCTGGAAATACTTCTATTACTCGTCCCAATTTCCAATCCATGGGTGGGGTGTTGTCCTCCTTTACTAAAACTGGAATATCCTTTGAAAGCGAACTGAGGGTGCCTTTCCATTTGCTTCGATGTTGAAGTTCAGCCAAGTAATCTTTTCTCCATCTATTCCAAAAGTGTTGGCGAATTTGCTCAAGCCTTTGGTAACGAGAAAGCTTGTTTTCTTGCAACAGACGAATGTCTGGTTCGAACGTTGCAATTAAAGGTCGTCCAATAAGGAAATGCGCTGGAGTCAAGGGAGTAGGATCCAAAGGGTCGGTTGACAATGGCGTTAACGGCCTTGAGTTTAGAATCGCTTCTATTTGTGACAATACAGTAGTGAACTCTTCCCATTTAGTTACACTAGTATCATCTAGCTTTTTTGACATTAAATGTATAATTATTGTATCCCAAAATTCGACTTTTTGTTGTAATTTTTCTAGAGACCGTAAATGTTCGCTGACTGTATCTATCAAATTATGAATTTTACACGCAGAAGGTTATTTATTTTTTCTATATTTCAGCAAAGCATCTAAATGATTGGTAAATTAAAAAACATGATTATTGTTGAAAACGTTTGCAAAGAAGTTCCACGCGGCATCGTAGGTAATCATTGGAAAATTCAAGGGATTTTTATGACCTGCGCAGCTGTTCCCTCTAATGATGCTTTAAGGTAATGATATTTTTGAATAGGGCTTAAGGCATTATTAGAATGAATAAGAGATTGAAAGGTATCTCTATATTCAATCCAAAGTTCATGCGCGCCAGCAAAATTTGGCAATTTAATTGACTTTGACAGTGGCATATTGCTCGATCCGCTGATTACATTTACTTTAGACCCCGATCGTTTTAACAGACACCTTGCTTCACTAACAACACCGTAATAACATTGTTCAAATTCTGCTCTTTCGTTATACTGATCAGTTGGGTCAGTTACGATCAATTCTAGCTGCGTTTGAACATTATCAAACTCGCAATAAACAGTTTCTAAACGCGATAATCGTTCTTCAAGTTCATCGAAATTCTTTTCTAAAGGCGTTTCTCATAAATGTACTAAAAATAGTGATTTTACTTTTTAAGCTACCACGTTTCCTGTGCAATGTACGTTCATCTACTACATCTATCATTTCGCTATTCTGTTCAAGCAAGGGCTAAATCCAATAAATACCAAATAAATGTAATTAAAGGTACGAATGATTGCTAATGAACCCACTACTGTAACAAATAGAAAAACGATTGACCCACTGATACACTGCTGACTCTCGTCTTGCGGTTCGAAGGACCAAAAATATATGTTGACTTTTTATTAAACCTTTATTGATTCATTTATTATGACATGTATCTTTTTTTTTTCCTAACTAAAACAATTATAGCTACCTATGTACATTAACATGCATAAACAGTGCTGTTTTATTATGGAACCGGCCCTTATTGCGATAATATGATTAGCTTCACCAAAATACTTCAATTTTAAATTGAATGACAGTTTCATGCATTTTTCTAAAGCTTCAAAGCTTGATAACTCTTTTTTTTGTGGCTTATCACGTTATTACAATTAGTCCATCAATTGTAATTGTTTAGCTTTTCATAAATAAGATGTATCAAACTACCTAATAAATACATGTTCCGAATGAATTAGAAAATGTCATAATTAGGACACTTTTAGATCTTACAGAAGCTTTTGACAGAGTTTCTCATGACCTGGTATTCATTTGGAATAATTGCTTTTTGTTAGTATTGTGAAACAAAATGAGGATATTTACTTAATCGCTTCGTAGTTTTTTTTTCCCTATAAGATACTTTAGATTTACTGTTTAAGAACAAGAAGCAAGTGCTAAAACAAATACGAGTAAAAATATTTGAAAGCCATTGTAAAGTTATTTGTCTCGTGCGCTTGTAATCAGCTCGAAATAATACATTCGAGTACATACATATACATGCACTATATCGGGTATCTGTTTATTATGAATGCAAATAGCCGATTGATTTTATAAATAGGTAATCGTCCAATGAAAAGGTAATATTTTTCAAATGTCACTACGCCGACGTGTAATTCCGCTTTTGATTTAGTACATACACGCTGGACTTGTCTCGTTATCGATACTCAAAAGTCTCTGAATAATTAATCGAATCGCTATTACCTTTTCAGTACGTTACTGTGTGCGGCCCTTACATACAAGGTGCATCGAAGCTTGTATTGAAAGGATAGATGGCGTGTTATTTAGGTTTATAATTCCGTTGATTCTTTTTTCCGCTAGATGGCGCAAAGATTATTTAAGTTCGTACTTGACTGTTTAGATGGATTAATTGCTTTAATTTCTATTTTTTTTTTTTGAGAATCCATAGCAAATCCGTGTCTCAGATAATACATTTATAGATATTCTTCAGTAAAATTGGAATAAATCCGCAATTAATTAACCTTGTAATATTTTACCACTATACGATCAAATTTAAATAGAACACCCAGTTATTGCTGTTAATATTAAAAAACATTGGACCCAGCGCTGATCCTTTGGCACACCGACTTCATTCCATCGGTGCGTGCAATTAACTTATATCCGATTCTGACTCTTAAAGCTCTATACTGCAGCTTTTATTTCAAAATTACACTTTGACAACGCAACAGCTGTTTAGGATATTATCTGTAGGGCTGTTACTTTGATCCAGCCAGCTTCTTTATTACTAATTTGTATGTATGGGTCGAAACCGATTCCTCATCGGAGCAAAATATAATAATTGACTCTTTGAATTTTGATTTTACCAAAATGCTTGGACAGTTCTCAATTTTTATATAAAACCTTTTTTTTTTGGTTTTATTCGAAAGCGCCTCTGATCCTTTAAATCACCGATACGAAAACTATTGAACACACCATGTTTGTGCTGTTATTTTATATGACCTTGATATTTAAAAATAAGGGTGTTTGAGAGGAAATTAAAATACTTACACATTTTGTATTAAGTTTTTCTTTAAAACATAAATAAATAATGTAATATTTATTCCTCAATAAATGAGAAATTCTGGATTGACTATTAAATTTCTATTCAGGTAATTAAATTAAATTCTTGTAAATTTGTTCATTACTAAAGTACAGGTATTCCATTATGGAGTAAGTAATCAAAATTTACATAAATACTTAAACGAATCAAGGTAATTCAAATAAGTATTATGTTATTGAAATAAGTTATTTTCCATTTTAATATGTGGAAATACAATACAGATACAAAATTTGGAAAACAACACAAAGGAATTTATTGTATTTGTGTATCGCAAATTATTAATAATAAAATACGCAAATTTATAACAATATAACATTTATAATAATAAATTATAAATATAACTACCATTTTTGTGCCTCTGAGGTACTTTTCAAGGATCCACGTTTTCTAGTATGTGCAAATATGTTGGTATTGCGTCATCTACTAAGGGCAGGGCCGGTATCATGAGTATCTGAACGGTGGCATAGGATCCCGTGTTGAAGGAGCCTTGCTTCATTATTTAAGGGCATTTTGGACAGGACTCCGTCAAATGCCGGACCTGGCTAAGCGATTTTATACAACTCCTTTTAGAAAAAAAAAGAAGAAAACTTTCTTGCTAAAAATACAATGACAAAATACGATATTTTTTGTGTAAATCACACATTCACATGACTTAAATCCTGATGATCACAAGCTCGTAGCCAAAGATCCGATCTAAAAGAATAACATTTGTTGTGCATTGCGCGCAAGTTCCAAAAAAATTACGCAAACTTTTACAGGAGAGAGTTCATCATTTGATTTATTTTTTTCTCTGGATGTTATAGGTCAGATTATAAACACAATGTTTCTTTTAAATTATAATTTTTACAGATTACGGCAGTTTGCAGCATTTTCAGGTACTTCGGTTAAACTTCTGCATTTTTAAAAGGAAAAAAAAAAACAAATAAATCAAATTTAATTTTCGAAAGGCAGTGTTTATATAATACGACATGGTTCCCTTTTAATGTGCATCGTAAGTAATTAATCAAATAATTAAAACTCTAACGCAAATAATAAATAAATAAAAAAAGTCTGGGTGGGATCGAGACTCTTTGTAGTTATCTGTAAATACCTAATCGGCCCCTGATGATTTATAGATAGGGACTAAACCTAATATGCAAAAGAACTCGTCGTAATTGCCAGATATATTGTAGTGATAATCGGAAACCACACCCACCACCTTTCACTTCTGCACGCACTCTTTTCAAACAAACTACAAGCGGCAGTACTAATCTGGCACGCATGGGTGAATGTAGGTCTCCGTTGCTAGCAGTTATTTCTTCTCACCTCGGACTTTTATTTGTTTCTTTTTCATTTTAAACTTTTATAATCTTGATGGTTCATCTTCAGTTCCTTCTGCTGCAATGTTGATTTACAGATATGCAGAAAAAGAGAAAAATAATTAAATGACACCACTCGAACAGCAGTGCTCAAGAAATAGTTGTCCGTTTTATATCTGCTTTTCAAAATGGCCAGTTTCAACTGTAGCAACATCTTAAATATTATAAGCAACTGTGAATTTGCGTGTTGTGTCACCAATTGTCGAAATGTAATGACAAACAGTTTTGCTGCTTACAGAGCAAATGCCGTAATGACCTACGCAAAAAAAAAAAATGCTGTTGACAGTATAGCTACTAAGTGGCTAAAAAAAGAGGCGATTTGTCAAATTAATTACATTAAAAAGTTTTATTAATTTTGAAAACTTCTTAGTTAGACTGACGCGTCGCAGGATTAAAATGATCAGTGCGATTTGACATCGTGTCGCTAGTATTCTAATGGTTTTCAATATTCATATTCAAAATCATACTGTTCTAAACCTGTATGTTTTAAACTAGGTATAATTTGTTTGGAAGTGTGTATTATAAAAAAAAAATAATAATTTGTTGATCCTTTGCGTAATTTTATATGAATAGAACAGCGAAAAATAGGCAAAATGCTACATATTTCAGTTCAGTCTTAATACCATCATTGAACGCAGTTAAAAGTCACGTCTATGTAATTAAATCAATCCATCCAATACCTTATATTTCTTCCAGCAATATTAGAATTACTTGTCTACGGCGACCAACACACCAATGTGTTACCTATCGTTACGATTCACGATGTCGAGTTTGTCGACGCGGCGCTGGTTACAGACGTTCGGGTCAAATACACAAACATAAATTAATGAATTAAATTAAATTATATTCGCGGAGCGGGCGCAATTATCCGCAGTACTACCACCATCGCCGCCGCACACCACTAATAATTAAATCGGGTGTAATTTTATGTAACTGTAAATTTAATTAAAAATAATTATGGATTGGAAATGTTGTAATTTAATTAACGTTTCCATTATATAGAATACAATTAATAGAAATTAATATCGCGGCGTCTCGCTGACTGCGACCCCGGAATGTGGCCCCCGACAAAACGTAACTGACAAACGTGTGTCTGTCTGCTGTCAACGGAAAGTCTACTTTCTACTGTACGGGAAATTAGTAAGGGTTGTCCGCAGGTTTCGTGATCCGGACTGAGGTTTTGGAATGTTTCATAGGATAGTCTATTCGAAATTATATTATTATTAAACTTATTAGATAGTCGCAGAGATACGTGAGATTATGCATATGATACTACTTCATTAATTAAGGAAGGGAAATATAATATGTTGAAAAATAGGGCTAATTAGGTTTTAGCAAATATTTTAAGTTGGATTTGTATAATAAATTAAATTTAATGCGGATAAATCAGAGGCGGTATTTTTTGGCAAACTGAGGCAAAGAAAGCCTACATTTAAATTAGGGGAGGGTAGAATTTTATTGCAAAAAATATGTTAGATATTTCGTGGTTATTTTAGAAGATAAATTTTAAAACGCATGTTCAGTACGTTATCGCGAAAGGTAGAAAAATGAGTAATAAAATTAGAGCATCGGATAGAGTTATGTGGGGATTAAACGATAACGTGGCGGGGCGCTATAGAATCGACAGTGTTATACGCGGGAGTGATATGGGCGCATACGTGTGAAATTAAAAAAAAAACGAAGAAAATTAATCGGGGCGCAGAGATTGTTAACAGCTAGGGCTACGAGTGCGTATACATCTATTTCGGTCGACGCGGCGTGCGTTATTTCGGCTATATTATCAGTAGATTTAGCGTTTTAGGGAAGTTAAACTTAATTACGGACGCGAATAAAATAGGTTAATTACGGTAACAGGAATTAGACTAGAATCGAGCGATTTAGTAAGGCGAGTAGATATAGGAAACAAATTCATCCCCAGAATTATATATAGACCTTTACAACAAATTTGTAGGCACTTTCGGAGAGGGTTTAGAAATTTTTATAGGTAGGTCGAAGGGTGATAAGGGTGGTACAAATGCGGCTTTTGTTTTTATAATAGATGCATTAAGATATGTAATAAAAAGTTTAAATTAGGGGGGTGATTGCGATAATTTTCAGGTAAAATTAATTATAAGTCGGAGAGTACGTTATATTAGGCGCGCGCGAGTGAGAATTTAAACGTGACGTACGAATTTATATCTAACAGCTTATTATATACTGTATTAGGGGCGTGAGGGAATTTAAAAAATCCGACTCACTTGTTGTTAGATACCTGAGATATGTTGCGTGAGAATGGTATAAAACTGTTTTGGACTAGGGTTCACGTAGGTATAATCGGTAATGAGAAGGCGGATCAATTAACAAAAGAGGTGATGTTTAGAAGGATTAGCGCGATAATCAGATGTCAGTTAAGCAAATATTGCAAGCTTTTTACAGTATCAAATCATTTTTATCCTCCCAGAGTAAGATTTTTGCCATGGTTTTCCCTTACTTCGTGGCCATTGATTTTTTATAAGTATATTATATATAATCAGTGTCTAGTGTCAGCGAATGCTGGGAGATCACGAAAGTCGTTCTATGGGCGCATTTAATAATAACTGATAGCTGGCCGATTTACAGTAGACTCGCGATTATGTGAACTAATCACATTTTACATTTTTTATCATTTCACAAAAATGGTATTCATACGATCGCGAGGCTACTGTATTGTATTTTTGTTATTAAGAATCATAGGGAAATTATCTAGTTAGAGTAGGAACATTTCACTTGTTGTGGAACCCATATAGTACTTAGAATAGATAACCTCGTGTAGTACCTTTTTTTAGGTGGAGCACGGAGTTGGGATGATTTGTAATAATTTACTTTTCATAAATAGAGAGTATCAAATCATTAACGAGTAAACCACCGAACTGCCGGCCTTTCAAGATTTGTAATCGGTATGAGCCGATTCTTGCACGAACCTACATACACTCCTGGCCACCTCAAATGGTAGAACGTACGTCCGTTAAACGAGAGTGTGTAGGTTTGAATCCTGCGTGACAAGAACATTTTTCTTGGGAAACAGTAATTAGCAGAAATCCATTAATCCGATATGAGTTAATTTTGGCTAGCCTAGTTAAAAAGGCATTAATAAACTTGATATTAATTGGCCGGGTAGGTGGGATATCACTTTAAATTGGTGGTGGACTAGTAAATTTATGGGTAACGTTACACGTTTCAGGGACCTAGGGGCTTAGTTTGTCGTATCAGGCGGTAAAGTTAGTAACGGATTAAGGTAATTTTAAATTATATTTATGTAGAATTGGGCGGGTTAATGATTCGCATTGTGACTGTGGTGGGCTACATATAGGGGGCATGTATGCAAAACTACATATCGAGCTCAAATCAGAGTTTATATTATCCACGGTAACCTGCAATTAGCGAGGGCGAAATGATTTAGTATTATAAAGTATTATTGTTCGGAAAATCTAAAACTCCTAAATAACTCGAAAAAGTGTTCCATGTGGTTGTTTGTGGCCTACAGTTGCCAATTGTACAAACTGCAAATAATTTGGGTTTGTCTATGGATAACTCTCTTAGATTTGATGATCAAATAACCAAATATATTTATATGAATTTAAGGAAACTTTATCCATATAGATCCACATACAGCTATAGACAGTATTACGTGCAATCGTATTCAGAGGATCCAAAATTCATATCTACGTTATATATATGGAATTAGAAAGTTTCAACATATATCGCATAAGTTGAAAGATGTTGGCTGGTTAAATATGAGGAATAGACGCGAACTGAAAATGTTAATGTTATGTCATAAAATCGTGTTGTATAATTCGCCGCCATATTTGTATTTAAAAATTAGATTTAGGACCGACATTCACGCTATTACCACGAGATTTAGGGGCTTGATATCCCCTTCTACCTTTAGGACATCTCTGTTTAAGCGTTCTTACTCCTACAATATTTACAGTACAACTCTATTGTAAAGACCTGAAACTATTGAATGTCTCTACCTTTAGATCTCGTGTGGGGAAGGCCCTATTTCAAGATCAGTGCGGTGTGGTCATCTAATTAATTTTTAGGCAAAAATTGTAGGAATGTGTTGAATAATTCTTAAGTATTTTTACATGCGCTGAGCGTACGTACATATTTGTTGTATATGATTTTTATTTTTTTAATTAGGTATTCGGCATTAAGAAACATATTTTATGAATATATTAGCAGGGCTAGTAGCAGATAACTCTGAGTCTCGCCTTGGGATTTACCTTAATTGCTTCTTTTTTCTTTTGTCATTGTAAAACAATTGTTTAGTGGTAATAGAGGCATATATTATTATTATTATTATTATTATTATTATTATTTGTAAATCTGCATATCATCAGCGTACATGTGAATATTGCAAAATTTAACGCATTTCAACAAATCGCGTGTGTACAGTGAAAAAAGTAGCGGGTCCAGGACAGATGCCTGCGGTACACCCTGCAAAACAGAAAGCGAGTAAGCCGCACACTCTGACTTCTACCGTCCAAATATCTATTGACAAGTTCCACAGAACTACGCGAAAAAAACCAGATCCCGCAAAAGGGAAACACTATGCTCAAGGTGTCAAAAGCCCTACTGAAAGTAAGTAGTGTTAGAACTGTTAAATCTCCCAGGTCTGACGCCACATCATTATTTTACATACTCTTGTTATCCAAAGATTTACATTTTCCTGTCAGCAATAAGATGGTTTTCGGCGATCATATCTACGTCTTTTGACTATTTGGTTGATCTTCAGTAATCATATAAAGAACAGAAGAGCATAAATAACAAGCAAATAAAAACGAATAATAAACGATAAAAGAAACAAAATGAACACCAAAACGCCATCCTGCTGGTATAATATATGTTTGACGTGAAACCGTTCACGTTTATCGTGACGACGTGAATTTAATTTCAATTTCGCTTACATTATTCAAGTCCACGAAAATGATGTACATTTTTCGTAAAATATCCGACGTCGTCGATCGTCGATACCCAGGGCCGCGACCATTGTCTTCTTATTAGCGGAACGGGACTTCCCTATTCTTGTTCTTGCTGTTGTTGTTGTTGTCGTTACCGTAGGGGGCCACCGTTGTTATCGTGCGATGTTACTGCTGCTGCCGTTTCGTTCACGTTCGTTCATTGTTATTCCCTGCTTCCCTTTGTCTCGAATTGAATAATTTAGTCATCGATTATTGCGCGAAACGTTTCGGTTTTTCAATATTTGTCTCGGCGTCCTCGTCTAACTTGGTCGTCGTCTTGCTCTAACGGCATGTGGGACGTGAGGTAGGACCGCTTTTAACGATTCCGATTGAAGTACGTATCCGTTTATTTATGACGATATGGTGGAGTATATTGCGGGCAATAGAAGCCGGATGGCGGCGGTGGATTTTCGCAGCGTTCTGCTTAATTTTAGTATGCGTTCTGTGGATGTTTCTAAACAATTGGATATCGAAGGAAACCGTTTGAATGTTCCCCAGTGACCAACTATATTTATTTCATATTTTATACATATTTAAAAAATATTAAATCTTTCTTGAATATTAGTTATATTAATATAATATGCATAAAATATATTAGGAAAACATTTAAAAAATATATATGTTATGTAGCATTAATAATATTTTATTGCAAATGTTTTCTCAATATATTTTTCATAACTCTGCAAGAATATTTTTCTTTGTATTTCTGTAAATATTTATTTCATATAAAAAAAGATTCAATTTTTGCTTTTGTACATTTGGTGCGTAGGACGAATAATATAAAATGGGTAAAATATGCATAGATATTAAGTAGGTATGTACCTATTTAAAATGATAGTTTAAAGATTAAATTAGATAATATATATCTAATATGATTTAATTAGTATCTAAAGTTGAGCGCTGTAACTTTTCTATTAATACATCTGCGTTTTGTATTATATTATTGGTAATATTTGTAAGTTGCGAATATCAACACAACACCTCTATTCATAACGGTGCCGGTGTTATATGATTTAGTATTGTTTATGCGTCTATGGATTAGGTACATAGAACGCATACGCGCACGTGCGTATCATCAACGTTTTCATTCGTTTGTCCGTTACATGTTATAGTTTATAATAGTATACGATTAGGGCAGATTAGGGTTAATTGTGTAATTAATTGTTGCGGGATGTGTTTTAGTTTTTGTGGTGACTACAAGGTAAGCAAAACTTTGAACATGTCATGCCATTTATAAGATAATTGGAATGCTCAATGTCGCTATGTACAGAAATCGTTTAATAATATAATTGTAGGAATTTTATGCATCATATATGTACTGCATCTACCAGATAAATTGCTAGTTGATTTGCTTAAGAGATTCATCTCGGTAGATAAGCGTCATAACCTCAAATAGAGGTTGTGTTGTTTTATTGTTTGTACGTAGAATGTTTTCAAATATTATGAAATAAAGTAAAAATAAATATCGTAAGTATTAGAATGTAGCTACCACTCCAATTATTGTAAATGCTCCAAATGTATTAGTAGGTGTTGATAATGTTGTACGATGTTTTATTCGTGGTATGATCTAATACAATTGGCATTGTTTTAGAGGCCACAAGGAAACGCCATGAGAGCGCCATTACCGCAGATATGAAAAAAGCCATAGGGTTGTACCTGGCACCAGCCAAGGCTAGACTTAAAAGTGAGTATTTTTCATTTTTATTGGCTTATTCAAATAAAATGATGATAAATACGTTTGTTTTTTATTTAGAACACTTCAATTAAAAAATAGTGATTAATTTGATAAACCTTCAGTATGCCTTAAAAGATGCCAGAATTATTGATTATTAACTTGTATGGTGAGTTTGAAAAAACAAGTTCTTGCGTTTTAGACAACTCTATGTATGTTTCAACTTTTCGTTATCGACGTTATACATTCTAAATAACCAAGGACAATTTTAGTTCATTTTGACAAATTAAATAGATTGCATAAAAAATGTCAATTTTCATATAAATAATATTTTACAAATATTTTAGAAAAAAATATTGTACTTACATTAATTTTAAAATATGGAATAAATATTTTAATTGAATATTTTATCTATATTTAGAGAGAAATATGAAAAATATATTCAAAAACCTCTCACGAAAAATATTTATAAAATATATTTTTAAAAATATCTATGTAATATTTCTGGCTGTTAGGGTTTAATGAGTCTTAAGCCAGATTTTATTTCAATAGCCAGTGCATTATTGGTGGGATTGTAGTGTGAAGTGATCAACTGATAAAGATAGGAAAAGATAAAGAATTGAGTGTTGTTCGGTTTTTGGATAAATATTCAATAATCCTTCTGTGGTCATAATGGTCGCTTAGCTCTAAGCACAAGTTTTCCATTGCTATACAGAATGTAACAAGAAATGCGATGTAAGTTTCGTTAGATATTAAACTGTGCGACATATAAAGTATAAATTCGCTGTCATTAAGAAAGAAGAAAATGGAAAGTTAGGGCCCAAAAATTATTTAGTGCGGATCTGATACAAAGAAACGTAACCTTAAATTCCTGCTAAACACGGTGAATATTACGTATGAATATACTGCATTCATTCGATCCAGAAGAATTATTCTAACCGTATGCTGATATCTAAGAGTTTATTGAACTTTATCAGTAACCCATATGTTCGTATAAAAATAGCAACACCTAAAGCATTTTATACTCTCCCTTTTTGTAAAATAAACATTGCTTTTTCTCAAGAGCTCTCTAAATAATAAGTGTTGTGCTTAATAACTGCACAGGACCTTCAAGTTTTTCCGTGCTCCTCTGAGTGTATGAACCCACTTTCTTGGATATCGCATCTTAAATTTTATGTACCCACTCCAAGAAAGACAGTTCAGTTTGTACGCCTCCTATGGGCCACACGCTAAACTCCCACCAGCAAGCGATCGTAGAACAAAAGTTGGCTAAGCAATTATTGATCTAACTTAATAACTGCATAGGACCTTCAAGTTTTTCCGTGCTCTTTCGAGTGTATGAACCCACTTTCATCGTAATCGCATCCCAAGTTTTATGTACCCACTTCACGAAAGACAGTTCAGTTTGTACGCCTCCTAGGAGCCACACGCTAAACTCCCATCAGCGAGCGATCGCAGAACAAAAGTTGGCAATGCAATCATTGATCTAGCGCGAGTAGTTCATGAACTGTCACTCCCGCTTGATGTGTTCGCTAGAAATAGAATTAGAAAATAATCTGGCGTTTATACAAAGCAAGTACAGTTTTGTAAGTGACTCTATAAAATCACTTGTGGAAGCAGGATTTGCTTTAGTTATTGAAGTACAGATGATTAAAAAATTGCAAGATAGCACGTACGGTGTATCAGGATTAAAAAAATTCAACTACATTCTGTGTAAAAATGAAGGAGTCTACACATCAGAAAAAATTGTATCAATTTTGAGTGGTAAAATTATTTACTGATTTTATTATAGATCTATAGATTACAAAATTAATGTCTAGAGGAATTTTTAGACTTACAAGAATATACTAAGTGTTAGAAGACACAACTTCACAATGGAACATTTAATAATCAGTTGTTTTCGGGATTAATAGTTTTTTTCCATAAGACTTTGGTTTGAAAATAGATTTTCAATGAAACCAAGACGTTATCAAATCAATGGTAGGTTGTTGGGATTTATAGTTTACATAAATTTGTTTAGAAATGTATATTTGTTGAAAATAAACTGTTATTAGTTAGGTGTAGTAATTTTTATACGTCTTTTTTTTTGGAATAATTATGCCTTATTAAGAAATTGCCATTTTAACTGTTTTTTTTGTTAGTTTGGTCGCTTTTAGGCTGCGTTGAACTAACCAAATTTTCGTTAATTTAATAATATTTACTTGTTTTATATGGCAAACTATTGTTAGATATATATTTATATTTATTTATAAAGGTTCGATTGACACCTTTTGAAACCTTTCACATGAAAAATCATTTTTGTTAACGCAAATTCGCAACGATTGGGTTGCATCAATCAAATTTTCTTTTATTCAAGAAAATTAATTAAAAATAATTTACCATAGGCAAACTCCTATTAGTCGGGGAGCTGGTAATCAGCTGCCCAATTTTATTTGGGATGTTTTAATTCAGCGACGACAGCAATTGTGTGAAACTTATATGTTTTTGATACTTCTTTTGAACACTTTTGCATTTATTTTACGATTTTATGAATACTATGTGGAGTAATTTATATTCCATTCAGCTGTAAAATAAATTATTTGTGCTAAATAAACACTCATTAATTTCTAGGTGTCTCTATTACAGCTGAAGTGCTGACTCTTCAATGGCTCTCTATTACTAAAGTACAACTCGATTTCAATATCAACCTTCCGAAAACTCTTGCGCTTTTTTGACGCCAGCTCTTTGACTATATTAGCTAAAATCAAATTCGAATACTCAATAACTAGAGGGCTATCTTGTAAATTCACCAGATTAATATTTTATTATCGTATTGGCTTTGCTATTTGTACCAAATATGTTCTGTTACTGGAATGAAAAAGGAGAAGCGCCATCTATAGGATAATGTCTGTAATACAACTTAAGGTATTTGTTATATTATATGGAAAGAAAATTGCTATAATAATGTGTAAATCAGAACACTTGTTTAGAAAATCGAAAAGTAGATTTAGCAACAGGCAAATATGTCCGTTTTTTAGTACTTACTAAAAATAAATGTGATGCTACTATCGTACTGAGATTCCTCAATTTCCACAACCGAACACGTGATTTGATTTTAGCCTAAATAACTGAATAACTAACTGCATTTTTAGTTGAATGGAAGCAAACGTTTTAATATTCTTTCTAGTAATATTAAAGGAACCATTTTTATTGTTAATTAGAATAAGTTCAAACTTTAATTTTACTAAACAGATTTAAGCTGAATTCCCTCTTTATAGAACCTGAGAAATTATGTTGGTTTAACTGAACACCACTATTGACTAAAATAACTCATTTCAGAAAAAAAAAAAAACAACAGAGAGCATTTTGTTAACGCCATAGCTTTTTCAAAGTGTTAAAATAAGGATATCTGGAGTATTTTGTTGTTAAATGTATATATAGCCTTTAAGCTGCAATTAAGAAAACTTTGCTGTGATTTACATGACCAAATCCAATCCTAATCCGACGAAATCTATTCCTACTACCAACACAATCCTTTATTTTACATTCATGCATTCAATTATCAACATTTTTTTTTGCCTTCCTCGATTCCCCTTTCCACGATCTTTGACTCCATCGTTCGCGAAAACTAAATTAATAACAGGACGAGAATCCGGGCTACGAATTTAAAGCGATTCTCTCGGATTAATATAATCCCGGCATTAGCCGCCTCTCTCAAATATTGTGCCGGCCTAACTTTAAATTAAATTCGGCGCACACAGAAATGATATAATTCGGCGGCCCTCCGGGAACATCGAATCGACGACGGGAGGCCGACGGAGCCGGCTGCCGATGTCGGTGTCGCCCGTGCTTCTGTTGGTAATTATATTTATTATATTATTTATCGTCAGCGCACGCGACCGGCTCTCGGCTCGAAGTGCGCCGGGTGCGAGAGCAGTGGGGTGGGGGGCGGGAGGCGGATGAATTGTTTTCGAATCGCGTTTCGTGAGAGAATAAATTCAAGTCTGTTGTGGTTTGGGGGAGAATTATTCGGGATACTTTTCTAATTGGTCACTTGTGATTCTAATCGATTCCTGATGTTTTATTATTTATGGTGACAGTAGTTATATAACCGGGCTGTAATATATACAGTTACTTTAGGAATATCAGGTATAAAGGTTATTTGCGTAAAAGATACTCGCGGTGACACCATTCATTCTCTTTCGAATTAGAAATCTTGCTCCACAAAATTACCTTCATTAATGCAACCGGTTTCGTGTATTAACATATCGTCAGGCTATACAGGGTGTATCAAATAAAAAAGTAAATTTTGCTTGGGTGTTAACTACACGACATATAAAGCACAAACCCACCGAAACCGGATTTCATCATTGAAGAATAAAAAAAAGTAAAATTTAGGGCCAAAAATTCTTTAGTCCGGGCCTGATGCAAGGAAACGTCATGTTAAGCACCCGCTAAACGTGGTATTATGTATAAATACATTGCACTCATTTAATATTATTCTTAATGGTATGCCGTAAGTTCATTTAACGTCATTCTGAATAAATAAAGGCCCTTGTAAAAACAGCAAAACTGAGGCATTTTAAATTTTCTTCTTTTATAAAATAAACATTCCTTATTTGTTAAGAGCATTCTACGTAAGTCTACAAAGTATTATTTTTAATATCCTGAATAAGACGTTCGAGTTTCACCGGATATGCGACTTCCAGTAGTTACAAAAAAACGTAAATATTTTTCTTTTGGCTTTGTCGAATCGAGAGTTAGGTGTTAATAAACGGTACCACATGAATCTGAGTTATTTCTTTTGGGTTTATTTAATCAAATAACGCAACATGAATTGAATCGAATTAAGGTAAAGTCAGGTAAGTGTGTAGTAAAAATTGCATAGTGCGAATAAAATGTAACACTGATTCACATAATAAGACATTTTGATAAATTTTACACATAAGAAGTACGAATATATGCTCAGTTGTAAGCCTAATAGATACGTCTTTTATAATTATCAAACGGTTTACTAGAAAAAAAAAGAAATTTTAAAACACTGTCATACTACGCACTTACCCAAAAATGGGGCAAGTGTGTAATCGTTTCCCCATTTTATATATAATAGTATTCATCCTTAAGTTCGGCCAGATGTAATACTGAACTGATGCCTGTTTAATAGGGTATGATATATTTACAAAGATCAAAGTTATTAAACGTTAGGATATGCAAACTTTAATTTGAAAACTAGAATGAAGTTAAGTAACATTAGTATTATAACAAGAGGACGTCCGTATTTCAATTTAAAAATAAATATAGCCAAACTACAACACTTGGCCCGGTTACACAACTTAACCTGACTTTACCTTACAAATAAATAAATAAATAAATGTAATACGAAAATTTGAAAACAGCCTTTTACTATGATGTCGCGCGAAAAATGAATCTATAACATCCGCACTTTTGCCGATGCGTCAAGCTTCGATTTCTTTATATGAAATCATGATGTCCTGAAAAGATAGTTTTTTCGAGACGGGAAGAATTTAAATAAAATGGTTCGAAGTGGCTTGTACTCCAAGGCGGCGATCCACACAAAAACTAACAAGCGTAATGCTGAACGATAGTGGTATGTGGGGGTATACTCGGGACAGCCATTTAGGTTGGGCACAGGTGCGGCTCTAGCCCACGGCATTATAAAATATTTTTTTCTCGTTAATGCTGACAGATAGACCCTGTGCAATTAAGAACCTTTTAATTGTTATGATTAAGCTGCTACATATTATTATATTTACCTCTATATCTGATACACCCTGTATAGGTCTATAAGAATCCATAAAATTTATGCATAAAATTAAGCGAAGTTGTAATAGAAAAATGAAAAAAAAACTTTTAAATTAAGAAAATTATAATAGAAGAGTATTTAATAAAGTATTTTAAGAAACCAGTAAATTTAATTAGTTCATTATTAAAATATTAACTAGCTGTGAATAAAATTTAAGTTCGAAGCCAAGAACGGTGTGAAATAGAGTCTGAATATATGACAGGACAAAGTGCTAAACAACCGATAAACAATTTTTTACATAATAAGGTAAAAATCTGTATTATTCTTTGCCGTCATTAGTCAGTTTTTTATACGTTTAAACAACTCTTGGGAGGCGGCAACAGTTATTTTACATTATTTTATCAAAAACGTGTCGATGTATTGAAACAATTGCATAACTCCTTATTGAAAGGTCTAATTATTAATTGATAAGTCCCCTACCTCCAATAAACAAAGTAATAAGTAAAAATAAGTGGTGTGGTAGGTGTTTCTAAATAAGTAATAATTTTTATTCTTATTACTCCAAATTGCTTACTTATTTATTTAACATATATATTATTTTCTGGTATTTTTTACCAATAATCACGTACTAATTTTATCTTTTTATGTTGGAACTATGGCTGGGAATAAATCAAAAGTCACAACTGGTTACATTTCGGTTTATTGTAAACCTTTTTCAAAACCTGTAATAAACTACATTTTTTTTTTATTTTTTTTTAGCGTCTATGATCATTTTGTGACTCTTTCCGTTAAACAGCTGTCCTTATACCTTATAAAATCAATGTAACGTACAAAAACAATAATAATTTAACATCATGTTTTCGTAAAATGAAACCAAAGACACCTTTCTGGAAAAATTCAAACTTAATTTAGTCAATACCATGTAATGATTGCAATAGTAAAAAACATGAATATGACCTCAAACATAAATTTAATTATGACGCAACTAAAATTTTAGCTAAAGAAAAAAATTATCATAAACGTAATTTGTTAGAAATGATTTATATCAAGAAAACCAAAGATAGCATAAACAATCGAACCGACATCGACATAGCAAACTTATCCAAAATCTACGCTGTATTTCTTGATAATTCAATGTTGTTTCTGCCTCATACACTCTACTATTAACCAGATAAATGAAAAAATCTATATTAAACGAACGAAAGAATAAAATAAACCACACGAATGGTTGAATAAGCACTACAACTAATAAAGAACGAACTAATTACTATTTCTAACGACAGAAAAGTACGCAACATACATAAATGGCAAGGATGACACAATTAAAATTGACAATTCGAATTGATTCCACTACTTACAATGCTATCTTGAATACTGCAGTCATTGTACTATGCTGCCATATGTACCATATTCAATGAAAATATGTTAACAAAAAACTGTTAACTACGAGATTATTCCGCTACTTCATCCTGCTATTTCTTTTAGCAAGAAAAATTAGATAAAAATGTATATTAACTAACTGAATATTGAAACTTTCGAGACTTCGTATAGGCGGGAGGATATAAGAAGATTTCCCCGCAATGAAAATTGGGTTCAAGAATATTTAATATTTATTGATTATAGTAATAAACTGTAGTATTATTTTAGGATGACATCGCAAATTAATAACTATAATATTCCAAATCAAATTAAACTATCATTCATATCTTTCTTAGGGCAAAAATTATGAAAATGAAATAATAAATTATAGTAAGGGAGTTATTCCTGGAAAATATATCATAATAGTGTTTTAAGTAAAAAAAACAAACAAGTCATTTGCTTAGGTAAACGAACAAAGAAAATAAAAATTGTGTTTCCTATTATTTTTAAGAAATACGTCCGCTTATACTTAGAATATTCATTATATTCTACTCGACGATCTTAAATAACTCATCTGCTCTGTGTTGTGTTACGTTTTCGTGGATATATAATCACAAAAACACCTGAATAATTGTTCGCTAGTTAGTTAGTAATGTAAACAAGTGATTCATGTATGTACGTGCGGTTTAAAAACTAAACATATGCAATTATGAAGAAAATATGTTAGTATTTATATTTAGGTAGATAAGTATTCCCGATAAAAACTTAACGTATTTTTCATTTTAAAATTTATGTACATTAAATTTTTTGTGTCGGTATTATTTTGGTTAGGGCCATTATTACAATCGCGGTTTACCGTAGATCAATAATCTTCGGTTTAAACTTCAATTTAGACTTACAATCGATGTAAATAAAAAAAAAAGAAAAACTCGACCTTGCCATATTTAATCCTTAAATCGCGATTGTAATAATGGCCCTTAGCAATAAATGAGGTAATAAATTACTGCAAGCTGAGTGAAACTGATTTAAAACTTTGTAAAATTAATAAAATGGAGGGGGGAGTTGGCACTTGATTGGCCCCATCACTCAATATTGTCAGGAGCTAAGACTATTATATTAAAATAAGTGTAATTAAAGTAACAAGAAGACCACATTAATATAAAGAGTGTTTTTTTTGTTCTGAACCAAAAGAAGCTTAATGTTAACATTAAAAGCTTTAACAAAATGAAATGCATCTTTCTTACTAAACGTCAAAATGGTACATCAAAATCGACATTACTAATTCATGTAATATATAACTGCCTATGTATGTATTTGCAAAAAAAACATTAAAGAGTTTTTTTTAACGGAAATATAATACGGGTATGCTTTAATATTGTGATATTGAAATTTTCGATTCATGCATGCCCTATGTATTTGTTGATAGGAACAAGTTTCCGTGAGAATACACTCAATTTGCACATGTAAACACACCTATATCTACTTGCTGACGCGTAAACATTGCTCCTTCTATTCTATTTTCAACTTTAATCTCGTAAAAATCGAATCCAAGATGCAAAAATATAAACAAGTAGACCTTGTATTACCGCACCACATTCATTGAAGCAATTGGAAAAGGTATTTTTATCTTCAACAGGTCTACAATTACCATTGCGACGGTTTCAATAATTACGTTTGTCTCTTAGTGTATCGGTACTAAAATTGAAGCGGCTCAATTGCATATTTAATCGCGAATTTTTACAGACCGACCGACGTAGCAATGACACGTTCACAGGGTATTCTCGAATTCCTCTGGCTCCAGTGCCAATAGCAACGAATGTTCCTTTCCCATGTCCTAACCGGCTCCATTTGAAAGAGCGTGCATTAGCAATAGACTGCGATATTCAGCACTGCTATAAGGAGATTATAAGGCCATGATTTCGTTTTGTTTCCATCACGCAAAATAATTGCAAACAGGTTTTACTGTATCTACGTTTAGATACTCACTTATTATTCATCAAAGCAAAAATAGCACAAAATCTCAGATTTTCTTTCAACTTTTTTAACTTAAGCTATTTTGAAAAACAAATTTGTGATTTGAATTCTCGATAAACTCGATTGCCAAATCGTTTGACATTCCTTAGAGAATCTTTTAAGACGACTTTTTGTCATAAACAGATATGTTTTCAGATGGCGACCGTATTCTATTTTTTAGGTAGGTGAATAGTTTAAAAGGAGGTTCTGAGGATGCACATAAAAATCTATTTGTAGAGAAAATTTTAAATTAAAATAATGGAAATTAGTAGCCATAAAATTACATAACACCATTGAGAATGAAAGGAAACGATATTATAATTGATGCTGCAAAATAATCGAAAGATTCGAAAGTAAGTCAAAGTCCTAAAAGTAAAGAAGTTTACTAAAACTTCAGAACATTAAAGCAACTGTTCAATATGAACGACCATCCTGTTCACATCCTTTTAGATAATTTAGACTCGTTCAAGCAAAGTGTGTTTTTGTTTACTGATCCTTAATACATCATACTCAGAAATAAACGCTTCGTTTGTATCATCATGCTCTATAAGTAAAGTATTCCCCATCACAAATGTCTTGTCAGTGGTAGACCTCGACAGGATGGGTGTCAGCGAGGTCGAAACACCACAGGTGCTGGATTTTCAATTGCATTGACCGATACATGAAATTTTTGTTATGTCAACATGATAACTTCGCCGTTCTTTGGATTTCATCATGCAATAATTATATGTTGTAAGCGATATTATATGCTGACCTGGGGGTATTCAATACTACTAACTCAGATTGTGCTGTGTGTTTAAAAAAACAAAATAGAAAGAGTTG